>CM061914.1:125637371-125696372 GCA_031002005.1 Vandiemenella viatica
GTAGTCTGCAACCAGTGTACGATACTTATTGGCCATCATGGTGCCTTGCATGAGATCCACTGGACTCATGGATGCCCAAGTGAATGTTCCCCAGAGCATAACTGAGCCGCCGCCAGCTTGTCTACGCACCGCAGTACAGGTGTCAAGAAGCTGTTTCCCTGGAAAACGACGGATTCCCATCCTCCCATCGGCACCATGGAGAAGGTAACGAGAGTAATCAGACCACGCAACGCTCTGCCACTGCGCCAAAATGTAGTGATGATTTTCAAGTTTCCATTTGAGTCGAATCTGTCGATGTCGCGGTGTTAACATTGGCACATGCATAGGTTATCGGTTGCGAAGACCCATCGTTAGGAGTGTTCGGTGCACTGTGTGTTCTGACACGCTTGTACTCTGCCAAACATTAAAGTCTGACGTTAGTTCCACCACAGTTCGCCGCCTGTCCTATTTTACCAGTGTACCCAGCCTACGACTTCCGACATCTTTAATGAGGAATGGCCGTCCAAACCCTCGACTTTTGGACGTGGTTTCGCCACTTGTTGAAGACACTCACCACAGCACTCCTCGAACACCCGACAAGTGGTGCAATTTCTGAATTGCTCGGGCCAAGCTTCCGGGCCCTCACAGTCTGCCCTCGGTCAAACTCAGATAGAACGCGCGCCTTCCCCATTCTAAACACAGATAGCACGCTCACTGATACTACATGCACCGTGCATGTGTCTGACTAGCAGTCATTCCTCGTCAGGCGACGCTGTTATCGCCTGGATGAGTTTACATGGATAGTAGGTAGGTGATCATAATGGTGATCATAATGTTTGGTTGCCACCAAATTCAGACTGTAAAAGGTGAAAACACTGATATCTTGTTTTCAGAAGTCACTACCGTCAAAGATTCTTCTCCATGAAGGATACGTTCCTTAAATATGCTACGAATACCGAAATCGTTAATACGGAATGGTAATTTGTATAGGGTTATTGTTTTTTGTTGTTTGATCACATGAGCCACGGCAAGATGTTCCGTGGTTCGGATTCTACTTTAAACTGTAGGTCCTCTCTAGGGCTAATAATCCTAGTTGTAACACGAATGTATACACATCCAAAAGAAAGTTGAAACCAGGCAAAGGCTTAACGTGGTCCTAGTTGGCCCCAACGAACATAAAAAGTAAGAATTCTTTGTAACGTTATTGAAATGTATTGCTATCAATAGGGCATATGCATGCAGTTAAAAAATACGTCTAGTAATTTTATTTGGAAGCTTTATTACTATAGATTACCGTCTAAATCATGCCGACTCTGGGTAATATATGCCAAATTTTGTAATTAAAAGACAATTGATTTTTTTTTTGGGTTGGTGCATTTGAAGAAACGACGGTAACACGGACATATCATTATCAGCCAGTTCAATCATTAAATGATGTGACCTCTTAAATTCATGAGTTCAGGTAGAACATATACTCTGCAAAAGATTGAAATCCGTTTTTAAAATGACCGATGATGACTTTTGTGGTTCTTTAAAAGGTTCGTAGTTGATTTTGATTAAGCTTTTATGTTGGGGTGTCGTGGTCGATAGTTAAAATATTTCTCAGTATCTGTTTTTCCTTGGCAAATGATTACAGATACAGAGTGGAGGCCTCACGCCCTCAGCTGATTGTAGGATTAGGAGTAAGTTGTGTCATCTTGTGCAGTCAACCACGCGACAACACGCTAACTTACCAGACGAAACTCTTTCGTCTGCACACTCCAGTGTTACTGCTGTTAATGTTACTTACTGCATTCTCAGTTGTTTTTCGCTGTCATTGGTTTTTGTGTGCTAGCATTAGTTAGCTATTTGTTACTTTAAGAAGTAATAGCAATTTATGAAATTTCAATTTTTAGTCTGAAGGAAAGAGCTAAGTCTATTTTAATTAAAACTGCAAGGTATCGTTGCTGCAATAAGAATATATTGATAAAAGACCTAAAATATTAGTTTTTCAGAACAGAGTGTGCCAAAAAGATCTTAGTGTCAAACAGTAACGATAACAGGTTACATAATATTAATTAAACCACTATTTCAGACTGCTAATCCATTAAAGATACCGAATAATAATTTAACGAATTTTCTTAAGTTATTACCATACCTTTCTCCATGAAGTGGCTGATCTGCTCCACAAGTATGTTGGCGGCGGTGTTGACGAGTGTATACATGCGCTTCATCTTGCCTGAGGTGAATGTTACTGACAACTTCGAGCGAAGGTGTTTCCATCTGAAACAACCGAGTAGTTGGTAGTGCGTATTTTCATGCATTTCCATTCCTAGCAAAAAAATGTTGTTGTGGTTTTGTTTGAATAAATAACGCCAACGTCAAAATATTGTGCGTTTGTACTCTGGTTCTATACCTTAATTTATCAGAAAACAAGAGAATACCGATGCACAGAAATGAGCCTGTTCCATTAACGACCAACTGTGATAAATTTTTAAATTAGCAGTCTTTAACTAGGCAAACTCATCTTTCGGATTTCAGATAATTATTTCTGATTTAAATAATGGATTGAGATATGGGTTATTTGGAAATGGTACGCATATTTCAGGAAAAAGCAATAAGCGGTGGTCGCTCCAAACGCAGACTTAATGCTGGTACTGAAGACTACGTTTTGACTACTTCTATATAATTTTTGAATTTATTAGATTCTATAAGCACTGGTGATACTTTTTTAAAGCAGGGAAGATTATCTATATTGGGAACCTACCTGGCACCTCGAGATGCGAAGAGTATCTTGGCGGCTATCGGGTCTTCTTTCTCGTTGACATGAAAATTGCGGTTGATGAAGTAGGAGAAGTCTGAGATGAGTATCCGACCAATGAGATCCGGATCTTTGACCAGCAACACTGGAGTGTCGAAGACGAAAGTACCGATGAAGGGCTGATCACCGGCCTCTCGGTAAGCATCTTCAAGTACTTCTGCGATGTGTTTGCGACCTATCACCAGTTCTCCAGTGTTTCCCACAAAAGGTACTGGCTTCCAGTACGAAATTCCCAACTTCTTCCAGAAGGAGAATTGTCTGGTCGCGTAAAGGTAGGACAGTGGCACCAGGAAACCCACAACGAAAAGGAACACATCCAGCAGCCAGCTTGTTGTAAGGAGAGCCATCTCGAATTCTTGAACTTCAGCTGGTCTTGGTTTCAGTTAATGCTGCGTGACATGGTTCTGTATACCTGCAAGTGGAGATAAATGAATGTAAAAGATGTAGCATCACTTACCAGTTCTGAATACATTCATGAGTTTTGTAGACAAACAATTATTGTCATTTCCTGTACCACTTTTTTTTTTAAATTATTACTTTTACTTGAATGATGTTTCAGTGATCTTAATTTGCATTCTAGATCCAGATTTCGCTTTTTACAGCATGAAGGCAACATCTACACGAAAATACGGACTTCGTTAGTAAAAAGAGATCACGGATCATAGTAATTTTGTTAATAACTACCTAAGAGCCTACCGATGGAATCCAATATTTCAAGGTTCGACAATACGATGTCCTTTACGGATAGAAATAAGTTTTCGGCATTAAAACATATTTGTTGTTAACAGTATTAAAATATATCTATAGAGGCATTTATCAGAATTCAATAATACCAGAATTTTCTCATTCCATGAGGCCATATGACCATTGAATCAGTTATGTCAGGATCCTGTAGGTTTTCTTCATTTGCAAAATGTTTTCCAGTAAGATGCTCTTTAATGTTTGTATTCCCTAAAATGATTTTGTTAACTTCTGCTGTTCTCTGGAGTCATAAATAATTTTAATGTCGTTCAACACTTCTATGTTGATGACGCCTTGGTAAAGTATCTGTGAATTTCAACGCGAACACCGACCCGTTCCCATCTCAAATTCTGCGAGATTTGTAAACTGTGCTTTTATTGCCACTGCTCGTATTAATTAATGTGTGATATAAAAACGAATTGGAAGAACTTGCATCAAACAAAAAATATCGGGAATGAAAACAAAATTATGCATAAGGAAATGGAACAGACTACTGAGATTCTTTGGACACATTATGAGAAAGCAAGATACGAGACTTCTGAAATAACAGATACAGTACACTCTATACTAAAAAACACCACGATAGGATACAGATGGGTCAGAAAAATAAGAGAGGATTTGAAGGAAATTAGCTTTACTCCAGAAAACACCGCAGTTATGATAGAATTTAACAACATAATTAAGGATATAAACCTCCGCTTCATACTCACAGGAAAGAAAATCGCGAAACGAATCTTTCCAATACAAAAAATGGTATCAGCATCAGAACGCATGAAGAAGTACTGACAGGACCGCAAGTCTAGAACAGATCCTTCCAAAATAATTAAATAATGTCTTGACTAAAGTGATCATATGTCATCAATCATCATAAAAGAATAATATTTACTTAAAATTGCAATGGAACGCACGCGCCGACGACAATTTCCCTAAACACCCCTCTTACCACTTTCCTGCACCCACCTACATTTGCCCTCTACAAATTTTAACTTTAAATTATTTCAACGTTTTTGGTAAATTATTCACCATTTCTCTTGATAACTTATTCTAATCCCTGACACCCTTACCTAAAAAAGAGAATCTTCCTACACCCTTGTGCCTGAAATCGAGTGCCAGCTTGTCGTCATGGTCAGCTTTTCCCTTCTATGCATTATTTTTCATTCTTATACCAATATCTTTCCATGCCTCATCACCAATATACGCCTTGTACACTGCCATGACCCCTTCGCCCTCCTTCTGTGTTCCAATGAATCCCATTCCAGCTGTTTTATCATATCTGTTAATGACTGCGTTCTGCGACAATTTCCAGAAAAATCTAGCAGTTCAATGCACCCTCTCCAATAATTAATGTGTGAACATTCGTAAGCAAATACTCGTATGTACACTGCTCTCCCCAAAGCAAACGTCATTTTATCAGTAGTGTTTTTAATGCATTTACGTCACAGCTCTACTCACATCGAAATACTGTACAAATTGCGTATGCACTTCCATAACAGGAAGCCACTTTCTTAACTTCCTTAAATTAAGGATCAGCTTGTGTTCATGGCCTTCTTTTCGCTTCCATGTACTTCCCTAATTCTACGAATAGCTATCCAAACCTCACTGCCGATATGTGTCCCAAACCCCATTATCCTTTTAATCCGCTTCATGTTTTTAATGACTCCCATCTCTGCTCGTTTATCATAACAGTTACTGACTTTGTTCCCCGGTAATTTCCACAAACAAATCTAGTTGCCTTCATTGTTCATATGTCCCCTACTTCATCTCCTGCATTTCGTGCCAACAATGTGGGTCCCACACTACAGCATCATACTCAAACAATGGTCTGACCAAGATTTTATAACCTAACTAGCTGATCCGATCCATGGAGGAAGGAAATATATGGAGGAGAAGTGACATTAAATCTGTGAATCAGGCTCTAAACTCTCGCGCATGCGCAGTGGCGGCAGCGGCGATATTGCGCTTCCAAACAAATGCGATGTTCACATGCTGTGATTATTTCATTTTGTAATGTGTATAAGTGTTTTATAATGCCATCTTGTGTTGCATACGGTTGCACAAATAGGCAAGAGAGGAAAGAACCTGGAATATCATAAGTATGTTGAATTCTAATTATCGTTGTTGAAGTGGGCGGTAGGAATTGCAAACTTCGCTGCCTGTCTATAAATATTTAGTCGTAGCTCTCAATGGCATGACTTTGTTCTCAAATTTTTGTTGGTGTAGTGTAGAAAATCAGCATATCTTGCTATTTTGCACACAATAGACTAGCATTACTTTTTAACGAGTGTCGAAAATGAGATTTAAATGGGTGTGTTTTACATCGTGGTTCAGTTAATTTAGTATTGCGCTTTCTTTCGTCACGTTTATACTGACAATGTATGATGAAATTAAATGTGTTAAATTATGCTATGCAATTTAGGAATCTTGATGAAGCAAACGATGTTGTTACCGCAAATACAGTTTGCGATTGAAATACGGGTGTGTGGGTATGTCTACATAGTTTGATTCTGTAACGGCAATTTAATGGAAATTGTGGTTAGATTTAAATGCAATCTGTACCAGAATGGTTTTGTTGTTCCATAAGGGACAAAGAATTTATCTATTACTGTTAGTAATTTCATGAGAACCAAGTTAGTGACAAAACGTGTATCGCGATGGAAAGTACTTCCACTTCCAGCTATTCCCAATTAAACTCACGATGTATGGTAACAAAATAACTATTTTTATTCTGGTCTAGGCCTCATTTCAACCTAACTACAAGTGGTAATAAAAACAACTGAATTATCCATTCTGCATGTCCACCATGTAATTCATTGTGGCTTTGGCAGAATTAATTTTTAGTCCAGGCCGCGTATCAACCCAATCCCAGTATATCCCGAAAACTAAGCAAGATATCGAAAATTTTATTGTTTATTTTCGATTTGTCTCGTCGTGTTACATAAGAATCGATCATTAAATTTGACTTTTGCGAAATTTTTCTTCTCTATTTCAACTCAAGACACCTCACTTTTGATACAGTATACCTCGAGACCTAGGAGAGATATCGAAAATTTTTATTCTCTATTTTTTATCTGTCTCGTCTTTTTAAATAAGAATTCGTCATCAAATTTGACTTTGACCAATTTTTTCTTCTGAATTTTAACCAAAAACATTTCACGTTTGAAATAGAATATCTCGAAAACTAAGCAGGATATCAAAAAATTTTATTCTTCATTTTTTATTTGTCTCATCGAGTTACATAATAATCCATCACCAGATTGCGGCGTCACGTTTATCCTAGGGTCCCCTTGAGGTTTTTGTACATATTCGCCGTGTCTGTATGGAAGCGGCCATGCTTCCCCACTCCTCCTCCGGTCGGCTTCACTTCAATGAGTGGTGAAGGTCTCTTGCGTCGTCTCCATATATTTCCTTCCTCCATGATCCGGTCACGCGTTGCTATGACTCAGTAGATATAGTACCTACGCTGGATCAATGTTATTCCAAACTTCCAGATCACCTGACAACAGTTAATTTAATCGACGTCAACTTTTTTGGATGCCATAATAGCACGATTACTGAGCCAATTATGATCCAAGTAATTATTTGATATATCCGGGAACACACTTTCCCGGTACGAAATAATATCAGCGAACAGTATGGAAAGAAAAAAATTTCGAAAGCAGATTTCGAATACGGCAGGATTCCAAGGTAGAGAGGAGAGAAAGAGAAAACAGTGCAATAATGAAGGTGTACTGGAGAGCTGGCCATAACGAAAATCAGAAAAATGAGAAGCAAGCAAGAAATACTTGCACGTTTTTTAATTTATCGTAACGTTTTCTTCAATGTTATATTCATTTGTGTAATTACTTTGTCGTTACGGTACGTATAATAATACTCAAACGATTCACAACAATGTAGTATAATTAATAACACAATACACAGTACATTTAAAATTCAAGAAACACATATATGGCGTGGAACAGGCTGTAGCATAAATAAATCGAAACACAACGCCATCTACTGAATGGTTACCCAACCTATGACGATAAATTAACACACCGCCATCTGTTAGAATCTTATGGAATTTAAATTGTCCTATGACAAACATTTAATTCGAAATAATAAATATCCTATATTTTAAGTTGGACCAAATTACACACATTAAGCCAAATTTCATCAAAATCGGTTAAGACGTTTCGGAGTTCATCCCGGACAAACATCGTGACACGAAATTTTTATATATATAACTGCCTCATTTCCCTGATACATCCCCTCAATATTCTCTCAAATAGATAAAGGAATTTGAAAGCTCTCCTTATCGCCTAATACCTAACTGAGTTTACTATCAAATGTTAGACCAAAATGCTTACTTTTAAGGTCTTCAACAAGAAATTCTCCGCCCTGTCTATCATCATCCAAAAGTTTTAGTTTTTATCTGGGTACCTAATAAGCTGACACTTCTTGGAATTTATCTTCATTCAATATTAACCTACCCAGCTAGATATCCTGTACACACACACTTCTAGCTGTTCACAGTACTCTTCCATTTTATTCTCATTACACAACATCGGCTACGGCTGCGACTTCGAACACTTGTAATTTGAGATATGTGCTGCTACTTCACAGATAAATTATAACGAAGTATTGGAAAGGTAGAAAACAAGCCGAGGAACAGTCGTGTTAAGGCTCTATGTTGGACCTCCTCCCTTCCTTCTGAATTTTGGCTGTATTCAAATGTTTTAAGCACGTTAATGCACATGATTTGTTTCTACCTCCCCTCGATGCTGCCAATATTTGTGGTATGTATGACCCGCTAGCACAATCCAGAATTATTTACAAAGCTTCTCTGTGAGCAAAATCTTTCCTCGTTGACATGTCTGATATGGTTACATTTATCTCTACCACTGCAGAAGAACTAAAAGGTCCGTTTTTTTAACCCTATTTATTTCCTATCCTCTATGGAATATGTACACTACTGTCTGTGAAAATTGCAACACGAAGATGATTACAGTGAAATTTATCCCACAGATTAGGGAGAAGACAATACATAGATGATTAGAATTACTGAACTGTACTTGCACTTTGACGGTGAGAATTCAGTACGGCGCACACTGGTTCAGGATTAGAATATAGTGGACATTCGAACTTAAGTCATACTATCGATCCAAAAAGAAATACTTGCTTGCTATGCTGATCAAAAATTGTTATGTTAAATTTTTGATAAAAATGAGTCCTTCACATTTAAAATAATAATAATAAATGTATGGGTGAAAATCTCGTTTTTTCCACAGCCTTATATCAAAGTGTCAAACTCAAACTTTATGCAATCGTAAGTACCTATCCTACTTAATATTACGACATAAAAATTTCTTGCGTATCCTTGCCGCTTTGACTACAAGATTAAAGGATAGTGGACATTCGAACTTCATAATATCGATCCAAAAAATGCTATAGATAGCATTTACTATGCTGATCAAAAATTGTTTACACTTAAAAAAAAAGAAAAGGTTTTTCTCCCATATAATTTTTTTATTTTTTGAGTGTGAAGTACTCATTTTTTAAAAATTGAACATAATAATTTTTGATTAGCACCACAAATTCTACCTAAAGCTTTTTTTTTAATGGTATTATGACTTAAATTCGAATGTCCACCATATTCTAATCCCAGAGCCTTAAGACGTCTTGTCACGGAATCAAAGAGTGCCTGGATATGCTGCTAGTTAACATGCTGCCACAGGGCTTGAAGGCTCGTCCACAAAGCATCGATAGTGGTTGCATGAGGACCAGAACGAAAAAAAAAGCTGACCGACCATATCTCAGTCATGTTAGATGGGCGACATGTCAAGCGAATGTGCGGGTCAGGGAAGCAGTGGTACCCGCCGTGCTTCGAAGAAGTCTCGCACATTAATCTAACCATGTGTTCCAGCATTGTCCTTCTGAAATAAGACATGTGGAACTGCCTGACAGTGCGTCGGGCTCTAATACCTACCTGATGCAGCGGTTGCTGGTCAGATTGGACTCATTACATAAGGAGGCGAGATCGATTGTTATAGCCCATGGCGCTCCAAATCATCACATTTGACAACTGTCTGATTTTCCGCTTAACAATGCATTCTGTACAGCTGCGTTCACAACCGTAGCCTCCAAACTAGAGGTGGGAAAAGTGACTCACTAAAAAGAGTGATATTCATATGATCACTCAATGAAAAGAACTAGCTCACTAACTCAGTTTAAACAAAAAGAGTAGTTATATCCATTTTGAGTGAAGTATCTGTTCGTTTTTTTTTTTACATTTAGATTGTTTTCTTAGGTTAATCTCACATCGGTTATTTTCATTATTTTTGTATTTATTCTGAAACATTTTTGTTTCTAAAATACTACCGGATTACTTTCACTCAGAAATGGCCATTTCAAAGCGGTAATGAAATATTGTTCCGATTGCTGGAAACAGGACCGGCTTAAGGAATTTTGGGCCCCCCTGCGAAGTTTGATTTCGGTGCCCCCTACTTCTTTTCTAGATGTACTTTTGCCTACACTTTTTGGCAATTTTCGTGACTTTATATACACATACATACACACACACAAATATATAATCTGTATGTAGAGCTCAAACAACGATTAAAGAGACGGACCGAGGTTTCTCTAAATCTATGTACAAACGGACCAGCAGTTTATTGAGTCTTTGGTATTTTATCAATGCATCTCATATGGATCTACCAAATACTGTTACTTTCATTTCTGGCTATGCCCTGCTACCCATTGTGTCAAATGAAATAGTTTTTGTATTAATTTTTATAGATATTATATGTATAGTACACTTTTTGTATAAGACATTTCTTTTCTTGTTAGTACATAAAGGTTTTTGGGGCTGGAGACACGTGAGCAGGCATACACATTTTAATTCGATAACTTTTTCATATGAAACGTCAAAAGATGAATGAGTTTTTTCTAAAAAAAAAATACTTAAATTGCTGAAACAGGTTCAAATCAATACACGCCTTTAAATATATAGGCCTATTTCAATTACATCAGATACGACTTTCTCAAAACTGAATCTGATTAAGGACTTCTCGTGGGACTCCACACCTCGGAAACATCTTTTGTGAACGCAGTTTGTTAACATTCTAAATTTGTGGATTATTTATTTTAGAAGGAAAATCGTTCGTTAAGTAAGGACAAATTTTGTTTGGGATCATGGCGGGGCCCCCTCAAGCTTGGGGCCCCCCGCGACTACAGTTCTTGCGGTAACCTTAAACCGGCCCTCGCTGGAAATATTTGAGAAATAGTTCGAGCATAGTTAGCTTTACATTAATTTATTTACAAACACAAAGTGGAATCAGTTTTAAAGAAATGAAGGTTACTGTTCACAAATAAAATTTTACTTATTTTGCCATTCAGCAGTCTACTTCTTTTTTCAGTGCAAATTTGTCCAGCTTTTGAAAATACATTAATAGTGATCATTTAAATACACTTAAATCGTAGTTTAGATTAAAAACTTAACAGAACAAATAGCATAATGCTTACCGGGAAGAGAGAGAAAGAGAAGCGGAGCGGGACGTCAGATCGAAAGAAATAGCTCCCCAGTAGCACTGCTACGCGTTGTGCTGAGTGCTGGAATAGGACAACGTCGCGAACGAATTTGCTCTTTCCGCGCTGAGCGCTGGAATCGGAGAACGTCGCGAACGAACTAACTCTTTCCGCGCTGAGCTCTGGAATCAGAGAACGTTGGGAACGAACTAGCTCTTCTCGATCTACGGGATTTCTTACTTTTTCAGAGCAGCAATGAACGGCGTGGAACAGAGAACAAACATGGGGGAGCGATAATGGCAAAGCCAAAAACGATTTTTTGCTGGCGCACACTTGATTGGAGTTAAGTTCAATCGAGACCAACACACCACCATCATTACGGTCTCAAGAAGAACTACCGTTCAATTTAGCGAGCGATAGCTCACTCGCTCTTTCAAAAGAACTGTTCTAAAAAACTAGTCCACTCGCGAACGACCCATCTCTACTCTAAATACCTGCCTGGCTATCGTTGCAGGACAAGTTGAAGCTTGATACGTCTGTAAACACTATACTGTGCAACGCAGCACGCCATTGCATTCAGAGGCGTTGATGATTTCTGGTATACTGAAGCCGACGCAATGAAATGCATGCCCACGCCTCGAACCGTCGACACAGACATGCCGACACCCGTTGTAGTCCTCCGACATAGAGCCTACACTGTGGACGAAGCTGTTCCGTCGGTTACGGCCTTGGGACAAGACGGCGGTCATCTCGCGCTGTGGTCACATTGTGTGGTCCAATACCCACTTGTCACGTATACGACAGTCTTCTACGCACAGGTTCCACACAAGTCGTAGTAACTTGCCATGTACCTAAGGTTGCCAACTTATTTAAGCGAAAATAAAGTTTTTATCTTTGAAATACAAAAATGAAAAATATATCATAAAAAAATATTTTAATATTTTTGTATCGATTGCCTTATATACGTATTTTTATTGTTCATGCTATTCGCTATTAAATTTTGGTTTCTTTTCAGAGTGTTATAAATGATACCGTATCCTAAATCTAGATTTATAAATAACTAGTTTATATTTCATTAATTATCATGTACCTCTTCAAGTGTATAATTTATTTCAGTGTTGTGTCGTGGATATTTAATGTACTGTATATGAGCATTGTGATCCATAAATTGTGTGTTTTATCAGAAACAAGAACTGTTCGTTTAAACACTCATTGAAATCAAAGAGAAACTATTAGTAGGCTTTCTGGTACCTGAATTGTCTAAGAGATGGCGTTAGAGACGTTTTCGAGATACCAAGTGCAAATATTGTTCG
The DNA here is from genome assembly GCA_031002005.1 of Vandiemenella viatica. NCBI lineage: Eukaryota > Metazoa > Arthropoda > Insecta > Orthoptera > Morabidae > Vandiemenella > Vandiemenella viatica. The sequence continues at coordinate 125,649,708 of CM061914.1, forward strand.
TTTTTTGTAAAATCGCGTTTTTGTAGGGTAGACAACTATTAAGGTAATCTTAAAAGTCAAAACGTTATCTCAATATCAAATTTCATCCAAATCGTTAATGCCGTTTCCGAGACCCGAAATATATATAGACTATGTATATTATATATACAAGAATTGCTCACTTAAAGATATAAGATAAAACACTTTCTCGCATCGTATGATTAGTATAAAGTATACCGACCATAAATAAAGTATGATAAAATATAACACTTTATAATACATTACGGCTGACACGAGCGGAAATATTACGTGATGTCAAATCCGTTTTCTGGGAAAAAAATATTCTGATACGTTTCGAACTAATCCACATGCTAATATTGCGACTTTCGACGTCGACGAGGCACCTGCTCGCAGGGGCGGATGCAGGGGGGGGGGGCTAGGGGGCTCGACATTGTAGTTTTGAGACCTTTTTTTTTTTTGTTTAGCTCTATGGATTTGAGGTCCGAGTAGGCTATAAAAACTACCTTTTTCCGGACTCGAGCCCCCCCCAAACCAAAGTCCGCTCAAGCCCCCCCCCAAAACAAAATCCTGGATCCGCCCCTGCCTGCTCGCACGTTTTCACTTTGTTTGACGCCCCTGCACCTACTGAGTGTGACAGGACATTAACCCGTCCATGTCACAAAAAAGAGGGCGCTGCTGGGACTACGTGGACGCCATCTCTCTGCAATCTTTATCACTTAATATGGTTCAGCTGTTCTATACATGCTACGAATCAGGACTTCTTAAACTTTCGGAGTCCACTGACCCTGTTTGTGACATAACATCAGCGGCTGATCTAGCAACTTTCCGAGCAGGGGCAAAAACTTGAGATTCCTGCTCCCTCAAACATGAATTTAGCCTCTGGGACATAATAAAGCGGTTCTTTGATTTTTGCCGCCCGGGGCAAGCGCCTCCATTTATTCTCCTTCCCCCCCCCCCATAGATCCGGCAATGCATAAAATATTTAACGAACTACTGCTCTGTATGAAAAATCAGTTGACGCCTTGATGTACCAGCATGTTTATATTTTTATTTACAAATTTAAAACCGTTTCCCATTTTAGAAGCAGATGGCCGTTTCCATAACTTGTCAGAAATCTGTAGAAAGCAAGTGAAATTTTTGAGCAGGGTAATGTGCGTAACATGGGTAAAAGCTTAAATGTTCTTAACACGACGAGGACTGAAAGTTATAATTTCTTAATGGTAGGAAAATACGAACTGCTGTAAATATAACTTGGATGATGATGTATTGATTGTTACTTAATTACAAACACCAGATTTTGCTAAAGGTCATCTTGTTTTACTGATACCATCGACAAAGGTTTTTCGTAATTTAATGATTTCTTCTATCTTTATATTCAGTCAAAGCTTCATGACTGGATTTCTTCTGCTACCCGTTATAGGTTAAAAGTAAACAGTAAGTAATACGAGAAAGTTAAATATAAGAAGAAGAAAACATTATGTTCCAGGGACTCCCAGTAAAAATTATGTTCAAAATAGGAGCCATCCAATCACACTATTTACCTTTAGTTCTAACTCATGATACACAAACGAATTTTGGAAGACAAAATCTCTACTGAAAAAAGTAGGAATCGGTCTGAAACCAGTTTTCTAGTTTGAGGTGCCTAGGTCATGTCATTAGTAGATAAAGTCGACTAACTCGTATTGTTGTAAGCTTATAATTATTATTATTAATTTTAACTGCCATGGATTTAACGCTCCGGTGGCAATTCCCATAGTTATCTAACTCCCCCTTTTTATATTATTTTTTAATTTTTTATAATGGAGTGTTAAATTCCTCCACCATTTACTTTTGCAATATACAAATTTTAATTTTAAATTCCTTTAACGATTTTGATAAATTATTTATCAGTTCACTTGGTAATTTTTTCCAATCCCTGACACCCTTACAAACAAAAGAAAATTTTCCCACTCCCTTAAGTATTAAATCTAGCGCCAGCTTGTGGGCATGGTCGCCGTTCCCATTCAATACACTATTCCTAATTCTTTAACCAATATTCCTTCAAGCCCCATCACCGACATATGTCCTGTATATTTGCAGCATGGTCTTTACCCTCCTCCTTTCCTCCAATAACTCGCAATCCAGGTCCTTTATCATATCAGTTACTGACTGAGCCCTATGACCCTCATATCCATAGTCAAGCCGCTAAATTTGGAAAAATCGGTAACACGCAATTATGATAAAGGAGCTTAAAAGCGAAAAAAAAAACACCAAGCAAAAGTGGTGTGTAGAGAAGTCGCAACTCCGGTATATACACCACCATAATAAAAACAAATCAACTATAATAACGTACTATTGTTTTTAAAAATGAAGTACAGCTTCACTCACCATAAGTGGTTCTCCGCAGTCTCTTCCTTCAGTATAATGTTACCGCTCCAGTTTTGATACTGGTTTATATACACTTTCCGACAAATAAAAGAACTCTGGATTACAGAGGCTTTGAGCTGCTGTTGTTTTGATGAAAACGTACCACGGTTATCTTACTACGTAATTTGTTTACATATACGGGTCACATGCTTTGTGTTTGATTTGCCGAATAACAATTCGCCTGTCACGTTTAGGCCTCGTGTTGGGAAGGTCATTTAATTTAATTGCAATGGAGCACACGCTCCGGCGGCAATTTCCCTACACATCCATCTTTCCCCCATTCTGCACCCACCTACATTTGCCCTCCACAAATTTTAACTTTAAATTCTTTTAACGTTTTCGGTAAGTTATTCATGATTTCCCTCGGTAACTCATTCCAATCCCTGACAACCTTACCTAGAAAAGAGAATACTACCACATCCTTGTGCCTGAAATCGAGTGCCAGCATGTGGTCATTGTCATCTTTTCTCTTCCATGCACTACTTTTCATACCCACTCCAATATCTTTCCATGCCTCATCGCCAGTATACTCCCTGTATACTCCCATGACCCTCTTCATCCTCCTCCTGTCTTGCAATGAATCCCATTTCAGCTCCTTTATCATATCTTTCACTGATTGCATTCTGCGATAATATCCAGAAACAAATCTTTTTGAACCCTCTCCAATTCCTGTATTTGATACGCAAAATGTGGGTCCCATACTACACTACCATATTCGAACAATGGTCTCACCAAAGTTTTGTAACCCAATTCCTTTACTTCTCTCGTGCATCCCCTCATCACTCTCTCCAAGTGCAGAATTTCGAAACCTTTTCCTACCACCTGTCCTATGTGTCCTGCCCAGTTAAGCTTGTTGTCAAATGTAAATCCAAGATATTTACATTTCAAGTCTTCAGCAAGCAATTCTTTCCCCACCTTGTATTCATAATTAACATTTTGTTTTTTATTTGTGTATCTAATAAGCTGATACTTCTTTGCATTTATCTTCATTCAATGTTTAAAAACACTACTAGATATCCTGTCAAAATCACCCTGCAACTGTTTACAGTTCTCAATCGTTTTGATCATTTTATACAGCATTATGTCATCTGCAAACAATCTAATTTCAGATAGTAAACAATCAACACAATTATTCGTTAGAATAATGAATAGCAATTCTCCCAATACGCTACCCTGCGGCACTCCCATTTTTACTTCCACTTCTTTTGATACCGCATTCCCTACACTACCATTCTGTTTTTACCTTTTAAAATTCTTCTACGCAGCAAATCTCTTTCTCATCCACTCCAATAGTTTTTACCTTATTTACTACCATTTTATGGTTCTCTCTGTCAAACGCCTTTGACAGATCTGGTGCTACATTATCAATTTGGCCTCCCTTGTCCATTTCATCTGAAATATCTTGCATATATCCCACCAACTGAGATTCGCATGAATATCTTCGCCTGAACCCATGTTGCCCACTTGAAAACCACTTACATTCCTCACATATACTTCTGATGTGGTTGCGTATTCATCTTTCCATTAATTTACCTACCACTGATGTCAAACTGATTGGCCTGTTATTTTTGACTCTATTTCTCACCCCTCCTTTATGTACCGGTACTACTATCGCATTTTTCCAGTCCTGTGGTAAGCAGCGAGTATCCAGACTCAATTTAAATAATATTTCAAGATAAGGTACAATGTTACATTCGGCTATCTTTAAGATACCTGTAATAATATTATCTGCATCAGCCACTTTATGTTTTTTTTAGCTTTCTTATTTTCTTCATTATTTCCTCCGGATGAATTTCAAATTTTTTAGTATCTTCATTTCTAATTGTAATGTAAAGCTCGTTCTCCCAATTAGACCCTCCCGTTTCTGATTCATTGTTCGTAATGCTCTCACTAAACCAGTTACTTAAAATCTCTGCCGTTTTCAAATCCTCAGAAACTTCTTCTCTATCCTTATCTGTAAGCGTCTCTACACCCTCCCTTCCCCTCAGTTTCCTGATATAGCCATAGAAATTTCTCTATGCATCAGCGAATGGTCATCCTGCACTGACAATACTCTTCATAAAGCCACTTTCTTTGCTGTTATTAAGTCGTTGTTTAGTTCTTTTAAATATTCCCTACTACCCTTATGCCTCTTAACACTGTTATGTTCTCTTCTTACCAACCTCTTTTATCTCCTCACTTCCCTATTATAGTACACAGGTTCCCTACTTCTCTTTATTTTCTGCTTTGGAATACATTTTTCTTCCCCCTTTCTTCTTTTCTCCTGGAACTCTTCCCACCTTGGCTCTACTGTATTAGTGCCTTCCTTGCATTTGCTGAATCGTTCTCTGAAATAACTCTTCAAATTTGAAACCTGTACCTTTTTATAATTGGAAATAGACTCCTCTAATATCCATCAGAACTGCTTCATGAACACTTCTTCCTTTCGTTACTTGACTCCCCACAAGGTTAGAATCGGGCTTTATTAGGAATATATCCAAAATATTTTGTCCCCTAGTGTTTTGCTCTACCACTTGTGTAAATCCTCCTTCCCTTATTAAGGTATTTACAAATCTTTGTTCCCTTGTGATATTAATCTTATTTCCTTCCCAGTTTACACCTAGTAAATTTAAATCCCCACCAATAATGATCATTCTATTCTCACCTTTGAAATCTGAGTATGAATTTAATTTCTCATTTCAAATGCTGCTACGGGCATGGGCGTTTTTCATTAGGTGCTGCGTTTGTGCTTTTTGTATACAGATACTTGAGGAATAGTCAATATAAACTCAGAGAATTGATACTTAATTGAATCAATACAAGCTAGTTTTTAAAGCATAAATCCAAAATTTAGAAAGAATAAAACGACAACAATACCACATTCGTAAAAGCTGAGAGTCATACTTTTCCATCTGTGGGGGATAGCGATTAAGTATTAACATCTCCAATTTAAATATGTCTCCCGTATAACACATTTCTTAATTTCAACTTTCTTAATTTCAACTTTGCATTTCCATAAATATTCCACGAACCATAGTTGTAATACACCACATTTTTTTAAATCGACGCATGGTGCATTAGGTCACGGTCATGGGGAATGCAAACTCTGACGAGTTGATGGACGTTGGTAATGGTACATTTTTGTCGGGTTTAACAAACCCTGCAAAGGAATTTTGAAAAAGAAATTTCTTCAAAATTTAGCCTGAGTCATCGCAGAGTAGTGCTTAAATAAGTTAATTGACAGTTTATTTTTTTAAGTAAACCACTTTCAACAAATACTTTTATCAAGTTTCCTTACTATTGCCCCACCTTAAAGCTAATCCTGGCTTTGCCCGTGATACAATCACAAAAGGCGAGTCAAAGATCTTCCTGATTTAATGGCTTATTGTTTACATAAAGGCGAATCAAAAACGATTTTTCTTCAGTTGACCTTTAGTAAATCGTGTATACTCGCCAAGACTTGAAAATAAAAACATAATACTATGACTTTTTATACTCCCAGTGCTACTAATATTCTAATTGGTATTTTACGAGCTATCTCAAAAGGAATTAAACCGCACAAATTTATGAAATAGAAAGTGTCCTTTTTTTGTTCAAGTCGGCTTTTGGCAGCTAGAACACAAAGTTAGCTCCACTATTGTACTTGTAAGATCTACGTTACAAAAACAATTCCTGTGAAAATATGTTCAAGACTCGTGGCTATTAGAGTTATGAGATCTAGTCTACACTCTACAGTGTATACTCAATTTATTTTCTGTCATAATTTTTACTAAAATGAAAGACATAATTTACTGTAAGACTCTTAAAACTCGAAAGAGATGCAAGGGAAATCTTGGTTTCCGTGTATTTGTAAGACTAATAAAGCAACACCATAAGGCAATAATAAAGGTATAACTTTTACAATCCAGTTTAATAAGACATAATAAGCATTACGGCGAAGCCACCTGATTTTTTAAATAACATGGCCATCAGGGGCGGATCCAGGATTTTGTTTTTTGGGGGGGGGGGCTTGAGCGGACTTTGGTTTGGGGGGGGGGCTTGGCTTGAGTGAATTTTGGTTCAGAGGGCTTGCGTTCAGTGGATTTTGGTTTGGGGGGGGGGGCTTGAGTCGAAGAAAAAAAAAAAAGGTCTCAAAACTACAATTTCAGGGGTGGACCTAGATACGTTTGGGGGGGGGGGCTTGAGGCCCCTAGCCCCCCCCCCCTGGATCCGCCCCTGATGGCGATCCATAACACCGATACAAACCAGTCTGATTCCGAAAGTGAATAAAGTGTAGACCTGGCTCAGAAAAAGATCTCATAACTTTTCTTTTAGTAAACAGCAATGATGCTCAACCTAATTTACAAGAACATTTTGTGTGGGAATTCATTTCTTTTTGTATGTCGATAACTTATTACGAGTCGTCTTATTTTTCCAGCTGTGAAGTTTGCACATTAGCAACTGTTTGTCATCTGCATTGTCCAGTATTCATGTCAATTCCGCATTTCAAAGACTGAATGCTTCTCTCCTCAATGCGCACTCTGATTTTAAACAAGGGGCTAGCGTCCGGTGTGTTCTGGGCGAGCGATGCCGGTTGTTGTGTTCCTGCATTACTATCGTCATCCGATTAGACGGAGTACCAATAACTTCCAAACCAAGTGCAGAAACAAAGTAAAATTTAATGCTTTAGTTAAACATGTTGATATTTATGCATAACAGAAATTTAGAGAATATAGCGTCATCCATTATCGTACAAATATTCGCCGAAAGGTTTGATGTGTGGTGTTGCTATTGGATAAATACAAAGAGAATCACTAATATTAAGCTATTCTTATGATCTGGGATGAAACCACAATCTATATACGCACCAAATTACTTGTTTCTAGTACCAAGCGCAGAATTGCGGATATATAAGGTCTTAATATCGTATTCGGTTAAAAAACTTTAAATTTCACCAATTTCTAAAGAAAGGAGATGAACGAATTAAAATTTAAAAATTAGTTACTATTAGTAAGCTTCATTTATAATGATAATCTGTAGCTTTTAAAGATGGCATAGAAAGCGATTTCATATTTGCAGTAGATAAGGGGTTAGTACACAGAAATTCACAAATTTTAGACATTTCGTATAACTTGAGGGGAAAATCTTATCTACGTACAATGTCTTAGCTTTCTACGACATGGCAGGTACTCAGAGAATGACTGACAAAATCGGTGAAATTTGAATATGAATTACATATAAACTAAGAACAGGAACGAAACAAAAAGATAAAGTGTTTACTAAGCTTGCTGGTATCTATGCATAATACAAAGGTATAAAAATGGCCCGAATCGCTTAGAGAAAAAGGTAGGCAACGCCGCCTATGACTCGACGCTAAGATCCAAACCTTCAACCTCGTACACTTATTTCCCTTGCACGTTCCCGTCACCGTTTACACAAGATATAGTCAAAAGGTTTTATGGGTAAAAGGTATGCGAGGAATATTTGGGATGTACTGTTTAACATGTCACAATATTCTAATTACTATCTCACTGTGGTAAATATTTATAATTCTCCTTATTTTATCTTACAATTAATGTACGGACAACAGAACGCAAGTATACCTATTTTTCTGTCGACGTTAATAGCGGGTAATATTGGTCTCTGAATGAATTAAAATACTATCGACCAGACTTTACACAATCACGCTGGCTGGGTTACGACCATTCTTAGAGTAAACTATCTTTCACTTTCTGCGATGACATTGCTAAATTCTTAGATGATCTTTAGTTCCTACGACAAATTTTCACTTTTATGGAACAGAATAACACAACATACATTTATATTATTTTTAAAAATTTCACCCAGGATGAAGGCAAATGACGCAGGGGTGCAACCAATCATAAGAAGGGATAAATCAACCCAAAACAGTTCTGATAAAGTTCCAAGGCTAGGTACCGAAACGTTCGCAATAAAACATCATTGAAAGTAGCGCTAACCCCACAACACTAAGTGGAATTTTTACTAACAACATACATTTGTTTAAACGATATTCAAATTCATGGAGACTGGCATTTTGGAAGACGTGGGTTCAAACCTCCGATTGGTCATCATAATTTTGTTTTTACGTGGTTCCGGGATGGTTTATTCAAAAAGCCATGTCCAAAATACCTTTCTGTTCCTAGTCCTTGGACCTTTCCTTCCCCTAATGACTTAGACGTCTCGCAGGATGAAGAGACAGGATGGAGTGTCTCATTTTAAGACAAGAAGGAGTGGTTAATTTGCTAGTTTAGGGATTAGTCGAAGGTAAAGAATATAGGGGAAGAGAAATTTTGGAATGTATACAGGAAATAATTTAAGACGCATGCTGCAACGTATATGTTGAGAAAGAGATGGAGAATTCTTTCAAACTAGTAAAGAGACAGATGGTATTAAAAAAAAAGGTGATATTAGGATTACTAGTTGCACGAGAGAGGTTTTCCAGTTCCATTTGTAAGATTCGGTGTAATGATTTATTTCAACGGACATAATTTGTTGTATGAGACTCAAACTTCATTCTTGGATATTCGAAGAAAGACGAGTGTTTGTAGTTTGGATAGTGGCGTCCATTTAAACAGTGACGGCGCACTCGAATCTTCAAGGATTACCGCGATATTGAGACATGTCTGTTAGATAACAGTATACAATGCATGATAACTGGCAGAGCAGTCACGAGACTCTGCAGTTGTTTGCTGTCTCACATGTTTCGTAATAGATAACGCGCATTTGACAACCACAACAACAAAAAACTGTATTGATAGTCCATCCAACGGTTATCTAAATTGCAATTTATTTGTTTTTAGATTTAAAACAAATGCAAAATAATATGTATTCCCATAAATCGGGGTGTAAGTGTTTGGGAGACTCTATATTAGCTCCTTCCAACCAAAGGTCAACCTCTCCTTCACGTGCACAATCTTTGCACGGACGACGCTCTGGTATGGGAGCATGCACAAACTACGTGGCTCAGTCCAAAGGGAGGAAGTGGTTGGCTGGAAGGCTACGTTGGGCTACGTGGGGGGGGGGGGGGAGAGGGTCCCGAGCCAGACCATGTAGCTTTCCTTTCATAACATTTTTCACAGTTAAAATGAGGACCAGAACTCACAACAGCATGTGAATATTTTTTTACCTCAATTAATTATCTCCTTATGTAATTTACAAGAGTCTGGCAGGAGAAAACATTACAAAATATCTTCTGGAGTCAAAATGGAAAAAAGCTACGTGCTACGGCGGGAGGGGTGGGGGTAAGAGGCAAAAGCCACGTAGGGCTACTGGGGGGAAGGAGGGTGTTCACAAGAGGCCAAAATGGAGCTACGTGGTTTATGCACGCTCCCTAACTGAATGATTTCCGGTATAAGTCACCCAGTGCTTGCCAACGGCCTCCTGAATGGGGGCGGAAGATCGGAGAGTGGTACAGGGCACCCTATTGCCCTTGGGGGTTGGAAAGGCCCCTGAATATGGATGAATCTGAAATGATTAACGGCATGAAGATATAGGAGGCAACGGGAAGCCACTGTATTAAATACCCTAAAGTTATCTCGAGGCCATGTTATCCTCTCAAATTACATGTAGAACAATGGCTTCTTTCTGGGAAAATATTTCTGGATGAAAGCAGTCCCTCAGTCCGATCTCTAGGTGAATACTGTTAAGGGAGGAGTCATTATAATGGATAGAAACATTATACGAGTCGGAACGTGGAATGTTGGAAGTGTAAATAGGGCATGTAGAATTAAAACTTCAGTGGGAGATGGAACGACTTAAGTGAGACTAAGTGGAAGGACACACAAGGTTCCTGGTATGGGGAACACAGAATAATTAGAACACAAGCTGTCAGGGAAGTTAAGGTGTAGATTAGTAATGAACAAAAAAGTAGGAAACGGTCCGAAAAGGATAAGGTTGAAACTAAGTCTACTCCAACAACGTTGATATAAGTGTGTATACCAAAAGCACATCTGCATTGCTGGGATTGGACAGTGACAGTTTTAGAGGAAGGTGACAGAGTTTACGCGACAGAAAATAGCGCTGTGAAAAATCATTCCTGCTCTGGTTCTTGCCTTTGGCTCGGTCATCTGGCTGAGATGTGGTATCTGAAACTTTTCCTGTGTCCTGACATTGGTAATTTGTTGCTGCAATCTGTCAGTAGCAACTTACACTTTTCTAAAAATATTATGAGATGGTCAGAGAGCTGCCTCTCATACTCTGTGCTTTTTAAGTTTTCAGTGCGTCAGTGACAGTTCGTCAGTTATATGACTAACCAGATAAGAGTGAAGTACAATGTTATATCTCACGTAGAATGTGTGGCATGTGTTATACTTTGGATACCACTATAAAGGATAAGGAGGGACGTTAGGCGCTGCCTGCCGATTATGGGATCTCAGCGATCATATCTAGTTACACGTCGACTCAAACGTCCATATGGTAAATAATAACCTCCACAAATACAATCTGAATTAGTCGTTCTCATCAGTGTGGTACATTTGTTTAACCGGTTAGTGATCCCGTGACTAACGTCTCAGAGATGAGAACATCTTGTGCTCTTTGCAGCTTTTAACTGCGCTAAGCCAAATAACATGATCTGAAAATGTCATTGTCTATTTTGATTTTTATCGTGAAGATGCTTGTCAATTTTTACATTATCTAATTTTAAACAATCTAATTTCCCAGTTTTGTTTTGTGTTTAACTTTAGTAAACGCCTTGTCGGTTGGTTTCTAAATTGTTGATAGCATTGCCTGTATGATCCTATTTCTCCATTGTGTACGATATTAAATTTGTTATTTTTTTTTTTTTTATCTGCTTAACGTCTCTCTAACATCGAGGTCTTTAGAGACGGGAAAGGATCGGGGGCAAGGAATGGGAAGGAATTCGGCCATGGCCTTTTGAAGGAAGCATCCCGGCTTTTGCCTGGAGGATTTGGAAAACCTTGGAAAACCCAAATCTGGATGCCCGGACGGGGATTCGAACCGCCGTCCTCCCAAATGCAAGGCCAGAACGCTAGCCGTTACACCACCAGACTCAGTTTTGTTATTGTGTATTACTGTGGACACAATCTTTATAGGAAATGTGCACTGTTTCAGCTAATTAATTTCTTCCATGGCACCATGCATTATTTAAGAATTCAGTGTTAAGCAGATATCTCAGGGAGCAACGTGTCAGTTAGTGCAATTAAGTACTTCTCAGTCAAGACTCAATGATGTACACCACACACTTTTAAAGCGAAAAAAATATTGTTTCTATTTTTTTTCAGAGGTACACTATTTTTTTGGTATTTATCTACGGATCTCTTCTTCAATTAGTGAAACACTTTTACAAGAACTACTGCTGATTGAAGAACAATTAGAGTTTTCTTTCTTTGCAATACTACTGTTTTATGTGCCACATACCTGTATTTTGATTACGTTTGCACTCCAGTAAGATTATTTTCGGAATACGCAGAAGAAATAGAACCATTTCTATCAGATATATTTCGTAAATCTTTAGAAGAAAGAAAAGTACCTTCTGACTGGAAAATAGCGCAGGTGATTTCCGTTTTCAAGAAAGGTGATCGGAGAGATCCTAGGAATTATCGACCCATATCTCTAACATCTGTCTGCAGTAGAATTCTGGAGCATGTCATATGCTCTAACGTTATGAAGTTTACTTACAGCAGACCAACACGGATTTCGTAAAAACCGTTCGTGTGAAACGCAACTGGCTCTATTTTCGCATGACGTAATGAAGGTTATCGATGCAGGATCACAAGTTGATGCTATTTTCTTGGATTTCCAGAAGGCTTTTGACTCTGTACCACATAACCGCCTTTTGGCGAAGATTCGAGCGTACGGTATATCTGATCAGATCTGCGAATGGATACGCAATTTTCTAACTGGTCGGTTTCAGTATGTCGTTGTTGACGGGGAAGCCTCTTCAAAGCTAGATGTTACTTCGGGCGTTCCTCAAGGAAGTGTAATAGGACCTCTTCTTTTCTTAATTTTTATAAACGATCTCGGTGACAACGTTAATTGCAGGATGCGATTTTTTGCTGATGATGCACTTATTTATAGGGAAGTGTTTGCTGATGATGCACTTATTTATAGGGAAGTGGGGTGCTATGACGATTGCTTAGAAATACAGCGCGATCTGGATGTTATTTCGGAATGGTGCCGTAAAAGGCAGCTTACATTTAACTGTAAAAAGTGCAAGGCAATGCAAATAAGTAATAAAAAGACCCTGTTTGCTCACGAGTACAAAGTTAACAATTCAGTTGTTGACACTGTGGATTCCCTGAAGTAACTAGGCGTAACAGTACAAAGCAACATGAAATGGGACTTGCACATAACTTCCGTCGTTGGCAAAGCTAATTCTAAACTACGTTTTATAGGTCGTATTTTGGGAAGCTGCAATGCTCATACAAAGGAAATAGCGTACAAAACACTAGTGCGTCCGCATTTGGAATACTGTTGTGCAATTTGGGATCCGTATCGCAAGGGATTGATTGACGCGTTGGAGAGGGTACAGAGGAGAGCCGCTCGATTCGTGACCGCTAGTTACAGTCCTTATGTAAGTGTCACAGAGCTCATACGTGGGTTAGGCTGGGTGTTTGGCGGACAGACGACGTCATTTTCGTTTAAATTTGTTGGAGAATATGCGAAAATCTCTAATTTACGAGTGCAACGAAATACTTCTTCCGCCAACCTATTTAGGTCGCAATGACAGAAGGGATATGATTCGAGAGATAAGATGCCGTACTGATACATTTATGTATTCTTTCTTTCCTCGTTCTGTTCGGGATTGGAATACTCTAAAATAGGATTGGTGCTTAGCACCCTCTGCCACCCACAGTAATTGTGAATTGCAGAGTATAGATTTAGATGTAGAATACAATTGTTGCCTACTTTAAATGCCGAGCAACGAACTTCCTTCACTCGGTTTACTTGCGTCGGATGGATTAACATGCTCGTAGCAACCCGATTAGTAAGCGCAAAAAAAAAAAGTCAGCCTTTACACATCTGCTTCAAGTTTCATCTGAGCGCATCATGATTATAGGGGAACGTCCATAAACTACGTGGCTCAGGCTAGGTGGAAGGGACATTCGTCAGAAAGCTACGCTGGGCTGCGTGGGGAAGAGGAGGTTACGGGACAAGCCACATAGCTTTTCATTCATTTTATTTGTCACAATTAAAATAAGGTTCAGATCATACAACAGCATGTGTATATTTATCTCCGTCATTTAATTATCTCCTTATGTAATTTACGACAGTTTGACAACAGAAAACAGTATAAAACGTCTTCTGGAATCAATAGGGAAAAACAGCTATGTGCCAAGCGGGAGGAAGGGGGAGATGTAGAGGCAAAAGACATGTCAGGCTACATGGAGGGGAAGAAGAGAGGTGGGGAGGGGATTTACAGGAGGCCAAAATGAAGCTATATCGTTTATGGACGCTCCCTGAGTCCTTCTTGAGTTCAGCTACGGTATTAATGTGGTTCCTGGATAAAGAGTCGTTTCTATAGTATCCATATAGTCTATTAACTATTGTATCTACTACATCGGATAAAAAAGTGCTTACTAAAACCATGGAGAACGAATTTTGGTAAATACTTAGATATTTACAAGCAAAAACCGTTCCCTTTTTCCCATAAACTTTTTCTTCTAATCTGTCAGTTTATGATATAAAATAAATTTTCTAAACTGATCTCAGAGTAAAGAAATACATCCGAACACTGGATTATCGTTTGATTTTTATTATGCACGAGTATTTTAAAATATATCACAAAATATTAACAAACTAATTAATACATAGGTCTCAAATGATAGTTTAAATAATTCAATTACAACTTGGTAGCCATTATATTTGCAGATTTTACAGTAAATATCACAGTCACAACAAAACTCTCAGAGTTTTTAATATATACTTGATTGAATTGGATTTATCTACACGATCTTCGTATCCGGAAGGGTAACACATTTACGTTCTGATTTTTTTGAAGATGAGAGGAAGTCCTCCATCTGGGACGTGTATCAGTCGCGTTGGATCCATCTTCATGGTCACTGGTGTCTTGGCGTGAGGCAGAACTTCGTAGTTCTTGATTAAGTGCACCAGTCCTGCCTTCACTTGCATCAGACCCATCCTCATACCTGTGACAACAGAATTTTTGTAATTTCGAAAGTAGTAAATCACAATAACTTATAGCTCGGAAAGGAACTCAACAGAGGACAAATAGAATGCATTAAAGACCGAAAAGCTGGTAAAGAGACATTGGGCTTTAGGGAACAAGCTGCGCGAAAATCTTGGATCACAGAAGAAATTTTGGGGCCGATGGATCAGAGGAGAAGGTACAAAAAATGCTTAGGATGAAGCAGGAAGAGAGCAATACAGGCAAATTAAAAATCAATTAAACAGTAAATGCAAAAAAAAAAAAAAAAAAAAAAAAAAAAAAAAATGGCTAGAAGAAAAGTGTAAAGAAGTAGAAAAGAAAATGGTCGTAGGTAAAGTAGATGTTGCATATAGAAAGATCAAACAGAATTTTGGAGAAATGAAGAAAAGAGGTGTGAATATTAAAACTGCTGATGGGAAACCTCTTTTAAGCTCAGATGATAGAACTAACCGATGGAAGGAATACATTGAGAAACTGTATGACTTGAATAATAGCGTAGTGGAAAAGGAAGGAGATGTCCACATTGATGACTTAGGAGATTCTGTTTTGAGGACAAAATTTAACACAGCTCTGAATGACTTGAAAGCAAATAAGCCAGTTGGAATTGATGAGATCCCTGTAGAAATTCTTAAATCCCTAGGAGAAGACGGAATCGAAAGATTATTCAAGCTGATATCAAAAAGTTATGAAACAGGAGAAATTCCAACTGATTTTAATAAAAATATCATCTTCACACTTCCAAAGAAAAAACAATCCGACAAATGTGAGAATTATCGCACCATTAGTCTAACATCACATGCTTCAAAATTATTGACCAGAATAATATATAGAAGGATGGAAAGGGTAGTAGAAGAGATAGTAGGAGAAGATCAATTTGAGTTTAGGAAAAATCGCGTTATAAGGGAAGCAATTCTGTCTTTAAGATTAATATTTGAAGGGCTGATAAAGAAAAACAAAGATACGGTTATGGCATTTGTTGATTTATAAAAAGCTTTTGATAATGTTAGGTGGGACAAGATGTTCAAAATATTAATAAAATCTGGTCTAAAATATCGAGATAGAAAAATACTTTATAAACTATATAAGAATCAAGTGGCTATAATAAAAAAATATAACCACGTTAAAAGGGCGTGAGACAATGTTGTCGTCTACCCCCGTTAATATTTAACATGTATGTAGAAGAAGCAATAAAGAAAGTAAAAAAAAAAAATTCCATGTGGCATAAGTGTTCAGGGAAAAAGAATCAATATGCTACGATTTGCTGATGCCATTGTCTTGTTAGCAGAAAGGGCTGAGGACATTGAGAAATTACTGAATGGCATGAACAAAATACTGAAGGAAGATTTTGGACTGAATATAAATCAAAGAAAGACAAAAGCGATGAAGTGTAGCAGAAATGATACCAATACGAGTAGATTAAATATAAAAATAGGATCGGATGCAATAGGAGAAATAAGTAAATTCTGTTATTTGGGAAGTAAATACAACCGCTGGCCGAAGCAGGAATGATGTTAAAAGCAGAATAGTACTAGCAAAAAGAGCCTTCAAGAAAAAGAGAAACCTTTTATTTTCAAATATTGATCTAGGAATTAGAAAGTACTTTTTAAAACTCTATGTGTGGAGCACAGCACTTTATGGTAGCGAAACATGGACTTTAGGAATACCGGAAAGAAATAAAATTGAAGGATTTGAAATGTGATGCTTAAAATTAAGTGGACTAACAAAGTAAGAAATGAACGGGTTTTGGAAATGATGGGTGAGGAAAGAATTTTGTGGAAGAAACTTACAGAAAGAAGAGAGAGGCTGGTAGGTCATATTTTGAGACATGCTGAATTGGTAAATTTGCTGGTGGAGGGAACAGTTGAAGGTAAAAACTGTAGAGATTGGGTTATATGAATCAGATAATTGAGGACGTCTGTTGTAAGTGGTATGTAGAGATGAAAAGGTTAGCACAGGATAGGAAAGGATGGTGGATTGCTTCAAACCAGTCGAAAGACTGATAATAGCAATAATATATATATATATAGAATCAACGACTAACCTTCTGTGTGGCTTGATACCTCAACACACACACCCACACGCAAATCTTTTACTGGTATTTGGATCGTTATATTTATTTTGATAAAGGAAGTAACACATTATTTTCAAGAGATATTCCTAATTTTGTAAATGTTACTAAAAAATTGCTGTCAATATACATAAACACAAATGGATTGTTAAGGAGAGCTGCGGAGATTGTCTTTTTGATGCTCTACTTGAAATTACTTAATCACGTGAAAATATTATGAAAAAAAAAATCTTTCTTGTTTGTACTACCCAATAATTTGTGTGATAATAAATAAGAACCAGTAAAAATTTCACACTTTCTTCTAAACATAAATAGGTATTTTTCTCATTTTCTCTCAACTCACCAATGCAGATCCTTGGTCCTTCCCCGAATGGCATACTAAGGAATTTCGATCTTTCTTTCATGTTTTCATCTGAAAACCTTTCTGGTATGAAGCACTTTGGTTGATCCCAGTGTCTTGGGTCTGTCTGAATACCACTCAGGGATATGGCAACAGCGGTGTCCTTAGGGAGAACGATTTTGGTTCCTGGGATTGTATAGTCTTGTTTTGTTCTTCTGTCCAGGAATCCCAGTGGTGGGTAGAGCCGTTGTGCTTCTGTGGACGGAGTCAAGAAACAAAATAATATAAAATTCCACTTGTTTATATAACTCATCCCTTACAGGGAACTTTTAATGTTTATAAAAGGGAAATGTCTAATTACTAGAGACAAAAATATTTAGGTAATACAGTGAAATGTTAGAATCACGTAATGTGTGAAATCTGTATGTATTTAAATGTTTATTCACCTTCTTGTGCTCCCGAATTCTTTGTTTAAAATTTTCGGAAATATTGGTTGAAATTGACAGTGTCTCTATTTATATTAACCTACTTGAAGCTAAGTGTGCGAATACCGCGAACTATGAACAAAATATTTACTGTTTTATGGGAATTTGAATTTACACGTTCACAAAACTTAAACAAATGTAATGAAACGCAGCTTTAATAATGACAGTGACAAAAGATTAATATGAGAATAGGAAGGTTTTTAACACTTCTGGTATAGTGGCAGTCACGAAATTAGTCCTGTGAAGGTCACGGAGTATCTGAACAGTGTTACAAATCAGCAAAAAAAATCAACTTTCAGTAATGAGTGCGAAAAAATTTCTAAAACAGAATACTTAACATGCGGAACAAGGTGATGTGCTTTATAATTCCAAAAATTTGTGTGATTGTTTTTAAAAAAATAGTAATTTGTTTCCATGAAAATTAGAAATCAAAATACTTTTTCACTTCAACTGACAGAAAAAACAATAAAAATAATAAGAAATAACTCAATGAAAATTATGCGCCTTCCTGAAAGTTAACAGACTCATACCGAATACATTCTATTCAATAAATAGGGAAGCATGTGAATAAAAAAATAAAATGTTAGTAGGAAGTAACATACAATCTAGAATTTTCCAAAGATTTTGTATTTAACACTGTACATAGTTAAGTATTGGATTCAGTAACGTCATAATAAAGAACGATTTGTATTAAAGGGTACCGAAAATTAAGTGGAAAAGTACGAGATGGACTTGTTCCTGAGGTAAGTAACTTTATGTCGTTTGTCGCGCACTCCACATTCGAACTATGTAAGGTTTTTAAGTTAGTTTTAGACTTTTCCTAACTCTGTTACCTGTCTAACGCTGGGTTTGGATCAAGTATTTGCCTTACGGAACCGTTTCAATTAACAGAAACATCTACCTCTCAATTCGTGTTTAAAGATCTGATTTTTCTTGATAAAGGGAAATTACTAACATAAAACACTTTAACAATCACCATACTATTAATTAAAAGTGAAAATTTCTGCTAATCTTTAATTTCTGAACATGATAATCATTATTGGTTTAGAGATAATAAACTCACCTGAGATAACCATTTGCAAGTAAGGCATGTCATGTAGAGCCTCATATGTGATTTCTCCATTGTATTTAGCGAGTACTTCGTTTATGTGGTCTCGCAATTTGGTTTGAACCTTCTGATTCATTGAAAGTTCGAATAATGTTGACGTCATCGTGCTGGCTGATGTTTCGAACCCAGCAACGAGAAACATGAATACCTGAGCCACAAGCTCTGGAGTATTTTGTCCTGCGAATTGACAAAGTTTAAACGTTAGTATTTAAAGATGTGGTAGAAATACGAGCACAATTGAGATTGGGAAAAATGAATGTTGTTTTTCACTTAATTTGTTAAGAGTCATTGTTTCTTATTTTTTGTTAACATTTTAAATTGATTGCAGTTGGTGTCGGCAGTAGCATCTGTGCATAGCTTCAAGCTGTCCGTGTGGCATTTGATTACCATATACGCAAGAGTTAGAATTAAGAAGCGATATCACGTTTCATTAAAGGAAAACTGCGAAAACCAGACAAGCTATCATAAATCAGAAGGATTTGCGTTGTGCTACTTCGGATCGCAGTTATGATCTGTCAGGTGTGGAGCCGTAGCAAAGAAAATTCAAAGCTTCGCAATATCTTCATTTCTCGGGAATACTGCATACTTTCAAGACAAATAAAAAAAGCTTCATTCCCGGTAAATGAAGATATTGTTGACATACATGCCTGCAGAAACCTAAGAAATCATTCCGATCTTTTATTTTAACATATTGCTAATCCCAATCATCTAAACTGTTGTTTGGCGAAGAGAAATGTAATTACTTTGCAACTAATTGTAAGTTGTGTGCAGTAACCATTATTCTCGGAGTTTTGAATTTTATTTAACACGATGTCACAACTGTGCTATGACAGCTTAGTTACATGAAGAGCAAACATGAAAGAAATAATGATATTGCATTAAGTGCTACTGAGTAACATTACATTGTCACAATAGTTCTGGATCTCATATTTCTGTGCTGACATAAATTTTTACAGTAAATGTATTAGTCTTCAATGGCTGCAGTAAAAGTATTTTAATTTTTTATATTCTAACATTAAAAATTGTCTGACAAGGAACTGAGTGGCTTTCGTTGAAAATCACTAAGACACAACCACAATAAGCTGCTCTGTGGAGTTAATTTGATTTGTTGATAAATAAGGCCAATGCAACTGTTTTATACACTGAAGAGCCTAAGAAACTCGTACACCTGCCTATTATCGTGTAGGGCCCCAGCGATCACGCACAAGTACTGCAACACGACGTGGCATGTACTTGACTAATGTCTGAAGTAGTGCTGGAGGGAATTGATACCATGGATCCTGCAGGGCTGTTCATAAGAGTACGAGGGAGTGGAGATCTTTCCTGAACGGCACGTTGCAAGGCATCCCAGATATGCTCAATAATGTTCATGTCTAGGAGTTTGGTGGCCAGCGGAGGTGTTTAAACTCAGAAGAGTGTTCCTTGAGCCACTCTGTAGCAATTCTGGACGTGTGAGTTGTCGCACTGTCCTGCTGGTAACGCCCAAGTCCGTCGGAATGTACAATGGACGCGAATGGATGCAGGTGATCAACCAGGGGGCGTACGTACCTGTCACATGTCAGAGTCGTATCTAGAAGTATCAGGGGTCCCATGTCACTCCAGCTGCATACGCCCCACACCATTACAGAGCTTCCACCAGCTCGAACAGGTTCTCTCCATAACCATACACGTCCATCCGCTCGATACAATTGGAAACGAGACTCGTCAGACCAGGCAACATGTTTCCAATCACCAACAGTCCAATGTAGGTGTTGGCGGGTCCAGGCGAGGCGCAAAGCTTTGCGTCATGCACTCAGCAAGGGTACACGAGTGGGCCTTCGGCTCTGAAAGCCCATATCGATGATGTTTCGTTGAATGGTTCGCACGCTGACACTTGCTGATGGCCCAGCATTGAAATCCGCAGCAATTTGTGGAAGGGTTGCACTTCTGTCACGTCGAACGATTCTCTTCAGTCGTCGTTGGTCCCGTTCTTGCAGGATCTTTTTTCCGGCCGCAGTGATGTCGGAGATTTGATGTTTTACCAGATTCCTGAAATTCACGGTGCACTCGTGAAATGTTAGTATGGGAAAATCCCCACCTCATCGCTACCTCGGAGATGTTGTGTCCCATCACTCGTGCGCCGACTACAACACCACGTTCAAACTAACTTAAATCGTGATAACCTGCCATTGTAGCAGCAGTAACCGCTCTAACGCCTGCGCCGGACACTTGTCTTATATAGGTGTAGCCGACGGCAGCGCCGTTCTCTGAGTGTTTACATATTTCTGTGTTTGCATACGCAAGCCTATAGCAGTTTCTTTAGCTCTTCAGTGTATTTGTTTAGTGCGGAATGAGTTTAACCCCTCATTGAGGCATCTGCAACGAGTTATTTACATTGGTTTTTGTAGCTGCACCAGAGTAAATCATTCTTTGCTGATGATGCCTGCACCATTGAACAAATAGTTGCATTATTTATTAACTTTTATTTAACTAAAAAACTGCAAGAAAATGACCTGCACTAACACACACCTGCGTTGGTGAAGGTTAAAAACATATAGTGAATAATTCACAGTATTAGAGTAATTTAGAACAATGTATGTATGTTCGTTTCAGCCAACCGGAACCTTCGTTTAACTTGAATTTTTCGCAGATGTGAACACAATGAATTACTAGGGTTGCGAGTCCTAGAGAGGACCTACAGTTTAATGTGGAATCCAAACCATGGAGCGTCCTCATATGATCAAATACACAGACGGAAAAAAAAATCCCAACACCAAGAAAGACTTGTGTTAGATAAACGAAATTTGGTAGGCGTGTTTATACATCTGAAAGATGACATCGATTCAAATTTCGCGCTTCGCGCATAAGTGTGGCGCTAGTAGCGCTACTCAGAGCTTGCAAATCAGGTTTGCTTTAAATACGCGCTGTAAAGTTTGTGAACGTTATTTACCGCTGAGATTTGACATAGTGAGTTGATGTTAGCCAAGAATGCCTTTAAGAAGACGAAGAAGCCATTATCAACAGCTCACCGAGTTTGAACGAGGTCGTGTAATAGGGCTACGAGAAGGTGGATTTTCTTTTCGCGATATTGCAGAAAGACTTGGCCGGAATGTATCCACTGTGCATGATTGTTGGGTGCAGTGGTCAAGGGATGGTACTGCCTCAAGAAGACCGGGTTCCGGGAGGCCACGTGGCACTACTGAGAGGGAAGACCGCCGTATTCGGCGTACAGCTGTGGCGCCTCGTACTGCGTCTGCGGCAGAAATTCGAGCTGCAGTTGGTACCACAGTGACACAACGAACTGTTAGAAATCGGTTACTTCAAGGACAGCTCCGAGCCAGGCGCCCTGTAGCGTGCATTCCACTGACTACAAGCCATCGCCGTTTGCGACTCCAGTGGTGTCAAGCCAGAGCTCATTGGAGGACGGAGTGGAGATCTGTTGTGTTTTCTGATGAAAGCAGGTTCTGCCTTGGTGCCAGTGATGGCCGAGTGTTGGTCAGAAGGAGGCCAGGGGAACGCCTGCAACCAAACGGTCTGCGGCCTAGACACACTGGACCTACACCTGGAGTCATGGTCTGGGGAGCAATTTCCTATGACAGCAGGAGCACTCTTGTGGTTATACCAAACACACTGACTGCAAATTTGTACGTCAGTCTGGTAATTCAACCTGTAGTGCTGCCATTCATGAAAAGCATTCAAGGGGGAGTTTTTCAACAGGATAACGCTCGCCCTCATACCGCTGTTGTCTCGCAACGTGCTCTACAGAGTGTCGACATGTTACCTTGGCCTGCGAGATCACCAGATCTGTCTCCAATTGAACACGTATGGGATATCATTGGACGACAACTCCAGCATCATCCACAGCCAGCACTGACCGTCCCAGTATTGACAGCACAAGTACAACAAGCATGGAACTCCATACCACAAAGTGACATTCGAAACCTGTATGACACAATGCATTCACGTTTGCAGGCTTGCATTCAAAATTCTGGAGGTTACACCGGCTATTAATTTAACAGTATTTCACATTTGAAATGCATTTTCTTGAGCTTAAATTAACCTGTGATCTTGAAAATTTAATCAATAAACATGTTAACTTGACAAATGCATTGTCCAAATTTCATTACTCTACAATAATTTTTTCTTGGTGTTGGGATTTTTTTTTTCCGTCTGTGTACAACTCTCAAAATTCCTACGCCTACTGGGATTCGAGCCCGGGACCGGAGCAGCGAACTAATAAAGCAAGTGCCTTAACCTCTAAGCTACAGACCACTCGTTAACATTTCTTTGTTTGTCACCTCCTGAGAGCTAAAGTGGATTTGTCAACTATAGCTTCGGCCCTTTAGAAAAATGGTTTGTGGAATAAGATAATTTCGGTTTGATAGTGGAATCAGTTGAAATGGAGAAACAATCTACAAAAGAAAAATAGACATGGATGACTCAGAGAAAATTGTCGGTGTTACTTACCAAAATTCAATTCATCTTTTGATGAATCGGTAAAGCTACCATTAACTGGTTTCTGGTCTTTATTCCCATCCAAAGCACCTTCCTCCTCAAGATGGAGCAAAAGGTCGAGAAAATCTCCCCTCACGAAACCTTTCTCCTTCCTGTAGTTCACGTTCTAAGGAAAGAATATTTTGTTTTGAAGGTAAGAAACTGAAATTGCAACAGTGTACATTTCAAGTAGTTTATGTTTACTATTCTATATTTACGAACAGTGCAAAATATTTGAGTGTACCTTTGTGACAAGGTTTACGATCCAATTTTCAGCTTCTGTAAATGTGAGTTTAACTTTGAATCTCTCGGCCATTTCAGCAGCTAAGAATGTGATAACCATTTTGAAGTAACGCCAGGTTCCAGTGTTCATGATGCTGCGAAGGTTTCGCCGTACGTCAGAGTTCTTATCCATAAGGGCTGCGGGTTCGATTCCCAACAGTACAGATCCGATTGAATCCGTGGTGTAGCAGGCAGCAGTTTCTAGTATCTCTACCAGGCCATCTGAAATCAGAATATTTATTGCAAAAAAACTAATAAAGCTAAATTACTAGTTTAGTTTTAGTGCTTAACTATAAACATCTTTCTATCAACAAAGGATAACAATTCTCAAATACTTGCTTTATGTGATGCCGCTAACAAACTTCCTCAAAGAAAAAAGATGGTTGCCAGGAAATTAAAATGATATTCCGTAATAATTTGAAACACTGATTATGAGTGTCACAGAAATCACCACAAGGTTTGATATAGAATGCTATGTATAGAAAATAAAGGTGCCGAGTACGAAGAAGGTTAGCGTGGAAAACAATAAAATAAGAAGTGTTTGTAACATTATTAAAACGTTTTGTCTTCCTTCGACCACAAATCAGTATCTTTAACAATAACAATACAATTTTAAACAGTTTAACAACAATCTGCTTTTGAGAACTGCTGCTTGATAGTTGCTGAAGACCTAAAAATGACGCAGATCCGTTAACAACTCGTAGATAATTGTGATAATCTGCTGTATGTCTGTATTTCCTACCAGCGGCTATGAAACAGATGACGTAATTATGGTAAAGAGAGCTGTTCCAATAATTACGAAGAGCTATCATTATGGCGGGATTTCTCTCTCGCTAGTCACTGTGAATCCCGCCTGTGCTCTTTAACGTGATTATAGTTGTTTTACGTGGCGACAAATGAGAGAGGAGAATGGGAAGAGCAAGCAGAATCGAGCTAAGACGTCACAGACGCATTGGAGAGCATTCTGCCAGCAGATGTTAAAAAATCATCCAACGACCAGCTGAGCCGAAAACAAGGCGTGATTTTCTGTTAGGGGTAACATTCCTCGTATCTCCTCTGCTCTAATGCCGACATTACACTGTAAAGATCTTTGTCAAAGATTTTTTTTGTAAAGGACACATCTTTATCTTTACACGAGCAATGCTTGTATATATTTGCAATCTCGGAAATGGCATTGACGATTTTAATGAACTGTCATATTTAGATAACGTTTTGTTTTTTAAGATTTCCTGTAAAAACGCAATTGTACAAAATACGAAAAATTTTACACTTGGTATCTCGAAAACGGCTCTAACGCCATCTCGTAGACGATTCAGGTACCAGAAAGCCTGCTAATAGTTTCTCTTTGGTTTCAACAAGGAACTCTTGTATATTTAAGCGAACAGTTCTTGTATACTATCTGACCCGTGGGAATACTAGCACTACATGTTTAATTGTAAAACATTTAAAAAGAATATATTTAAAAATGGATATTGACTTTGTCAGAAATGAACCTTTAGTTTACAAAACTTCTTTGAAAATAATATTAGCATTTATAGTGTAACCATCGTTTACTATTTGACCGTATATGTCTTTAACAAAAACATAAATATTACTGAATTTTAAAAAGTGGTTATCATTAAATACTACCAGTTTAATTGTGAAACATTTAAAAACTAGGTATTTAAAAAATAGATTCTGGCCTTGTCAGATGCGATTTTTTCAAACTTCTTTACCTTAAAAAACTTCTTTGAAAACAATATTAACACGATAGCAGCATTTTTATCTAGGAAACGGCCGTCGTAAAAGTTCCAGGTAATGCCTACTGATGTTATTTAAGTTTCTCTTTGATTGGAGCAAGGAAATGTGCCCTTCAAAATGTCTTGGAAGCCGTTAAGAAAGAACAAACATCACGCAGTAAAGACTCATCTCAAGAAAAACTAAACGAATGGACCTCGCAACTTTTTTAGGTCTCATGCTCCCAATGGCTGTTATACCCCCCCCCCCCTAAATAGGTTTTTAACCCTTTAAAATCAACTTTCGCGTCATTTGTAGACCCTTTTTTTTTAACTCTACCATTCTATAAGAATTTCAAAACATCTGAAATTTCCGTTGACCCTCCCGCCTCCTCCGCCTTAGTGAGGTTCCGTGAGATTTCGCCGGTCCCCCCCCCCCCCCCCCCGCATTTCACCTCACGTAATTAGTGGAAACCCCCTAACACGACATACTAAAAGTAATGATCAAGAAAGTATGTTAATAGGTACTGACTTTCTGTGATCTGTGCAATACCTGTGATTTTATCTATTATTTCTGAATCCTCATTCATAAATTGGGATACCGCGGTTTTAGTAGTTTGACCGCAATTTAATATACGAGGAGAGGTTAAAAACTTTTAAGGGGTGATATTTATAAATGATGCTCCTTGATAATGATGCTTCAAACGGATCGCGGTAAGACTGGCAGTAACGGTGACTGATAAGCCATTTCAGTTTCTTTGTCAGTCATCATTAATACCTGATACAGAAACCTAGTAACAATAAGGAGAGTAATGATCAGTCTCACAGACATCATACAGTTACTACCGTACCTTTCTCCATGAAATGAGTGATCTGGTCCACGAGGATCTTAGAAGCGTTGTCGACGAGCGGGTATATGCGCTTCATCTTTCCTGACGTGAATGTCACTGTCAGCTTTGAGCGAATGTGCTTCCATCTGAAACATTTAGGAGCAAACATAGATAACAGTCTCGCATACCAACGCGTGTTGACGTAGGCCCGCATTCCAGAACAGAAATAGCCTTAGCTTCTGGGGGTGGAATTCCCAGTGTAAGACAAGGATAGAAGAAATAGCTTTCTCTCTCGTGGGAGAGAGGAATGTCTGCGCACAAAAATTAAGCGCTCGGGAGATGCTGCCATCTCGCGGCCTATCACCGTTACCCTGAACGTTGATTGGCTTCCCCTGTGACGTCACGCCGATGGTGCTGCCCCCTGGTGGCCGCCAAAAGAAATGTGCGTCAGCTCCATCCTTATCCATCTACTAGGGGGATTTGGGTGGAATTCTTGTGACGGAAGAGGGGAGTGGTACAAAAAAAATTGGAAACCCATTTATATTTACCATTTTGAGAACTTACCTGGCATCTCGCGCCATGAAGAGAGTCTTGCTGGCTAATGGATCGTCCTCCTCGTTGATATGCATGTTGCGATTGACGAAGTAGGAGAAGTCCGTGGTAAATATGCGACGAATGAGATCGGGATCTTTGACCAGCAACACTGGCGCGTCGAAGACGAAAGTTCCGATGAACGGTTCATCACCAGCCTCTCGGTAGGCGTCTTCAAATACTTCTGATATGTTCTTGCGACCAATTATCAGTGCTCCAGTATTGCCCAAGAGAGGCACTGGTTTCATGTATGGAATACCCAACTTCTTCCAGAGAGAGAAGTGTCTGGTAAAGTAGAGGTATGACAATGGCAGCAGGAAACTCACAACGAACAAAAACAGATCCAGCAGCCAGCTTCCTGTAAGGAAAGCCATCTCGACCCCAGGAGTGTCAGATAGTAAGGTATTGGCAGAAATCTGTGTCGGGTGGTACTATATACCTGAAAATGGAAACAGAAGATTGTGAAAGATGTAGAATCACAGGCCAATTCGGAATGTATCAATATGTATCATCTGATGAAACTATTACTTGTCTTTACTACAGGCTGCACCAAAAAATTCTTTCAGGAATTTAACTAAAACTGGATTGTGCGATTTAAAGTTCTCGTCTCGGTCTAAATATCTGCATATTGATTTTCACTGGTTTACAGATAAGTACTGAGATATTTAATCAAGGGATCATATATAAAGGATTTAGATTCTCACTAACCGAAGCTCCATAAGAACTTTAACCAGGGGAATAATGAAATTCCAGATTGGGGTACAAACAAATTTTTCTGTATACAAAGATATTTATTGTTAAACACCAAAAAGATTAAATTTGACAGCATACTTTCACTACTTGTTCAGTTAGGCGCAATGTATTTTGAGAACCTTGTTGCACATTCACACATTTTATGTTATCTTGGAAAAATGTAGTTGCTTAACAATTTAACCAGTCCACCTCAAAATTCTGTGTGTCCTCGTTGTCTCAAAGTTTTTGAGCACGTTGCTCCATCGCTTCGTTATTGTCTTGAATAATGCGTTATATATTTCGTCTCAATGCTTCTGTGATTAGAGGAGGTTCGCTAATTTCATCATTGATAACTGTTCGTCCATTCTTAAACATTAATAGCCACTTAATGACAAGTCTGTGATGAATGTTATATTAATGTTTTTTCAAGTATGGAATCACGTCCCGCACATAAAAGTTGTTGAGATTTGTAATCAGTACGTTTATCGACACAAGTCGTTTCAGTTATACGTCAGTACCTGTAAGTAACAACGCTCCAGTTCATTGAACACCTTGAACAATGTTATTTGCATCGAAATATTCTGTCTTTAATTTTTATTCACTTTAACAATAAGAAACTGCTTTATTAATTATAGTTGGACTTGCATGTAATTTGGTTGGTGATATGTCAAAATCAAATTTGAAAAAGAAATATAAAACTGAGTAAATATTTATAGTAGGCTACTTTGCATCTGTCTTTAGGAGACGTTAGTGTTCCTACTGCGCTATAGAATTTCGTTTTGTACTACCAAATGTTGTTTGAATAACTGGAAGAAAGACACTCGTTAATGAAACACTAGTAAAAAGCGAGATTTTATGAGTATATTGTACCGTTTGATTTGTTAAACACAGCGTTATAAATTTAAGTCGATTTTTAATGATTTACAAATGGATAAGATATTATTTATTTACTGTAAGTAATTTCTTCCACAGTTTTTTGTTAAAGATATGTAGATGACGATTAAAGTTCCAAAGTAACGAGATAAATATCTTCCCAGAAACATAGGGCAGAAAAAATATTTTCATAATCAGTCGCACACCCTCGTTTGCATTTCCGGACATTCTGAATCAGATTTTAGTATCTTCAGTGTGACATGGGTATGTTTCTCTTAAAACTATAATCCAAATAAAAAAAAAAAAATGTACGAATTTCTATCAAAATAACCAATATGATGTACTGTTTCAGCAAATTAAATTTTAGTTCTTATATTTTTACTATGTTAAAACCCACAACCAGGAATTTAAGGGGATTTTCTTAATAATTTTCATTCGTATGAAAAAAAAAAAATATTTTATATATGCGAAAATGAATGCACAAATAAACAGTAGAAATTTTCATCCGGTGAGGCAAAACTCTTGGGGTCTGTGAGACATCAAACACCTATCAGAAAATGGTACTGTCCTTTGAAATTTGTATTAGCTGCTCCGAAATGTTGTATTCTTAAATTATGAATGTAATGCAATAGCCATAATGTTTAGACCTGACGAGATAGCGATAGTCATGACGCAATTAATTTCATCTTATTAATAAAATTCTGGATTTATTATGGTAGAATCATATCTGAAACTAATCTGATTGTTTGCGAAGCATTCCTTGCGACATAAAAACATAATGCTAAGGTTTGCGGTCGTTTTCTTACAGTAAAACTCGCCTGTTCATACGTTACCGTGTTAAAAATTACTCTGTCACATACTACTGTTTTAAAAAGAAAGCATATATAACTCACCCAAACTGATGCTTCGCTGTCTATTCCCCGAGTATCACCCCGCCTGGTTTATATACTAGTTTTGTCTGTAGATAAAAGTACTCATGGTGACTCTGCAAGTGCATTGCTGTTGTTATCGTGTCAAACTACCGCTGTTATCTTATTTTTCAATTTGTTTTTCATCGAGGTCATGTGAGCGCTGTGTGATTCGGCAGTTAGCAACAAGTACACGTGCATGAAAGCTACGGCTTATCCTATACTATCTACATCTCAAAGTACTCCAGATATGATCGTTAAAAAATATTGCATCATACGACACTGGCAATGAATAATCGAAATACGTTCCTAATTGCTAGGAATATTTTAACTACGTAAAATGGGAGTTTGTGTTTTACTTACTCATAAGAAAAGTTTACATTCTTTGAATCTATGAAACTTTTCTTCAGACCCACTAATATTGTTATTAAAATTTCGCGGTCTGAAAAAGAATTAAACCAAACAGTAAAAAAAATTTCTTTAGTAAAAATAATTAGGCCTACTTTTAACAGATAAATCCACTTTTGTGTTTGTATGACTTATTCAAACTTCTAAGCGGCTTTTTCGTCTCTGCGACGTTCAATGTACTATAGGTTCCTGCCACTTTGTTTGCAAAAGAACATAAAATGGAATAAATGTAAACTTTTCTGTTAGTATTTTTCCTCATTTAGAAAGTGTCACGATACTCTAGTTACTGGACCATAGTGAATATTTCTTCCTATTTTACATTTTACGGAAAACGTGATATAAATATTCCTAGGTATTGTTCTTTTGGAATTAATAATTCCCTGTTATACTGGACATCTATGGAACTTGTAAAATTCCACAAAACTGAATTTACATATTCCTACTGAGCATGGTGGGTTAGGTTAACGCTCTGACCTCGCATTCGGGAGGACGCGTGTTCGAATTCTCATCCCGTCGTCCAGCCATGGTTTCCCCAAACCACTACAGGCGAACGCCGGGATGATTCCTTCAAAAAGGTCATGGACGAGGCGAAGAAAAAAAAAAAAAGAAAGAAAGATAATTGCTACCGCCTACCTAGAATTATCGTGGAGGTGAAATTCAAAAGGTTTTCCGTAGCTGAATGCTAGGATAATCCACAGTTTCTATGTCAAATTTATACAATCGTGAAATAAATAATATAGCATACATTCTTTAAAATGGTTTTCAAGTAGATGGTGAATCTCTCTATCCTTCCTCAGCGAAGATTTTATTTAATTACATCAGCTGTCGGCGGGATGGAACTACAGACAGGAAATGATTTTCTGCTGTATATCCCAGTCAGAGGGTCATTAATCTCTGTCAGCATTAAATGTTTTTCCATCGCCTGCGAACCGTGTTGGTGATCTCTTCATTCCGAGCCTGCAATGCTTTGGCCTCATATTCAGGAACGTGGGCTCGAATCCCAGTCCAACAAACAAATATTTATTTTCCTTGTATTTCTAAACCCACTTCAGCCGAATGCCTTCCCGTTCTTTGCCTCAGTTCCTTCCCACTTATAATGACCTCGACGTCAAATAGGTGTATTTCCATGAAGCAAGAAAGCTCACGCTCTTTACCATCCTGTGTACACAAACGTTTTTGTGACAGGTTTGTATTATTTTTTTTTTTATGTTTCTTGTTCCTCCTTGAGCATAGGATGTGGTATCACGCCTTTTCACATTACCAATTTTAAAATATAATATTCTAAAAGTGGTAATATGAAAAGGCGTGATACAAAACTTATCATAGCTCTAGCTCGGTTCTAATTTGCACCAGAGGTTTCATAAGAGCGGTTAGAATTATGTAGGCACTCGTGCATCAGTTACCTAAGTGTCTAAATTGCCATACGATAAATAAATAAATAAAATCAGTTACCTAAATTTCACTCATTGGTCTATGACTGCAAAACGTTGTTGTTAAAACAGGGAATAATTTAAAATATTCCGAAGAAAAATAATTTTTCAGTTATGTTTTACAGTTCTTTGTCAGTTTTACATATCATCAGAGATTTTCGTAATGAATTCCAGATTTTTTAAGTGTAAACTTCTATAAGCGTGTTACGCAACGTTTGGAAGGGGGTAAATCTAAGTTCGCAACAAGCCACCTATTGCGCGTCAGATCACGGCCACCTGTTTTTTTTATGGCTTTACGCCTCGTTGACGTCGAGGTTATTAGAGGTGGAATGGGGGGGGGGGAGGAATTCGGCCATGAACTTTTGTAGGAAGCATCCCGGCATTCGCCTGGAGTGATCTGGGGAAACCATGGAAAACCCAAATCTGGATGCCCGAACGGCGATTCGAACCGGCGTCCTCCAGAATGCGAGGCCAGAGCGTTAACCACTCGCCCACCACTCCCGGTCGCGGCCGCCTGTTGCCTTATGATATGCGCGCAGGACGCTTTTCGCAAAATCTTTATACAAACACACAGTGTTTATCCGATTTTGATAGAAGTTTGCAAACATATACTTAAAAAGAAATGGAAAAACATCGTTGAGGTTTGATTTACAGAAACCTAAACCCTCTGCTCCCTTCCCCCTCACCTTAATTTCTGTCACCATTGTTCATACAAACCCACAGTTTTAGGGGTTGTATTTGATTATATGAGCTACGCTGGGACGTTCCGTGGTAGGCCCTGAAGAGAGGAATTAGCCTCCTTCCATCTGACACAATAGCTTGGCTCATCTCCTTCGTGAAGATTCGACGAACCGCGTGTCTGACTGTCGAACGAAAGATCCCCGGTTCGAATCCCTGTCTCGGCGGGGATTTTGACAGAGTGATAGACCATTAACTCGACCTTCACATCTGGCATAGCTCCCAGTGTAACGTGAAGAACGACGAATGCTTCCGTGGTTTGGATTCCACATTAAACTGTAGGTCCTCTGTACCTGGTAGGACTATCGGGTTAGGTTAAGGCGGCTAAGACAGGGGCGGAATGCGCAGTCACTAGAAACGGGGTCACTAGTTCATTACAACTACACGGATTTATTTTTTTATTATTTAGTATATCTTTAGTTGTAAGTATGACGTGTTGCGCGTATGACATTAATAGTTTTCACTTCTGTTGGCAGTCCCCAATGACTGCCATTTTTTTTAGTGAAAATTTCGTACCAACACACCCACTATATTCAGTTTGCCTAATACATAAGTTGAGATAATACTTGAAGAATATTAAACAACATTTGTTAAGAAACATGTGTAGAATTCATACAATAATATATGTAACTAGCTTGTGCCCACGACTTCGTTCGAATTTTTTTTTTAAATTATTTCTTTGCGTCTCGTCGACGGTTAAGATCATTACAGGCGGGATAGGACTGGGGACAAGGAACAGGAAGGAATTCGGCCATGGCCATTTTGAAGGAAGCATCTCGGCATTCGCCTGGAGTGATTTGGGGAAACCATGGAAAACCCAAATCTGGATGCCCGGACGGGGATTCGAACCCGCGTCCTCCAGAATGCGAGGCCAGGACTTGGTTCGAGTTTGTAAAGAATTTTGATTGGTAGCTATCGACATCCAACCACCATTGTGCACGATTGGAGACTCAAGGCTAATGCCACACATAAACACCTGTGATCTGCGCAGGGTATTTATGGCTGCAAAGTGAAATATAGGAACACAAATGTCTTTGAACGAAATATCCTCGGTCGACTACTTTCAACCTTCATGTCTCATACACTCCCACAAGCTAGCGATATGCAACCACCAATGGGAGACTCGAGTCTATTATCACACACAAACACCAGTGATCTGTGCTATGTAGTTGTGTTTTCAAAGTGAAGTATAAGGACGCTTACGTATTTGGTCGAAATAACAAAATATCCTCAGTCGACCACTTTGAACCACCGTATCTCCCACACCCCCATAGCTACCGACGTGCAGCCGCCATATTGCACGATGGGAGACTCGTGGCTACTAGTCCAGGGCCGGCGGATAATGTGGGTATGGTGGGTAGCAGTACCCACCCGGGAAATTCCGGGTGGGTATTTCACCCACCCGGAATTTGAGAGTTCATAGGCGAAAGAATTGAGAGAAAGAAAGAAATAGAGAGCAGAGCAGCTAAGCATGTTAGTTTCATTCTTCAAAATGCGTATATAATAGCCTGTGTGCCCACAGCACTATTAGCGACGCGCTAAATCGCTTTGATGTTTCAATAGAGACCGCCACCCCAGATGTCGCCTACTGAGCAAACAATCTTGTGAGTGAACGCAAGAAAATAGTGTACCTCAAAAGCAGTCGTGTGTGAAAGCTGCATTAGTGTATTTCGAAGGCGTTTCGGCTAATTCTAAAAAAAAGAATCAATAACAAAAAACCAAATAGATAAATTCGTAGTGAAGCTGAACAGGAGAAACGAATTGAGTCTAGATAATGCTAGAAGACAGCAGAAAGTGGAGGGTAAATTTGCATCGCCCTTAGACGAATGATCCACTGGAATCTTTTTTTTTTTTAATGGCATTTGGCTACTGAGGCCACACAGCCAGCTCAATGTGATTCTGATTCTATCAATGTATTTGTTTCTCCAGTGTACAGATGTTCAAGTGTAATCACAAGGACACTACAACACGAACACAACATTCACAGACACAACACTTAAACACCCATGCGCTCGGCCGGACTCGAACCGGCGACCTTCGGCACGTGGAGCTAGCACTCTAGCCCCTACACTACCGAGGCCGGCCACTGGAATCTTAAAAGATGTCCTTGTTCAGTCAGCTGACAATCAAAATCGTGAAAGTAAGTAAAAGTAAAATTCTTATTCTTGTTCTTCACTCTATACATAAATACGTGCGCATGTAATGAATATTCACGTGTATGTACTAGAGATGTAACGGAAGCGACATTATGGAAGCGGAAACTGAAGCCTAAGTTGTATGAAAATATGATTTAGTGTCTAATTACTTCTATTTAATAAAAATGACAAGTGGAATAATGTTTATTTTAATAATCAAATCAAACAGTAACTGACTTTGAAGTAGTAGTTTTCTAATTACTATAATTAATCTTCAAAAGCTTAAAGTGGCAAGTTATTTTTAAAAAAAAAAACGCTTAGCAGCCTTTTCTCGTTTTTATTTAAAAGGACACCAACATGAGGATTTTATTGCTGTGAACGAATGGTTTTTTTTTTTTTTTTTTGGTGCAGTTTCCACATTTAAATATAGAAGTTGGATAAAAACTGTTGGGTTTATTTTTTAAACGCATTTACAAGGGGTTTTTTACCAATTATTTAGTAAAAATATCTTTGCCTGAATTAATTCTTGAAATTGTAATAATGCGCATGACTAATAAACAAACGCAGCAGTGTTACCTTCGTTTTTCCTGATTTTTTTGTGTTATCCATTTTCCGCTAATATATTTGTCACTTGATCTAACACTACAATCCGATGGCGTCCGGGCAAATGGAAAGGAGGATGGTTACTGCATCACGACAATGCTCCATCCCACACATCGATTGTTGTGCAGACATGGCTTGCGGAAAAGAATTCCAGTCCTCCACCAGCCTCCCTACTCACCGGATTTAGCGCCATTGGATTTCTGGCTCTTTCCCAAGATCAAAATGGGACCTCAAAGGTAACCGTTTTGCCAACGTAGAAGACATCTAAACCAAAGCGACAGCTGAACTTTGGAAGATACCAAAACAGGATTTTCATCGTTGTTTCCAGCAATGGCAGGAGTGGGAGAGCAAGTGTGTGTGTTCGGGAGGAGCCTTCTTTAAATAAGATTAGTTAAATGTGTACTTATCTCTTGTTAATAAAGAGTTATAATGAAATTCCGGGAAGTTTTTGACTGCCCATCGTATGAATTCATTTTTTCCCCTAGAAACTACTTCGAGTAGTTCTCCAGTACGATTTATTTTTAAAAACTGGGCGATAGACAATCCATGGCCTCAACTTAATAAGCCTTATTTGGTCACTAACATTTTCGCCAAGCATAAGTGAGAACTCCCAAAACTCAGGGGTCAGCTCTACGATGGGGATTCTAACGTTTCTGGAAAAATAACGGGATTACAGTCACGAATACGCAAAGAAGAGCCTCGAGCATTATTTGTGCACTGTAATGCTCATAACCTCAATCTTGTAGTACAAGATAGAATTGAGAGAATTATAATAGTGAGAAAATTTATTGGAACAGTAAAAGATTTGATATACGTCGTGCGAGACCCGCCGAAACGGCTTGGACAGTTTAAGAAACTACAAATTGGAATACAAAAAGAAACTAATGATGATATGCCTTCTCTTGCAGCCTATTGTCCGACAAGGTATTTATTCCTCAACTTTGTACGAACATTCTGTAACCAGGGAAGTAGACAACGCTGTCGCTGCTAAGGCTTCTGGATTTTACTCCGACATGGAATCATTTGCGTGTGTTTTATATTTAACAATGATGATAGAAATTTTTGATCGCGTCGAAATTTTGAATGCAGATCTACAGAAATCTAATCTATCTGTTACTGAATCGTATGCGAAGATAGAAGCAATCACTGATGTTTTGTACTGTGCTCGAGAGTCAAAATTCGAAGAAATTTTGCGGGAAAGTGTGCAGTCAGGAACTAACTTTGAAACCAGCGAACCTCAAATCCCACATCAACGCAAAATGTCAATCAAGGTAAGCGTGAAAACCTCTGATTCGAAACACCTCAAGATTTTCTCCGCAAATCTTATTTTTATGACCAGTTAAAGAGTCGATTCGACAACGTTTCCACCCACTTCTTCAAATCGTTAGAACGATTCGCTTTGGGACAGCCCACAAATGTAGCAAAAATTATAAATTTCTACAATCATGATTTTGACCAAGAAAGATTGCTCAGTGATAGAGACATGTTTTTACAACTTTTGAAAAGGCAAGATGAGGAGGCAAAAAAAAAAACAAGAGTGGCTGTAGATTTTTTACAGAAGTACAAATGGACTAGAGGACTCATACCAGAGTTTGCACGCTTCGTTCGACTACTCATCACAATTCTCGGGTCGTCCTGTTCAAATGAACGAAGTTTTTAGGCCTTACGCCGACTCAAGAGTTACATAAGATCGACAATGTTGCAAGATCTATTAAATAACATTGCTATTTTACATGTATGTAGCAACCTTACTGAGGAACTTGATTTGGAAAAATTATTGAATCGTTTCATTTCCAAAGAAGCAAAGCGAATTACATTTTGTTTTTACTTAGGGCCTTACACCTGGTCGACGGCTAAGGTCATTAGAGGCGGGATGGGGCTGGGGACAAGAAACTGGAAGTAATACGGCCATGGACTTTTTCTTTGAAGGAAGCACCCCGGCATTCGCCTGGAGTGATTTGGGGAAACCATGGAAAACCCAAATCTGGATGCCCGGACGGGGATTCGGACCCGCGTCCTCTCGAATGCGAGAAGCGCATTACAATTTTTGCATTGCGCAATTGATACTGATTAATAGTAGATTTTAAAAAATAACAGTGTTTCGTACATAGCTGAAATATAATTAATAAATATATTAATGAATAAATTATATGATGAATTTTTAAATTCATTTTCTAGTTTTTCTCCTATAAATGTACCTTAAGAATTTGATTCCATAGTTATCACTATTATTATTATAAGTAAGATTTTTCAGGGAACTACCCTCCCCCCCCCCCTTTCTATCCGTGCCTGAATACCCACCCGGGCCTAACACGAAAAGCCGGCCCTGGCTACTACCATCCACAAACAACAGTGGTCTGTGCTAGGTACTTTTGGCTGCAGAGTGGAATATAGGGACACTCATGTGTTTGGTCGAATTATGAAAATGTCCCACATCGACCACTTTTAACCACATCCCCACAGCTACCGGAATTCGGTCAACGTTACGCACGATGGGAAACTCCATGCTACTACCACACACAAACACCAGTGGTCTGCGCTAGATAGTTGAGGCTGCAGATTGAAATATATATATATATATGGAAGCACTTGTACTATCGTTATACATGAATAATAAATGTTTCGTAATACTAAAGATAGATAATAGAAATGATCTGTATCCGACAGTTTCAATAAAACTGCGTAGAGATTTACTTTCTTTGTAACGAAAGTCTTCGTTTATACCTACAATATGAGGAACGCATATTAGTCAATTTTAGCAGATACTCCAGAAACTCTGCTACCTGCTCAACTTGTATAATGTGATGAAATTCACAAAGATTAAAGCTGTCGGCGAATAAATTTAACGACATAGCCTTCATTTCTCGCGAACTATACAGCTAACTTGCTTCAAAGTCTAAAGGAGTGTTCTTACAATTCATTTCTTTGCATTTGCTTAACTACATAGAATTGTTATAAAATAAAGCTCAATGTAATTTCTCGTCCCTTGTGCTGTAGCAACAAGTTTCAGTTGACCAGGTTGCATTTCAGCATAACAAAATCTCCGCTAATATTGCCGCTAAAACATCAAAGCTTCAATCACATGCGAATTAATACATTCCCTGTATCGCATGTCATCATGCATCGCGATATACACTTGATCCAAAATCTTCACAGGTTATTACATCTTCCTTTCTTATTATGACTGACACAGCTTACATGCGGCTGAAAAAATGACCCCTGTGAAAACGAATGAAGCTAAAAGTAAATCTTAACAACTTTCGTTATGTCACGTAATATTAGTTTTAATTGTGGCTTAGGCCGCATATATCGCGATCAATTTGGAACTTCTTTCATTCAAACCAATTAATTATTTCAGTAAAAAGAGCAACTGATAATTAATATGCCCATTTAAATGAAATACATACTTTTCTTTTAGTGCTCTGGCAATTCATTTTATAGCAGTTGCTTAACTAAATAGAATTGTTACAAAATAAAGCTCAATGTAAATTCCTCGTGCCTTGCGATGTAGCAAAAGATTTCAGTTGCCATCCTGGTCCAAGCTGCTTTTCAACCTAACCACATATTACGCTAAACTTGTCACCAGAAAAACAATAATTCAATCACACACATATTAATACATATACTGTATCGCATGTTAAAGGCAATAATGCATCGCGATATAAATTTGATCAAAACTCTTCTCTGTTTCTGATAACTCTCTTTTTTGCTATCCGTGATTCAGATCGATATTACAAGGTTTGAATGTTCTAGAATGTTTCTAATAATGTTCTACAATACGATACTTTTCTCAGATTTTCTAGCGATTAAAAAATATAAATAATTTATATTGCAACTTATTTAGTGTGTGATCTGATTTCGACACGACTTTCATTGGCGGATGTCTGATTTGATAGAAAGTAACATAAAAATCCTCAAAATTCTTGACAAACACGAAGTCGTGGGCACCAGCTAGTATATAAGTATAATCGAACAGGCCGAGCGCGGTAACTTTTTGACCTGACATTCGGAAAAACGCGGGTTGAAACATTCGTCTGCCAATTCAACTTTCGATTTTCTTTGATTTCCCTGAATCACTCCAGACAAATAACGGGATGGTTTCTGCAAATGGCCATTGCCGAATTCCTATCCGTTCCTCTCCGCATCTAATAATGACTTCAGCATTGACGAGTTGCAAAACCCGAAGGAAAAAAATGATTACACTCATGGTTTACGACTAAAAAATTGGATTTTGATAACAGAATAACGTATCTTATGCAAAAAAGTCTTTGTTGGGGTTCATCATGTTGAATTTTCGGATTTTTCAGTCCTACGATTGAAAATTAGATAGACTATAGAGCACATTGTAACGTTTTTGGGAGCTAATATTGCGAAATCTTTATGTATAAAGATAAATGTATGGTTGTTTGTTGGTTTGTTTGTTCTTCATACAAAATCCACAGTTATCACCCGATCTCGATAAAACTTTGCACACTTATCCTTTGAAACAAGGAAAAAATACTGTCTACATTTGGTTGAAAAATTATCTGTATAAATAACACATGTTGTGGCGATAGACAGACACGTTGGATGTGGACGTGTCCAGACCGTGTTTCCGTGTAGTGAACTGGCAGCTCAGTGGCTAAAGAGCTTATTTACGAACGTTGTGGTCTGCGGTTCAAATATCCGTGGAGGCCAAGATTTTTAAAAATTGTTTTTCATCGTAAGAGTCAGGCCTGGGCCGTAGGTTATTTGGATTGAATGTTAAACTGTAGATATTATAAAGTTAGAGGTACAATGCGAGGCAAATCGTAGGTAGTCTTGCAATTTTGTAGGTGTACACTTTTTTACGTTATGATGATCCCTCAGGTGTTGTTCGCAGTCAGTGTGTGAGTGTGAACCACAGTAATACTAACATAAAAACGGAAGTAAGTCTCTGTCTTTTTGTTACGTTTTGACGACTATATGGCTATATCGTTGTGATGGAATTTTATAAGGAAAGCTGTATGAAGGGCACAGGATATTTTTTCCGGTATGATTAACAGTTGTAGTCACGAAATTTTGAAATCTTATCGAATAGTGACAGAAATATGTTGGAAATTGATTCTCTTCAAGAGGCAGGTTCGATGGTAGAATGATATAGTGATAGCTTTCCTGTCATATTATGCCGACTCGATATTGTTTGGGACCAATCCTTTGTTACCAACAACTTTTTATATTTAATTCTGGCAAAAAAATTCTTAATCCACGCGTACGAAGTCGCGGGTACGAGGCTAGTACATAAGTAAATAGGAATAGTTCCAAAACAACACTAATTCCAGCTTTTAATACTTATTCAACGATTCCACTTCCAATAGACTAAGCAAAAGAATTTCATCCCTATGTTGCATCTGCGTGGAGGTGCACTAACTTTTTACTTACCTACGGATCTGTTTTGTGATTAATAAAATACATGTTGCTATGAGATTAACGTCTATTAAAAAAAAAAAATCTTTACGTACGCAATTAACTCCCGATATACGACAAAATAATCAGTACCGATATATGGTGAAAGTCAGGTGATTGTAAATTAGGGACTCGTTTTTTTAATAACTATTGCAACATGTTACTTGCGATTGCACTGCTAAATCGTGACAGCATAAAGAAATTGGACAGTCACTGCGGATAAGAATTTTAATGTGATAAATACTTCGGTGCTTCTTCTCCCTCTTTGTGTCAGATAGATAAGGAATCACATGACATAACAATTTTTCAGTTTTGTTACTAAGCGCTCAAAAGAAGAAAAGTTTGTAGCTCGGATCTTGAAATTAACCTTAATGAAAACGTTATGGACACTCCGTATCAAAACAAAATACACAATGTTTAGAGGATGGCAAGTATAACAAATTTCGGAAGTTAAATTGGCGCTAGTATCAGAGATCAGTCAAACCGAGAATTGTAGGTCGAGTTCCGCAGCTGGTAGTATTTCGTACTGAAGTTAACTAAACAAACGTGGTAGGTCAGACTACAGTTGCTTGGTACAAAACAATCTGTGCCCGACACATTTTCACGTTAGACAGCCAATTGTGCTCCACGAATCAACGTCAAACTAAATTGTTACTACTGCTGCTAATACTATCGTTTAGAGAAAGTACCTAAGAATTAAAACATTTTCTTTTTTTGTTCTCAAGTTAGATGTAAGAGTTTTTAACATTTCTTGCACTGAAAGACAAAACTTCGATAATTTACGGTTTTGGCCTCTATTTTTAGTAGTGAACATTCAAAGTACTGAAAATAAATGTCATGTATACTAACTAATTTTTACTGCGTAGTGTTTTATCGATAACATTGCGAATAATTGCACAAGCTGATATTATGGTTCTGTCCGACTATCATCAGCATTTACTTTTTTTGAAGTATATACACGACCAATTAACTATTTTTAATAGCCCCTGCTGTATAATATAGGTGCGTCTGTGATCTTCACATTAGGCTATATTTCTCTTGCGTGTAGTTTGTGTACGAACTGTTTGAAGAATTCTGTATTTCTCGGACATATACAGCCATTTAATTAATTGTGCATACATATTTGGATGAAGTTTATGCTAAGATTGCAATTTCCACATACATTTACATAACGTGTATGTGAATTTTTTATTATACTTAGTTTCAATGTTTAAGTTATATTTTCCATCACGTCCATGTGTAACTTACACCACTCTCTGATCGTATTATCCAAATCTCGTAAACTTAATATAAGTTTTCAATTAATTCCTCCAATAACTGCCAATCTGTTCCTCAAACATACCAACCAATGTCTTCACCCTATCTTCCAGGCCCCTTTATCATATGTGCCACTATATAATTTCAAGTATAATTTTCACAGAACTTTTTAGTAGTCCTACAGTTTAGTACCATTTCCTACAACACTTTTGACACCTAAAGATTTTTTTTTTTTTTAATATGGCTTTCGGTCTTTGGGACCATTTAACCAGCTCCAATTTGTTTTTGTACCAACTGATGTATCAGGCTTTGATCATGATATTTGTGGACACTACAGTGAGAACAACACAAGACGAACACAACACTTAATTAAAACCACCCATGCCCGAGGCCGGACTCGAACCGGCGGCACTTGCAATGCGAGGCCAGCATGCTTGCCCCTACACTGCCAGGACCGGCACCCCTAAAGTTAGTCTTGTAATATCCCATCTTCGTGAGAAATGGCCTTGTTTACACCCGCATTACTCCATCTAACATTCCTGATTCTTCAACCTTTCCCTAACACGACCAGAAAATTTCTCCCCATTTAATGACCCATACTGGTACAGAGGGTCCACTTTGAAGATCATGAGAGGAATGACGTCTACAAGGTTAGTATTTAAGATTTTATACTTTTTTGGATACTTCCTCGTAAAGCTCGGATGTCATAAAAAAAAAAAAAAAAAAAAAAAAAGTTTTTACGTTTGTGCTGATTTTAGGTTAGTAAAATGTGCCAGTGACATATTTTATTTACGTTCGTAGATTTCGAAGAATTCATCAGTTTTAACGAACTTTTTTTTTCTCAAGAGTTACATTTTTTGTTTGGATCTTAGTAGACTACGAATACTTTTATGGCATTTGTTGATTTAGAAAAAGCTTTTGATAATGTTAGGTGGGACAAGATGTTCAAAATTTTAGAGAAGTCAGGTCTAAAGTATCGAGACAGAAGAATACTCTATAAACTATATAAGAATCAAGTGGCGGTAATAAAAGTAGAGAATCATGAGAAACATGCATCAGTTAAGAAGGGTGTGAGACAAGGTTGTAGTCTATCCCCGTTAATATTCAACTTGTATGTAGAAGAAGCAATGAAGAAGGCCAAAGAAAAATTTCCATGTGGCATCAGTTTTCAGGGAGAGAAAATCAGTATGCTACGATTTGCTGATGACATTGTCTTGTTAGCAGAGAGGGCTGAGGATATTGAGAAGTTATTGAATGGCATGAACAAAATACTGAAGGAAGATTTTGGACTGAATATAAATCAAAGTAAGACAAAAGTGATGAAATGTAGCAGAAATGATACCAATACTAGCAGATTAAATATAAAAATTGGATCGGATGCAATAGGAGAAGTAAGTGAGTTCTGTTACTTGGGAAGCAAAATTACAACCGATGGCCGAAGAAGGAATGATGTTAAAAGCAGAATAGCACTAGCAAAAAGAGCCTTCATGAAAATGAGAAACCTTTTAGTTTCAAATATTGATCTAGGAATTAGAAAGAACTTTTTAAAACTCTATGTGTGGAGCACAGCACTTTACGGCAGCGAAACATGGACTTTAGGAATACCGGAAAGAAAGAAACTTGAAGCATTTGAAATGTGGTGCTACAGAAGAATGCTGAAATTTAGGTGGACAGACAAAGTAAGAAATGAAAGAGTTTTGGAAATGATGGGTGAGAAAAGAAGTTTATGGAAGAAGCTTACAGGAAGAAGAGACAGGCTGGTAGGTCATATTTTGAGACATGCTGGATTGGTTAATTTGTTAGTGGAGGGTACAGTCGAAGGTAAGAACTGTAGAGGCAGACAGAGATTAGAATATATGAAGCAGATAATTGAGGACGTGGGTTGTAAGGGGTATGTAGAAATGAAGAGGTTAGCACAGGATAGGAAAGGATGGAGGATTGCATCAAACCAGTCTAAAGACTGACGACAGCAAAAAAAAAGACTACGGATCACTATTATTTGCAGTGATGATGCGTTTTTAGGCTCGAAAACATCAGCAGTCACAGGAAGAGTTAAGTGCTTTTGATAAGAAAACTCAGTGCTATGATGACTAGCAGAGACATTGTGCAACTGTTCGCTGTGACACGTGTTGTTTCGTAATACTTTATACACACGTGCACAAAATCTGACAATATGTATTATAGATAAATAATTAAGAAGCTACACTTTGTATGTCTAAGAGCTAAAGTTCTTTACAGTCCATCAAACGCATTTATATTTACATATTTACATAGCAATACTGACCAAACAAATGACTTCTCACAGTTTTTATAGAAACAGGAATAAAGCAACTTGCGTCACAACCGCTTGCGTCAGAGAGATTGGCAGAAAAACTAATTCACGGACTACTAAGATATATCGTTTCCTGATCATTCGATCACTCCTACATCAAGGCAGCTAGAAAAACCAATCAGATTGAAACAAGACGAAATTTAGGTGTCAAAATGGTGAAAAACTGCGACGAAATTATCTTTCTTATTCTTAACTCTTTGCTTCACATAAACAATCCCATTTTTTGGTGACTGTAGACTTGTTGACTTTTTTTGGTTATTAATTAAAATCAGTGTATTACACAAATAAGAAACTCATAGCAACCTTCCACTAATCCTTTCACTTCAAATTGGAGCGAGTATTTTATTATTAATGTTCCAAATGTTGATTATTATATACTGAATGAAAGAATTTACTTTCAGAAAAGTAAACACAAGTAGCTGTACCAGCCTGGAATGAGACAAGATATTGAAGAGGTTTCTGTAGCTAACACTACTTCGATACATTTATTATTTCTGTGGGGTAATAAATGTTTTTTTTCTCTCTCTCTCTTCTCGAGGGGATTGGTAATGATCAGGTGTTGCCATTATTTAAATTCTTGATATCTATGTATTTAAATACTTGATACCAATTAATTTTTTTCTTATTCAAATATTTAACTTTTAAAGCTGCTCGTAGTTAATGCACCTTAGCATTGTAATCTGTAAAGGAGATGGAATAAGTTTTTACATTAACAAATGGGCGCCTCCTGACATATCCCGTATATCCCTTCCAAACTATTACCCTTTCGGATAGGTGCAATGCACCCTCCGCCACACACTTTTAGTGATTCTTAATAATAATTAGCAATACAAATGAACATTTTCACACACCTCAAATAAAAAAAATTGATTTAAATGAACAAATTATTAATACAATATTGAATATTTATGTGGGCGCTGTACCCCACATGAGACTACAAAAATGTTAAAACAAATGTGAACAAATATCGAAATTCAAGAACACGGATACTTGGAAAATATATTATTCTGTCAGGTTTAATAAAATGGACAGGGCAATTAATAACAGACATTATTAATTTCGATCAATAATAACACTTACTCATGTGGAGTTAGAGAATTACTTGCTATCTACAATATAAAGGTGAGGAAATTTAACTGGCACTGAATGAATATTTTGAACACATTTGAGCTGGTTTTAGAGACTTTGGATACTCGTATCAGACAAGTTTCCTCATCGGAGATAGAGACGGTTCTTTAATCGCAGAAAACCAACGCATATTGGTTTTGAGGAGGGGGATGACGATTTATTACAAAATGAAACTCAAACCTATTGAGGAAACTATTTTTATTTTTGATTAATATAGTAGTCCTACCACTTAATCTAAGGATCTACTATGTATTAAATTAAGACCGTAACTCATTTACAGTTTTTTATGTAAACACTAGCTTCGAGCCCGTCAAAAATGACGGTTTGAACGCAATATTCTGGCAGCTCATTTTTTTTGCAGTTGGTTAATTAAACGGAACTGATATTACATAATACTAATGACCTTGATTTTGCAAAGTTCTACATATTTCATTTGCCGTTCACATAGCCATACAGTAGTAACTTCTACTGAATTAATGACGCCGGAAGTAAAGAACCAATTAAATAAAATCAGATTAGGAATTCCAAAAACTTTTGCTATCCATGTAATATCAGTTTTATTCCTGGTCCAGGCACAATTCAGCACGTTAAATATGAAACTACTTCCACCCGCATTAATTAA
The DNA here is from genome assembly GCA_031002005.1 of Vandiemenella viatica. Lineage (NCBI taxonomy): Eukaryota > Metazoa > Arthropoda > Insecta > Orthoptera > Morabidae > Vandiemenella > Vandiemenella viatica. The sequence continues at coordinate 125,694,705 of CM061914.1, forward strand.
TACATTTAGTAACATGGCGCTTATGAAAACAGTTTAATTGGTCTGTAAAACTCGTTTCAGAGTGAATTATGCTGTAACAAAATATGTCAGTTGCGATTCTGGTAAACTTAACCACAACCTCCAGTAATATTGCGTTCGAAAATCATAGCCTCTATTACCCTCAAATGAATAATAATGGGTATCATCTATGGTGGTAGTAGGAATTCATTCTGAAAAACCTTGTAAGAAAAATAATCTTTTTTAATTATATCTTTCGTTATATGAATACGTTACTCTGGTTAGATTATCAGAGCACTTGGTTAGGATCTCACATAAATAAATGCATTTTACCTTAGATGACGGAGATTACAATTTCGAAAACAAATAATTGTTATTTATTTGACTAATACATGTCGCGATGGTTCGAGCGCAACGTCAGGGTCCCAAGAAGTAAATGTGCTATCGGTCTGAAATTTACTACACACGTTCCTAAATGCATATTATTTCATAAAACGGTGCATATGAAGCCGTCAAGCGTATGAAAAATGTATAAAGTTGTTTGAAATATGGGTAGCTCGTTAGAAGTAATCACACAATAAATGTTATTACCGCCCACGTTATTGCATGTTGATATTTTTCTGCGTGTTTCTTACTTTTAACTATTGGTCCAGGCTGCATTTCAACCTAACCACAACTGCTATTAACAAAAATTTAAACTAACTTAAATTCTCTGTATCCAACATCCGTTACGGTAGCGCCATGTTTTACCCTGGAAGGTAGGCTGCCATGCAATATATCTTAGCATTGAAATCCAAAATGTCGCCACGCACTTATGAATTGTAAATGTTAATGATTTTCTTCTTATCAAGTGTCGGTAATTTGCAGGTGGAAAGCAGTTTTTATCCAATAATGAAGACTTAAGAACACGTGGAATAAATATTTACAGCTAATAACGTGCATTTATTGCGTGATTACTTCTAACGAGCTACCCATATTTCAAACAACTTTATACATTTTTCGTACGCTTGACAGCTTTACATGCACCGTTTTATGAAATAATATGCATTTAGGAACGTGTGTAGTAAATTTCAGACCGATAGCACACAGTTCCTTCTTGGGACCCTGACGTTGCGCTCGAGCCGTCGCGATTACGTATGTACGATTCTCTGAGTTTTTAATAAACATCATTGTTTACCGTGTGCCAAAAAATTCTTAGTTTACGGTTTAAACTGGTGCTTACAACTGAGGCAGGTAAAATAGCGTAAATAATGAAAACCCTTCTCCTTACATTAATTTCTGCATCTGGTTGTCGTAGATAAATAAAATGCAATATGTAAATTTAATCGAACGTAATAATTGTAACTTTGTGACATATAATTGCCTGGTATTAATTTTTTTTCCCTACTCTCAGTATTTATTATATCACTGCTCACTGCTATTTTGCGGCAATAATATCGTTGTTGAATTGCGAGTGTCATATCCTTGATGATTTAAATCTGATAAAAAGTTATCTTAAATCTCATTTAATAGCTAACACATGTATCAAAAACTAAGGGTATCATATATAATGGTAGTAGGAATTTATTATGGAAAAGCTTATACGGAGAAACGAATAAGTCATCCTTAATGATATCTTTAGTTATACGAAAACGTTATTCTCGTTAGATTATCAGAGTATTTTGTCAGGAT
>CM061914.1:125697372-126086851 GCA_031002005.1 Vandiemenella viatica
TCGACTTCCTTGGCAAGCGCAACAAGTTGTTCCACAAGCCATTTCTCGGGATTTACGCCCGAGTAGGAGTCGAAACGCGACAGACTAGGCACGTCTGGACAAACGACCTGGTATGCGGCAGCGAAAGGGACATGTTTCTGGACTCTAGTAGAGTGAGAGGCGTTGGGTGGGGACTGCATGAATCATAAGGCTCTAATAAGCTTTCAAAGTCCGCGTAAACGACAACGGGTACACGCTGTTGGTGCACAAAATCCTTAAACTTTAAGGTTTTATCGTCGTCGCCGGGTAAATCAACTCTTACTGATTTAACCCTTGAGCAATCGATTTCATGGCGTTCCAGGACATCTTGCTACTGAAATGTTGCAGACATCTGTCACAAATAAATATTGCACAATTATGCTTGGATAATGAAGATCTAACTAATGCCGACAAGTTGTGAATCCAACAATAATGGAATTTTCCTGTACCGTCAGTAATCATCAACATGTTCTATATGTTTACCGCGTTTGTCTGCAGTGTGATGGAGGGCCCCGGAAACTACATGTTTACCATTATCTACATCCAGACCGAAAACATTTACTGAATAGTCTGGATTTTGCCTCTCGAATTTGGAAATGTCTGAGAGTTTTTACCGGAAACTCAATACCTGAAAAATCGAAACGGTGGTTGGCGAAGGCTTGTCTATAATTTTAACACGATCTCCGTGTTTCTTAGTCACCCCTACTTGAAGCAGCAAGAAGGGACCATAGAAAGCATAAGTCATCGTCTCTGTTTTCTACGTTGACAACGGCTTTCTTTCTAGAGATATCAGCTGGCAGAGCAACATAGGAAGACCCACGATAGAATGGTTCGAATTTAGAAATGTTGATGTCGAGGGAGATGATTCTATCGAGAGTTTTGCCGCTGTCCCTTTCTTGAAACTCACACAATTTTACATTGAGCTCCGACTTCACATAGTTTTTAGTATCAATCAGACAGGGATGTGCTGCGCGTGACTTCACGCATTTTAGTAAAAAAACACATACGGACGGTTTCGAAAGCGGCTTCCTTCTGAATTTTGTATGTTGTAATCAGCCCCACCTGAACTTTTACGGACGGGGAGGACTGACTATCAACAATTTCGCGAAGTTTTTCAGTTATAAGATCATGGCAAGCATCAATGTATTTAATAGGGTCAATATAATTTAATGAATTTAGAATGGTACCGGTATAAATTCTACGTTCAAAAGCACTTTCCCGGTCTTCAAGGATCAAGCGCGCTGCTGGCAACTCACCCCCTGTTGCTGCATCGTTGTGGCTGCTAGATGGTAATGAACTATCACTAATAGCTGCTGGGTGACTTCTGCTGGATGCCGGCCGCCACGACGACGTGCTAGCGACGGGCTTTTGTGAAGCAGGGGCCGGCTGCCACGACGATGTACTGGCGACAGGCTGGTGAGATGCCGGGGTCGACCGCCACGATGACATGCTAGCGACAGGCTGGTGTGATGCTGGAGTGGGACGCCACGATGATGTACTGGCGACAGGCTGGCGTGATGCCGGAGTGGGGCGCCACGATGACGTGCTAGCACCGGGCTGGTGTGATGCCGGGGTCAGCTGCCATGTCGATGTGCTAGCACCGGGCTGGTGTGGTGCCGGGGTCGGCCGCCATGATGACGTGGTAGCACCGGGCTGGCGTGATGCTGGAGTCGGCTGCCACGATGACGTGCTGGCGATGGGTCGACGAGGAGCAGCGATAGGCATGTCAGTTCCTGCTGCCGTGGCCGGCGTTTCCCAGGGTCGCCACAGTGGTGGTGGGGCAGGATCATTCCTGTTGACGGCGGCAGGCTCATTTGCGGCCGACCCCTGAATACCGGAACCTGAAACAGAAAAAAAGTAAAATTTTAGTAACATTGAAAAAATAAATAAACATGTAAACAAAAAAAAAATTATTCAAAGAAGTAGTATTGACTTACCAGTTATTCTATGGTTCCGGCGTGTAGGCGAATCTCCTGCTGGTATCGGTGGTGTGGAAACATATTGCACCAGAGACTGCGCCGGTTATTATCCATCCCTGTGATGATTGTGTCGGTGGTGCACTGGATGATGGTAAGCTTTGAAATGACGACGCATGGCCATCTAAGCTCCACTGTGATGAATCTGAAACAGAATAAAAAAAATATGTAGTAATATGCACGAAAAACAAAATTATGTAATATGAAAACAAAAATATATTTGCACTTACCATTAGAAGTTGGTCGTTGTCGTTTGGAGTTAGACAGTAATGGAGTCCCATCGCGTTTATTACGCTGCTGACAAGAAGTCGCTTCCATATCTGAAACATAAAAAAAAACGTATATCAGTAACAAAATAAACATGGAGCAACATTAAAAAACAGATAAATATACAACTTCTATGACTGACATACCTTCAAAACTGAAAATTTCGAAATCGCCACATTCTGCAGACAGAAAAAAAATGAAATAGAAAAAAAAAATATTACTTTATAAAAAAATAATTGCAAGTTAAAAATTAAAATGCTTACCACCAATTAGTTCATTGGTTGCAATATTTAGAAGTTCATCAATTCCTGCAAAAAGAAAATAAACCAATGATATAGCGACAAAACTAGCAACACCTAACTGTATAATGAGCAATCACTAAAAAATTCATACCATAATCATCAAGTTGGCTTAACTCTAAAAGTGCCGCCATATCTGTGAAAGAAAACATAATATATAGTATACATTTAAGATGAAAATATATTTTATGCTATTTTAGAAAATTTTACACAAGTGTGATTGAACTTACCTTCGTAGTTGAAGAGATCTTCGGACATGGTTACTGGAATTCAGAAGAGCGAGAGAGAGACAACCTTACTCGTCGAACTGCGGAGCAGAAGTGATTCTGGCATGGCTGACGCAGGCTTCTTATACATCTTGACCGGGCAGGCGTGAGCATGTTCAGACCAGTCGTACAAGCAATGACCGTTGCGCGCTGCGCGCGGCTTCATGGGGTTGGGAGTGGCTAGGTGGTCTAACAAAAGAACAATAGAAGGGTCAGCTGCTTCGCGGAAGGTGGATGACGGTTAGTGAGATCACTTGACATTGAACAATAATGATTGAGCTGATGTCCAGAAGTTGACAGTTGATCTAACAATATACCATAGTTCCTCACATTACATTACTATGAATAGAAACCCCTCTCAACTCGAACTGTGTGTAGTGCCAGAGTATTAAATGTGGAATGAATAAACGCAAGGACCGCATGCTTCATACATTGGGGAACTTTTTTTAGAGTGGATCGTTTGACATGTCAACAATACACGCAATCACGATTGAGATGACGTCTGGAAGTGGGCTGTGAATAGAGAAGTCTCTCAACTCAAACTGCGTGTGTAGTGCGAGAGTATTAAATGTAGAATGAATAAACGCAAAGTCCGCATGCTTCATACAATAGGGTACTTTTTTTTAGAGTAGATCGCATGACATATCAATTCAACAATACTTTTTATTCATGAATAGGAGGCTGTTGGAATATCAACTGAAGCTGTGACCGTTAGTGTAAAGGGTCGAGAGTATTGGTACTCGTATTTTTTTTGGACGCCACGCAGTAACGCCGCATACGCTATAGAAACCTCACCCCCCAGCAATACAAAGCGTGGCTCAGAACCCCAAATTTAAGATCAACTATCAGAAGTACAAGTTTTTTTTAAAAAAATTATAGTTTAATTGGAAAGGTTATTTTCATAGAATTATCATGATATAAACTTTTTTTTCTCGCGTTATGTCAAGAGTAGAAATTAAAAGCTTAATATTACGTGAAATGAAGTTGCGCTTAGGTCTGTGCATCAGGCGCGTTCGAGTGGGCGATAACAAAAGGGAGCATTGTGTTAGACTCAGCCCTCCTTGGGGGATCAGCCTCTGGCTCAGCGAGCGAAATTTGTTATCAGCTATCGGAAATAGCAGTTTTTTAAAAAGTATTTTTATGTAAATAGAAAGCTCAGTTTTTTACAATCAACGCTGTATAAATTTTATCATCGTACTTAGTGTGATTGGGGTAGAAATGACGTGCTTAATATTACGTTAAATGAGCTTTCAGAAATGTGTTTTCGTCGTATGTTTAAAGACATTAATTCCTAACTTAAGAAAGAAACCTCATTGGTTTAAATCGCATTTTATTAAGCGCTCAATATAAAGTATATTGCTTATTCCCGTCCATTGAATGCCGTCAAACAACGATCGCTGGTTCGAATCCCCGTCTGAGCATCCATATTCTCGTTCGTCGTATGTTTAAAGACATTAATTCCTAACTTAAGAAAGAAACCTCATTGGTTTAAATCGCATTTTATTAAGCGCTCAATATAAAGTATATTGCTTATTCCCGTCCATTGAATGCCGTCAAACAACGATCGCTGGTTCGAATCCCCGTCTGAGCATCCATATTCTCGTTTTCCTCAAATCACTCCAGGCGAATATGGGCTGGCAAAAAGAGCAATAAAATCGACAGCTGGTACTAGGGTGGTGAAGCTGAGGTTAGCTCTGGTTCGAACCCCCGTCTGAGCATCCATATTCTCGTTTTTCCTCAAATCACTCCAGGCGAATATGGACTGGCAAAAGAGCAATAGAATCGACAGCTGGTAGTAGGGTGGTGAAGCTGGGGTTAGTGTAGGAGAGGGGGGGGAGGGGGGGAGGGGAGGAAAAGGGGGCGTGGTCAAGGACAATAGGGGTGCAACTGAGGTTAGTCAAGTGGCCCTCAAGTCAAGTGGTTAGTCAAGTGGCCCTCAAGTCAAGTGGTTAGTCAAGTGGGAGGGGGGAGGGGGAGAACAATAGAATGATACAATGTATCAAATTCTTTTGTGTGGGCTCACTCCCCCCTTTTATCCCTACTAACAGGTTACAAGATTTGATATCGAATGATTTTTTTTTTTTTTTGATAGAATGCATGATTGCGACTGTGCTAACAAATATAGATGTTATTCCTCAGTGTGGAAAATCGTTTGAATGATACTGTTTCCACCTGCAAACATCTCCGGTAAATTTCTTTGATCATATTCTTGATGTCTGTCTCTTCACAGACTGTGAAGACTACGTGATACGGTGTGCCCAATTACGGTCCCCTTAGGGAAAATGGTCAGTTCTGAAAAACAGTTTACAGTTATACAATTATTTAAGGAACTCGACTCAAAACTTTTATTGGTACTAGCGAGTTTATACTAAATACATTTTTCTTAACAAAAAATAGTAAAGAATTCAAGGAACTCAGTCTGATTAAAAAAAAGTCATTCCATTCCAATTATTATCTACTCATTAATTTTAGTGAAAAAATTGATTTCAACAGCGTTAAGATCTCTCATAACAAATTCACTGAAATGAAAACATGTTTATAGAATGTAATACATATATATTTTTCCCACCAAAAGAAAAATGGCAAACAATGTTTGAGACTTTTTAAAAAAAAAAAAAAAAAAAAAAAAAAAAAAAAAAAAAAAAAAAAAAAGAGCACATCACTTGTAATATTTTGAACGTCGCCCATTTCTCTCCTCGCTTGACTTGGGAAAAACGTTTTCTGCAAATATAACAAGACGCATCCTCAACGCCTGAATTGTCCTCTCCGTCGGTGGACACCCCTGGAGTTTAGGTTTCATCCTAAGATTCATATTTCTTTGCTTTCTTTTTTGGACGTTTACTCGACGGAGCGTGGTGGGTGAGCGGTAACGCTCTGATCTTCAATTTGGCAAACAGTGGGTTCGAAGCCTCGTCCAGCCATCAGATTTGGTTTTTCCATGGTTTCTCCAAATCACTCCAGGCAAATGCCGGTATGGTTCCATCAAAATGTCATGGCCGAAATCCTTCCCGCCTCTAATGACATCGAAAATGACGTTGCGTAAAGGCAAAAAAACAAAAAAAAAATGTTTTGTCGATGATAATCCGATTTTTTTTTCCTTCAGATCTTTATTTTTTACTATTTTAAATTTTACATTTTACCATTTTACATATTTTACAGTGAAAAACTGTCAAATTCATCTCTACAGATACTTTCTTACTGCCAAAGAGTCTCTATTACAATCAGAGATCTTCACTCAGTTTGCATCCATTATAACCGCGCCAAAACGTAACAAAGGAAGAACGGAACTGCGAATTCAGCCAAAAGCTTTTACCATGCTATAATGAGGTTTTAGTAGAAGTTTGCTTCAAAGCCGCGATTTCCGAAACAGTTTTGCATTTTACTTGGTCTCCGTCATATTTCATCAAACAGTTCATAGTGCTCCATATTTGTAATGTTATAGCATACAAATATGGGCCATAATATTTACCAATGTAGTTTCCAGTTTTCAATCTCCATCTGTCGATTCTGAGGGTATTTTTTTAAATTTTTCTAGTGTGTGATTCTGCTCCATTGTTATGTAAGTTACAAAATGTGTAATCATCCAGACAACAGCTTGTGTTTTGACGGTTGGGAACAGTTTGAAATCACATCTGAGAAGTCTTGTGTCCGTTAAGGTATGTAAATCCCCACTGGATATTTTGTTTAATTTTGCACGCACCCATTTCCATATGGATCTTGAGACAGTGCAGGATGTGAAGAGATGGTCTCTAACATCAGTCTGATTACAAATATTACACCGCTCATTTTCTGTGATTCCCAGTTCGTAGAGTTTCCTTTTATAAGGATATAAATCATTGATGAGACGTCTTTGGGCGTCTATCTGCGATTGTTTTCAGACGGTGGGCTGGGAAGTTTCCGTAAAACAGTTCAGTGAAGAGCGCTCTTATCAGAATGACTCGCGCTCTTATCAGAACCACTCGCCGTCATCTGGGGACTCAGTCGTCGTGAATCGTCTTGTCAGTCCTTTCACGAACTTTCTTCCCGCCGGCCTCGGTAGCGTAGGGGCTAGAGTGCTAGCTCCGCGTGCCGAAGGCCGCCGGTTCGAATTCGGCCGCGGGCATGGATGTTTAAGTGTTGTGTGTCTGTGTGAATGTCCTGTCCGTCCAGTGGCGTCCATACATGGAAAAATAAAAAAAAAAAACAATATATATAGGCCTACTGGATGACGACTTACACAATGAAAGCTATAATAATTACATAGAGCTGGCTGTATGGCCTTCGCTGCAAAAAAAAAAAAAAAAAAAAAAAAAAAAAAACAAAAAAAAACCTTTCTTCCTTTTGCTTCTCCCCACCCCCCAAAGCTATAAAGTCTGAACTCCATTGGCGTTGTAACTGACTCTCTCTTCAAACATCCAAATCCGAGAATGTAGGAGATGGCGTTAATGTGGCCGTGTTCTATAGAGAAGTTCAAATCCCGGTCCTGGTGTAACGATATTCCTTATTGTGGTTTTTATGCAGTTTCTTGTAATCACCTAGGCACCTACTCATATACACATTTATCAGGTACAACATAGGCTAGACGTTTCACAAAAAGAGAATGCAACACTTCACATCCGGCAGTAATATAGAGCTCACGGCAAAGGCAGAGCAACTCAGCCAATCAATGCCTACGGGTATCTCTAACCAAAAACATACAAGCGCCGATAATGTACGCATGTTCAAGAAGGACTTTACAGATTTGAAAGCGCATAGAAATTTCATCAGATTACTTAAATTATCCGTTATCATTTTAAATGAAAGCCTATGAATACTTGTTTTTTTTTGTTTTTGACAAGTTAGTCTAAACCTTAAAACTTACAACGGGTACACATTTCACCAAGCGAGATATCAAAAAAATTTATTCTTTATTTTCGATTTGTTTTGTCGAGTTCTATAAGAATCAATCATCATATTGTGGCGCCACGGTAATGATAGAATCCCCCATTTCACTGACGTGCCAGGTCGGTGGAAAGGCAGTGTAGGGCCAACTATGTTATAACTTCGTTCACCATGTTTTAATCCTTTGGTTTTTGAATGGGGTCGATCCGCGTCAATCAATGTCTCAATGAAATTCTTTTGAAAATAATCCGGTCATCGTTAAATCTGCAGTGGATCACTGAGTCGACATCCCGCCACGCCGAAAACAAAATTTGTTGAAAGTGTAAAGTTTTGGAGTTACGCAAGGGAATTGAGAGAAAAGTATTTTAGTTCAGATGAAAGAGTTCTTTTGTGTAAATTATGCGAAACTAGACTTCAACAAAACTACTTAAGATTTAAGTTCCAAATGGTGCAGGGTGTGCACGGAAGCAAATCATGCTGTCTACATGACACTACTAGATAAAATAAATGATACGTATATAATTGAGAATGTTTTGAACAATTGTACTTTAAATTTAAATGTTTGGTCATATTTTGTTATTTTTAGGTCATGTTTACCTGTTTTTAAGGTCATATTTGCCTGCATTTTTCTCAGAATTTTTGGTCATAAAGGTCGGAACCTTAGTAACATAGAATACTTTTTAGTAACAGAATTACCGTGCGTGGTGGGTGAATGGTTAACGTTCTGGCCTCGCATTCGGGAGGACGCCGGTTCGAATCCCCGTCCGGGAATCCAGATTTGGGTTTTCCATGGTTTCCCAAAATCACTCCAGCCGAATGACGGGATGCTTCCTTCAAAAAGGCCATGGCCGAATTCCTTCCCGTTCCTTGTCCTCAGTCCCATACCGCCTCTAATGACCTCGACGTCGACAAGACGTAAAGCCACAAGAAAATAAAAAAAAGTAACATTATTCCGAGTGATACAGATCCCAAACTCCAATTTTTGACTGTCTGCCAACGCATCACGAAAAACCGATTTTAAGGAAAGTTCATACAGTGGTAGCTTATGTTATCAGCTAACAAATAGGACACTTTTTTTTATCTAGATCAATAACAGGGGCGTAACTATCGTAGGGCCAGGCGGTGCCGTGCACCGGTGTTCACAACTCAGGGGGCCCCCAAGCGCAGCTCAGGGGCCCCCTAAAGTTCACAAGACTTGGTAGCGCTAAAAAAAAAATTTTTTTTGCAACGAGGCCCTTGTCAACCTATCTACGTCACTGATCAGTAACATGTTTGAGACGACAAACCGATAAATTTTGGTTTCTTTACCTGTGTGTGCACTCCTCCCACAAAAACTAATAAATGGATTTCAGCCAAACTGCACACGGGTATAGCTTATGTCGTGAGTATCTCTATCAGTACCATATTTCATCCATTATATAGTGACCAATACCGTAAATTGTGAAATTTTGTATTTACGTACACGGATAAAGCAAAAACCAATCATTTCAACGAAACTATGCATAATTACGTAATAGCTTATGTTATGTTTTCGACGTGATACCAACACGCTGAGAAGCTCCACTATGGTACTAATGAGCGATATCTATCATTCTGAGTGTTATACGCTTGAGATAGGCAGTCCGTCATTACGTAAATATGATCGCGAACCCCCTTCGATCAACTGGCAAACTCCTGGGGGTTCCCGTACCCCCCTTTGAGAAACACTGCAATAGACTATTTAACTTTTAATAATTTTCATTTCTTTAAGAGATTAACTTGGTTCAAATGCAATATAGTTCCGTTCATCCACTCGAGTGCGGAAGAAATAACAAAAACATCAAAATATACCACACACAGAAAAATACATAGGAGTTTCACCTCTTGCGCTTTTACATACTGATGCAAAGACTAGTTATGTTTATTTTTTGGTATGGAATCGCTGTGCACCAAAATCCCCGACAACCGCTGGTAAAGATGAGATACGTATACTTACGGATAAGCATTTCGTGATACATTATATAGTCTTAACACAGTAGGCTTACATTTGTAGTAATTTGTCGACACATGTATTGTTCCTAAACCCGGTGCAGTTGAACCACGCCGTCCATGGAGGGAGTTACAAAATGAGATAACGCGGTAAGATTGGCTGATAGAGTGTTAAGGAAAATGTGTATTCATGATGAGTGTTCTATCGGAGTGGCTTACATAAAGCAGTCAGTCAGCCTGCAGTTGACAGAACAGCTACGAAACTTACGGTGAGTACACTAACAGACTATGCCATGTATGCTATGACTATACATCTTGTGGTGTATGTATTATTATGTTATGGAATTGTTTAATGTACCATGTATGCTATGACTATACATTTACTGGTGTACTTCTTATTTTGTTATGCAACTGTTTATCTGTAAATTGACAACATTCCACATCCCACAGAGCCAGTATCTTATATTGGGATCAATGAAAAAGGAATGTATTGTTGTATTGTATTGTACAAACGGGTTACTGTTATTTGCTGGATCTTGTATAATAACGGTACTGTAACTGAACGAAGCTTTTATAATAGATGAAGCATTTTCTACTATAGATTTACATGGATCTAGTCATAAAGCGTGGTTTAAGAGTAAATACAAGTCTTTTGTTATAATTTCCGATAGAGTAAAATCTAACTTTTATTATTTTCACTATATAAATATTCCTGAAACAAAATTGTCCCTTTTTCCTCTCATAGATGCAAATACTACTTCTATGTCTGCATGTCGTGTTTATGTTTTCTACAATTTTTATTTACTTGGACGCTAAAAGCAAAGTTGTTTTTCGGATTGGAATTTTTTTTTCTTTTAGGCGTTTTTTTGACAATTTTTACAAGTAATAAATCCTAGACAAAACAATTCCCACATTTTCCTACTCTCCTATCTATGTTTGTTTTCGTTAATATTCTTTCGATATCATAAAATATTAATTTCGCAATTAATTGCCATTGTGTTGTGTATAGATACCAACAGCAAAGGAACAACCCTAGTATTCTAATTCTTTATTCTGGTTTCTGAATTTATTGTTTTAACCATTTTTTCGGTATAAAGTAATTTAAAAACGGAAATGGCACTAGAATTTTGTAGATTTTGTTTATTTTTGTTTCTGGTTTTGTTTTGATCTATATAACCCATAGTTTATTTTGCCATTAAAGAAGAATATTTATACCGTACTAGTGTTTCTCTTTGAACAAGAATCATATAGCTCACCGGAATTCCATATCGCAATTTTTACGTATCCAATATATAAAAATATATGGACCGTGGTGTGTGTAAAAATGGTTTACCATTTTATTCTAGTATCAAATATTAACGTGGAGGAGCAAAAAATGTAAATTTCATCTAAAAACTTTGCTTCTTTTAGCTGTTGCATTAGATTCGGTTTTGATACCATTGTCTGAAAATTGTTTTGTGCTTAACTTACATCAACGCAATATAGAATAGGAAATAAAGAAACTGAAGCTACGTGAAAAATTATTTAAAAACATTGGTTTGAGTAAGCCTACGAATGGTTTCATTTTTGTGTAATATCTTTAGCATAAGTATTATACATCATTAATAAAAATGTGTATTTTTGCCTCACGCCTTTACACGCTGTCAATAATATTACAACCCTTGTTCTTTATCACTACTTTAGCAGTTTCTCCAGAGTTATGAAATGTCTGCGGTAGTTTCATATCTGTACTGCAATCATAATTTTTATCTATAGAACTATGAAAATGAATAACACCAGTTCTTTTTTAATCAAGTCACTATATATTATTATCACTCACAGATTTTACAGCATAGTGTCATAATTACTCTCCATCTAGCACCTTGAAGCAACATAGATTTTCTCCAACTTTGCCTTCTGCTACTGTCTTCAGTATATTATTTATCACCTGAAGATACAACATAAACGCGGGGAGGAGAAGTCTAATTTCTAAAGTTTATAGCATATTTTAGTATTTTTCTTTATTTCTTAAAACAGTGATACAACTTCTCAAGTTCCTTTCAGCACCTTGATATTTATAGTTACCTTCATACCGAGCGTGGTGGGTGAGTGGTTAACGCTCTGGCCTCGCATTTGGGAGGACGCCGGTTCGAATCCCCGTCCAGGCATCCAGATTTGGGTTTTCCATTGTTTACCCAAATCACTCCAGGCGATTGCCGGGATGCTTCCTTCAAAAAGGCGATGGCCGAATTCCTTCCCGTTCCTTGTACTCAGTCCCATACCGCCTCTAAGCCATAAGAAAATAAAAGAAAGTTACCTTCATTTTTTCTTTTAGGCACTCATCAATTATATTGATGTGTCACTATACTTCAATGCTAACAAACCATTTCATTCTTAAAAACAGCTTCACTAAAATGAATAGCAGAAATAATATGATAATACATTCGCATTACCTTTTATTTTTGTTTCAGACGTAGAAGGTGGTGAAAGCTGAAGCACTGAGATGGCTTTCTTGACGAACAGCTGGTTCCTGGACCTGTTTCTGTTCGTGGTGGGCTTCCTTCTGCCTCTGTCGTACCTTTACTTTACCAGACACTTCTCCTTCTGGAAGAAGTTGGGTATTCCGTACGTGAAGCCAGTACCCTTCGTGGGTAACGTGGGAGAGGTAGTGCTTGGTCGTAAGAACTTGGCGGAGGTGTTGTGGGAAGCCTACAGAGAGGCCGGCGATCACCCTTCATCGGCACTTACGTCTTCGACTGGCCTGTGTTGGTGGTCAAAGACATTGACATTGTCGGTCGCATACTTACTTCCGACTTCTCCAGTTTCGTCAACCGTAACTTCCATGTCGACGAGGTCACTGATCCGATCACAAGCAAAACTGTGTTTGCTGCGCAAGATAGCAGGTAAATAAGTGCGTTCTACGGAGTATGCTACTTTCCTCGCCATATAGGTTTTAAAATATTACTTTACACAAGGATTAATAAGTCTAATAGCAATTAATATAGTTATAGATGTTCCTATGGAGGAAGTACAGCAACAGTGCAAAATGTAAATTTGAAAATTTAAAACTGTGGACTAGCTTTGTAGCCGTTTTGACTATTTTCCCCCTCATATCTGAATAAGGTAAATTTCCAAACTTTCTTACTAATATATAATTGTTGATAATAATAATACTAATTTATTTAATCGCGATGCTCCTTTGGCAATTTTCCTACACATCTGACTTCGCATTTCATATTATTTTTTAATCTTATATTATTTGAGACACCTAGTTTGACCCATTTCGAATTTTACTTTTAAATTCTTTCAGTGTTTCAGATCATTTGTTAATCATTTCCCTTTGTAATTTATTACTGTGTGTGTCTCCCTTACATAAAAAAAAAAAAAATAAAAATAAAAAAAAAAAAAAATCCGGCTCACTCCATACTCAAAGAGTCAGCTTCTGGTTTTGACTAAGGGAATTGCCACCGGAGTATTAGCTCCATCGCAATTAAATAATAATAATCTCCTTCTTTCTACAAATATCCAACCAATCCTCTTCACCAATATATGCTTTATACACCCCTAGCCTTCTCTTTCCCCGCTTTCTGTCTTCCACTAACTCCCAACTGTAAGACCCAAGGCTGATACCGGGGCTGTAGTATAGCCTTAGTGCCTCAACTAACTCGTGATGTTGACTCAAAGTTCAATGGAAAATTTACGAAATAATTTAGACTTGGCCATGCAGCCAGGATAACTCAACCTAAATGCTTGAGGTCGCCACAATATTTGTTAACCCACAAATAAGAGAAAAGGTAGTAAGCAAACTACTGAAGCACACAAGTTCACTTTTAGAAAATCCAAAGTTTTATTTTTCAAAGTCACAATTTTAAATATGCATTTTACAGTTGAGCTGGCAAATCGAACACTTTTTTCCAAAAGTTTGCAAGTTGTGGAGAGATATTAAACCGACCGAACCCCTTTATTGAATTTATAAGTTCATGTTACTATATAACGCGACACGATCCAACATGGTTGAACTAGCCAACATGACGAGTTACAACCAGCGTAACGAAAGACAGACAGGAACAGACGACATACTCGAACAGACCACAGGCAGGAACAGACAAACCATAATGGCGGCGGGGTCGTTTTATAGAAACCATGAGAACCAGTGACGTCAGCAACTGTATCACATCCTTTTGCTTCCGCGTAGCTAAAAGTGTGTGTAATTTATTTGACGATGTTTAAACTTTGACAGTATCCGGACTTATCTACTAGAAGTCCAACGGCAGTCCCGTGAGAAGTTTAGAGTAATTAGTTTTAAAGTTTTAGCTGTTTAAAACACCGCGTAGTGATACATTCTAATTTGGGGAAAATCCCTAAGTGTTCTGGAATTTTACGCGCGTGTATAACAATCCGCGACAATCTATTTTTCAAAACTTAATTACCGGACAAATGCTAAAACTTTTTATGGAAACCAAATCGTCTTAATTAGGGCTATCTACTGATGTAATTTTTAAATTAATATCTCTTTTAGATAAAAAACTTATTATTTTCTCTTAATTAAAATTGCTAATTAAATTTTACCAATTTACTTAATTTTATTGCCAAAATATCGGGTACAGTGCTGACTACAGCTGGTGATAAAAGTTCGGTTGTAGCTTTACGCGATTTAAAGATCTTAGAATTTCTACTTTTATGATCGCGTGTTTCAAAACATGAACAAACCTAAATATCTCTTAAACTAAACGTTTCCCGATATGATAAATACACTTTAAAATTATTTTTATGGTGAATTGTAACCGTGGGAAGATTACAGGCAAATTCCTGAGAGTTGAAAACTGCACTTCTCGAAATTTCTGTCCCGCCTAAGCAAAACTGGAATTTGCCAAAATTCTAAGGTGCTTACACAACCTAGTTGCTTTACATATTATACTCTATGGCTATTTCACAAACAAGTCTAGCAGCCCCTCCAACCACCGTATTTGATACCCACATACTATCCCGCCATAATCAAACAAAAGCCTGATGAAGGTTTTGTAACCCTGGTATATATCCTTTTCACCGTCCCGAAAAACTCAAGTATTTTGAGCGAGGATGGTGGGTAAACGATTAACGTTCTGGCCTCGCATTCGAGAGGACGTGGGTTCGAATCCCCGTCCAGCCTTCCAGATTTGGGTTTTCCATGGTTTCCCCCAATCACTCCAGGCAAATGCCTGGATAGTTTCTTCTAAAGGCCACTGCCGAATTCCTTCCCGCCTCTAATGATCTCAACGGCGACGAGGCATAAACACACAGCAAAGAAAGGAAGGATTTTGAAGCCTCTGCTTACCACCTGCCCAAATGAGTTTACTATCAAATGTTAGGCCAAGGTATTTACACTTATTCCTTACCCTCCCTATAATCGTAAATTGGTCAGAAGAGCAGTAAATTTAATATTTAATTACGCAGCTGTTTATTGCTAATCTTGATTAGATTTCTGTATAAGTATATATAATTTAAAAACATTTGTTTGCGACTTTTTCTTCGATAATTTTTCTACACTACATCCTTGTTATCAGAAATTGTAGCTATATCATAAGCTGAATAAGTATTGGTCATTAGAGGTGAGATGGGACTGGACACAAGAAACGGGAAGGAATTCGGCCATGGCCTTTTGAAGGAAGCACCCCGGAATTCGCCTGGAGTGATTTGGGGAAACCATGGAAAACCCAAATATGGATGCCCGGACGGGGATTCGAACCCCCGTCCACCCGAATGTGTGACCAGAGCATTCACCACTCACCCACCACGCTCGGTGAATAAGTATGAAATGATGAAACTGCGTATTATGCTGTTCAACAGTAGTTATTAAATCAGTTAATCTGATACTAAATATCTACTACATAATTTCGTAAGCTCATCCACTAACCTCGATAGCTATTGGCTGAAGAATGGTGGCACGTGTCTGCCTTCGCTCGCAAAACAGCGACTAGAGATACCATTAGTAGAAATTCGTGGTTGTGTCTACAATTTAATAGCTAAGCATCTACTTTCAAATTAATAGCCATAATACTGTCATTAAGTTTGCTTTTCGTAGCGTTTCATAGTTAAAAAAATATCGATAAATTTTCCGGCTGAAAAAACGTTGATCTGCTTTTCAATAACATGTTGCTAATGAAAGCAACTTAAAAAAACCTTTTAAAAAATTAAATTACTCATGGTCTCTACTGTAACCACGAATCCGGCTTAGCATAAATTTCGATTTAATTAAAACTGTCACTAATGTTGTTGCTTGACAAAAGTTTATGCATTACGGTTTATTCGCTTTTCAGGTATTTTACTGACCACTTTTGTAGATGGTCTTTATTCATGTTCACTGTACGTGAGTTATTAGGTTATTTTAAGTGGACATCAGACCAAATATGTTACCGAATCAACCTATTCTGGTAATCCATTTCTACAGAGTTGCTCAACTGTTTATTATATGGAATGTGAATTAAGTTCTCTGGCCGTTACAAATACTATGACCAATAATTACGTTATGTATGTTTTCCCAGTCTCAATTTAAAAACCAAAAAAAAAAACAACGTGATGCTTTCGAAGCAAACAGGAATTTTGCAGAGTGAACTTTAGGGATCAAATACAAGTCAAGTTTGTATTTAAGCAAGTTCGATTCTAATTCTACGACCTTTGAAACAATTATACGGTAGTGCGATCGTCCCTATCCGTGTTTAATACGTCTATTAATACTTCTGAGTTCTTCAAGCTCAAGAGATTTTT
Source organism: Vandiemenella viatica (assembly GCA_031002005.1). Lineage (NCBI taxonomy): Eukaryota > Metazoa > Arthropoda > Insecta > Orthoptera > Morabidae > Vandiemenella > Vandiemenella viatica. The sequence continues at coordinate 125,713,750 of CM061914.1, forward strand.
TCACCCTAAGAAGTCAGGTCTAAAGTATCGAGATAGAAGAATACTCTATAAACTATATAAGAATCAAGTGGCTGTAATAAAAGTAGAGAATCACGAGAAACATGCATCAGTTAAAAAGGGTGTGAGACAAGGTTGTAGTCTATCCCCGTTAATATTCACCTTGTATGTAGAAGAAGCAATGAAGAAAGTCAAAGAAAAATTTCCATGTGGCATAAGTTTTCAGGGAGAAAAAATCAGTATGCTACGATTTGCTGACGACATTCTCTTATTAGCAGAGAGGGCTGAGGATATTGAGAAGTTATTGAATGGCATGAGCAAAATACTGAAGGAAGATTTTGGACTGAATATAAATCAAAGTAAAACAAAAGTGATGAAATGTAGCAGAAATGATACCAATACTAGCAGATTAAATATAAAAATAGGATCGGATGCAATAGGAGAAGTGAGTGAGTTCTGTTACTTGGGAAGCAAAATTACAACCGATGGCCGAAGCAGGAATGATGTTAATAGCAGAATAGCACTAGCAAAAAGAGCCTTCATGAAAAAGAGAAACCTTTTTGTTTCAAATATTGATCTAGGAATTAGAAAGAACTTCTTAAAACTCTACGTGTGGAGCACAGCACTTTACGGTAGCGCAACATGAACTTTAGGAATACCGGAAAGAAAGAAACTTGAAGCATTTGAAATGTGGTGCTACAGAAGAATGCTGAAAATTAGGTGGACAGAAAAAGTAAGAAATGAACGAGTTTTGGAAATGATGGGTGAGAAAAGAAGTTTATGGAAGAAGCTTACAGGAAGAAGGGACAGGCTGGTAGGTCATATTTTGAGACATGCTGGATTGGTTAATATGTTAGTGGAGGGAACAGTTGAAGGTAATAACTGTAGAGGTAGACAGAGATTAGAATATATGAAGCAGATAATTGAGGTCGTGGGTTGTAAGGGGTATGTAGAAATGAAGAGGTTAGCACAGGATAGGAAAGGATGGAGGATTGCATCAAACCAGTCTAAAGACTGACGACAGCAAAAAAAAGAGCGAAACACAGGTCAGGTTCATATTTCGTCAGATCAGGTCAACCTGTTATATTCTTTGACCCTAAAAATTTGAACTATTATAGACCCGTGACGATACGCAAAAAACGGTCACGCTCAGAACTTCTATTTCAAATAAATAACTGTATTTACTTTATTTGTACTTATATTGACTAAAGGAAGTGTAAATTTCAAATAAATAAACGAATTTGATTTTATTTGCAGTCAAAAGTAACTGTAACAATGACACCAGCTAAACAGTTGCCTGTTATGAAACAACTACACAAAAATAGGAAGGGTGGATATACAAAATTGTAATTCTACATTCGTTTGCACCTACATATTGCTAATCTTTTATTCACGACGGTTAAATATACAAATTCATGTAAGGATCTGTTCTCTGGAGCAATTACTAGAATCACAACACAATAATTATTTGACAGAACATAAGAAAAAGGGGAATTTGTTAAAAGTCAGAGAAAGTTTACAGAAAATATAGGTAATCACGATATATAAGGCAATTGTCAGTTGTGGAAGTAATTTTACAAAAATATGATGGACATAAATAAATAAAAATTATAACGTGAGGCAGAGATTAAAAAATTACATCGCGAAGTTCGTTTAAATTTACAGTTGCTTTTTGTTTATTTACGACCAATAGATGCAGAAATTCAGAACATTCTGTGTTTATGCTATATTATCTGTAACAGTTATTAGAACATAACCTAAGAATGTTTTTGACAGAAGGTAAGTAAAAGCAAAGATTATTAAAAACTCACAAGAAAGTTTGCAAAAAATGTAGGTAATCGTTAAATTTTTCAATCAAATAAATAATGGTTTTTCGTTTTAGAAATTATACTATACTTGGAAAAATTTTAATAGCATCAAAATTTCAGTGAAAGTTAAATACATTTGATTTAAAAACATCGTAGCCAAATATTCCGAAAATCTAAACAAAGAAAGTTTCTCATATCAAGGAAACTATCAGTAAAATAGATACTTATTAGTTTTCCCTTAGAAGCTTTTCCAGAACTAATTCCTACTACCACCATAGATGATACCCATCATTTTTGACGGGCGTTTGAACTAGTCCACAATAACATAGAACATTATTGTAATGAATGACTGTTGATGGGTTACGGTCAGAATTTAGGTTTATTGCAGATGATATAATGGTATACAGTAGAATCAAAACAGGAGAAGACTGAACAGCTGCAGGGTGAACTGGATAGAATATCTAAATGGGTTGGTCAGCTTGGAATGATGATAAATGCCAAGAAGAGTCAGTTTATAAGGTACACAGATAAAAAAACTAAAAGTTAATTATGATTATAGGGTGGGGTGAGAATTGCTTGTTGAAAGCTTGAAGTGTAAATATCTTGGCATAACGTTTGATAACAAACTCAACTGGGCAGAGCACTTTGGGCAGGGAGTAAGGAAAAGGTTACAGAATCCTTCATTTACTGGAGAGGGTGATGAGAGGATGTACCTGAGAAGTTAGGAAATTGGGTTACAAAACTTTGGTAAGACCATTGGTGGAATATGGTGGTGTAATTTGGGACCCTCATTTTGGTTATTAAATACATCAGTTGGAGGATGTGCAAAGAAGAGCAGCTAGATTTGTTTGTGCAAATTATCGCAGGACCCAATCAGTAACTGATATGAGCTGGATTGGAAGTCATTGGAGGAAACGAGGAGGGTGAAGAGAGTGCTAGGAATGTACAGGGCATATTTTGGTGATGGGGCTTAGAGGGATATTGGTAAAAATATTAAGAATAGTGCATGGAAGGGGAAGGGCCGCCATAACCACAAGCTGGCCCTCGATTTCGTGCATTAGGGAGTGGGAAAACTTTATTTTTTTGGTAAGGGTGTCAGGGATTGGAACAAATTACAAAGTGAAGTCATGAATAATTTACCAAAATGCTTAATTAAAATTTGTAAATCGGAAAAGAAAATGAGGGAGCAATTTAACACTCCAATTATAAAAGAAATTTTTTAAAAAATATATAAAAACGAGTAATTAGATTACTAGGGGATTTGCCACCGGAGCATTAGCTCCATCGCAATTAAAATTAATAATAATAATAACAAAACATAATTTAAAATTTTCATTACAAACAAAGAACTTAGCAATTCCCAATGGCTGAGCTCAAGCACACAAAGGGGAGACTAGGTTTTGAAAAGCTATACCTAGCACACTGTGGCGCGAAATATTCTTTTACCGTTCACTGATGAAAGCAGTCTGATGTAGCGTAGTACATAGTGGTCTACCCTCGTGTGAAGCCGTGACTGGAGATGTGAAGTGCGTCGTGATGTTCAGGCAGCTAGTTGCGTCCCGTCCTTTGACACGTGTTTTCGGAAAGCAGCAGCAACAGGCCACAAACAAAGTCAAGTCCTGGCAGCCACTATCCACCCACAATGTGATGTGTCGGCAGCCATAAGCTCCACAGATCAAGTCTTGAGAACCAGTGCCTCTCTCCCCGCGGTCTCAGGTCTGCCCTGTCGTTTTCCAGTCAGTGGATCATGTACATTAACTCGCTACGCGATACGCAAAAATTGCGCAAAATTAGTGTTTTTCCAGACACATTATTTCCTTATTTATAGCATTTCTCCCAACCCCCCTCACCACCACATTAACCCAATCTTGTTGACGAAAGATTGGTTGCTCTCCCTCTCTCCTCCTGAACGACTTGACTTTAAATTCCCAAGAGTTCTGAAAATAACCGAGGCACCGGTGAGTTTACATAAATTATGTTTACTGTCTGGCATTAATGTCCTTTTTCATTAAACTCCCTCTGGGCCATTCTTAACAGTAGAGTGATATAAGATACACTCTCGCTTCTCCCTTGGAAGTCAGTTTCGACAACGGAGCACCTAGTCTTGCCCCGGGTGAGGCTCCTTTCACTACATAGCATCCTGTGCTCCTCCGCGAGTGTACGTAAAATTCAGATAATTTTAATAATTATTCACCTCTCCTTTTAATTATGAACTTATGTTTCAGATGGAAGCGTCTTCGTTCAAAGCTTACTGCCGCATTCACCTCAGGCAAGATGAAGCGCATGTATCCACTAGTCGACAAAGCTTCCAAGATCCTCGTGGAGCAGATTAGTCATTTTATGGAAAACGGTACGTTGCTTCCTGGAAATTACAGAAATTTTGGTACTAGCGGCGATTTAACTAGTGCCCATTCATTGGTATCAGTTATTAGTAGCTACCGCTTCTCAATATTCTGATCGGAAAAGAGATTTACATCTGCTTAAAACGATTAAACTGCGTATGCTCCCTGATAGCAAGCTGCCTAATTGTGTTACTTTAAACAAGAAAAACGAATATGTCATACAGTTTGTGCAATAAGAAATCTGTTTATATCTTAAATTGTATCCCTTAAAGCTCCTTCAGTATTTGCCTAATCTATAAGATTGAACTGTACTGCAATCTTATCTCCTTATATAAACACAGATAGTCATGGACTTTAGGAATACGAAAAAAACTGAAGTATTTTAAATGTGTTGATATAGAAGGATGCTGAAAATTAAGTGGATAGATATAGTACGTAATGAACGTGTTTTTGAAATGATGGTTGAGGAAAGAAGTTTATTGAAGAGTCTAACCGAGAAGAAGAGACAGGATGGTGGGTCATATTCTGAGACATGCGGGACTGTTTAACTTGTTACTGGATGGAACAGTCGAAGGTAAGAACTGTAAATGAAGAGAAATATTAGAATATATGTAGCTGATAATTGAGGATGTGGGTCCTAAGGGGTATGTTGAGATGAAGAGGTTGGCGCAAGATAGGCAACGATGTAGGATTGCATCATACCAGTTGAGAGACTGATGACAGGAAAAAAGCCAGAGAGACACAAATCATGAAGTGATGCTAATGGTATAGTCTCCTGACCACCTCCTGGTGCTGGTTGTTGTCTCGATATCTTGAAGTTGCGTGAGAAAGTAGATGCTTCTCTTGATCTGAAGTGGTTTTAGATAGACGGTGTTTAACGGTACCCGTCTCACGCAACCAATAGCAATCCTTCTTTTTGCCTGGCTAACTTTGGGGCTGCCCAGCTCTTGATTCTATCTGAATTTCCATTAACATCTTAAAGTGCCGTCGGAGATGCAGTTCGGCTTGGTTCCCTATTGGATAACTTTACAGTTCGCGAGGGTTGGTCAAAAGTAACACCTGTTGACGCACCGCCCCACCACCACCTCCGAGTTGAAGCGGACTGAGAGACGACGGATTCGAGAGAGAAACCAGCACAGAGCGTCATTTGCAGCTACCATGGGCAAAGTGAAGAGGCTATGTGAGAGACCGCGAAGAATTCTTCCGATGATAGCACCATCTTCTACGTCCATCCAACAGCTACCTCATGATACTCCGGGTAAGTCAGTGATTGTTCCTGTTCTGACGGATTCTGAAGATTCAGATTCGTCGCAAAGAAGCATTTCGATGGAGGTGTAGGTCTGAGGCCTGGAAGAAGGGCCTGTACCACCACTAGAAGTCGCATCTCCGCACAACTGCGTATGCTTGCTAGGCTTGCTGCAGCAGAATACTACACTGCACTTGTTCGCCTGGCCGTCAGCGGATGGAATCAAGATCATCCTATCCTGCCTGTCGGACTTTCAGGCGATAACCAGCAAGCCGCAGAAGTTGGAGGTATGGAGGTAGCCTACAAGGAGCTCCTACCTCTATCCAACAAACCAAAAAATAAAGCTAGCAACACAGAAACGAAGAAGCATTCACCAAGACCTGTACAATGCTGTAGGTGTCATCGGTTTCACCACTACGCACGTCAAAGCACCGCCAAGCTGAGGTGCTTCCGTTGCGGGATTGACCATCTGCAACAAGAATGCCCAAGACTCAAGCATGAAGCCACCTGCTGCAACTGCGGCGGGTCCCATGCAGCCTTTTTTCGGGGGGTGTCCTCCCGCAGACAAGTGGCGCGACAACGCACCGGATCAACCGCTATGCAGCAAGACTTGGTAGTCCGGCCTGACCGCGCACACAAGACAAGATTACAGACCACCACGCCCGCCACTACACCTGTCGAGACGCAATCGACAGCAAGCCTCGTCCAGCCTCACCAAGATACGATGCAGCCAACAGGGTCCCTGCTCGGGGCAGCTCACGGCCTGCCGCATGGCCGCGTCGACTGCCCTGTATACTGCGGTGGGCACGCCGCAGGCGAATGGGGCTCCAAGCTGACTATTATCGGCGAGTTGTTGACACAACTCATTAATGGATTGAATAACCATGCCAACAGCGTCGAAATGACAATGAATTAAATAGTGCACGCCAAAAACGAATTCACATGAAAAGATAAGCAATACCAAATCGACTGAAAATGGAATAAATGTCGAGAGACACCGAAACCACTGCCAAGAATATGGCAGAGAATGGCGCCCGACCAGACTGACGCACCGCTCTGTCTGGTGGATTGGGTTAAATCAATCCTACGTGTCCGTTATAAGTTCAAGTAGCACCAAATTATGACTATAAGTAACGTTATATTTGATATAACTCCCCTGCATAGTGCCTCTCTGTTTCATTCCAAGTTAATATCCAATTCCAAGCGTCCTTCTTACAACCTACACGTTTACCATATTTCTGTCTCTTCTACTCTATTACGTTCTTACTTTAACAATACGATATCAGTCCTAGTTCTCCTTATTGTTATAAATATTAGTATCATCTTCTACTTCATCCACAATGAACGTACTGTTGTAATTAATCCTTCACTTAATAAGCGTCCAGACTCGTTAAATTTTGTGGGTATTCGAGCTGTTGCCCGTAAATTCGTTCCCTTGGTTATTTTTATTTTACAAAGCATTATGAAATGTAGTCAGGTCTTCTACTGAAGTTAATCGTGTGGACGATTTGATCTACTTATTTGCAGTCAAATAAATCCAATGGGGTTACTATTCAGACATTATTTACTGATGGTGAACTGGATCACAATAAACAAGGAGGCCAAAATGGAGCTACGTAGTGTATGGACGTTTCCCGAGCTTACTTCCAGGCTGCACTGTATTTCCGGCATTTGGCCGCCAGAGGTCGCGTTGGCAGCGACAAAGCGAGCGAGCACGACTCTATAGCCTCGTTTCCCCGGCGCTTGTTAGGGAACGCCTGACATCTTTGCCGCATATGTTAACAGGGACGGCGCGCCTTGATCCACCGCCAGGCGGTAGAAGATGAGAGGCGCGTCCTGCCTAGCACACGCCGTGGGAACGAACCTTTACAAGGATCGTTATTACTTGACGTAATTCCCCTGCATATTGTCTCTCCGTTTAATCCACAGTTAATATTAAAAACTTCTCAGCCATTACATAATTTACCGCGAAATCATTTCAGTAAGTTTAGTTTATATGTCAACAACGATCTTCCTACATGTAAATAATGTTTACTGAAAGTAAAAAATTCACTGCAAATACACAACAGACTGTATTTTGTAGGAACTCTGGAATGAATTTAAATAATTCTCTCTTTTTCTTTCAGATGGCATGGTGGACTTACTGGAAACCACTGCATGCTTCACGACAGACTCCATTGGTTCAATGCTACTAGGAATCGAACCCATAGCCCTAAGGGACAAAAACTCTGACGTCCGGCGAAACCTGCGAAATATCATGAACACTAGTCTCTGGCGGTACATAAAAGTAGTTATCGCCTTCATGTCTCCCTCTCTGGCCAGAAGGTTCAGAGTGAAGGTCACCTTCTCGGAATCCGATGCATGGATAGCGAACCTTGTTGTAAAGGTATTAGCTCGTCACGATAAGTATTTCCACTATACTCTTAGCATAATCCGTACATATTCCCTAACCACTACTGCAGTCGTGGTTTACTTGTGCTTAACTTCTAATACAAGCATTCTGAATTCTTTGTACAGAACGTAAGCTACAGGAAGGAAAAAGGTTTTGAGAGGGGAGATTTTATCGACCTTCTTCTTCATCTTGACGAGGAAGGTGTTCTGGAAAAAGATGTTAATGGTTCTGTTGGAGATTCATCAAAGGACGAATTCAAATTCAGTGAGTAAAAACAGCTTTTACTTTACTTTCTTCAACACAGCATTTTCTTTTTTGAGGGAAAGTCAAGAAGTAAATGTTCTTTCTGACGAGAATGGTTTTTAAACATCTTTCCACACTGGGGGGAAAAAAACAGATAACATACCGGGAAATGCATTTTTGACATTTTCGGTCAAATCACACCACAGACAATCCAATATAATTAAAACAGTAGATTTAGTAACAATTCAGTTTAATTACGTCAGTGGGAAAAACTAGCTTGCAACAGTATTTGGTAACATTTTCATTCATTCTGTATTTCAGGTGAGAGTACTATTGACTTGGTTGGGCAGGTTCAAGCTTTTCTGATTGCTGGATTTGAAACATCGTCCAGTACGATGACGTCAACATTATACGAACTATCGATGAATCGGCAAGTTCAGAATAAACTGCGAGACCACATAAATGAAGTACTCGCTAAACACAACGGAGAAGTCACGTATGAGGCAATACATGACATGCCATATCTGCAAATGGTAATATCAGGTAAGATTTGTGTTGTCTGTCTGATTAATAGCATTTCTAAGCTATTCTAATTCGAACAAAATTAGTGAAAAATGATATTTTTCCTGACAACATACTTTCTTTGAATCGAAAAATGGATTTTCGGAATAATTTCCCCCCATTTCTCTGTGAATCCGTTTTCAGCTGTTGAAAGTCTTAGGAAGTTTGAATAAAAGCAATATTACTGTTGTGGCACTGTAGTTGTGTAGAAGAAATGATTGTTAGTTTTTACCTAATGAAATTGCACGCTCTTTCATTCTCGCACCAATCACAGATTTTTTCCCCCCTGGATGCCACTGACGTTGCAGATACAAGTAGACACCGTTTAATTTTAGAAAGATCTGGTTAAAACCTCGACATGTTGCCGGACAATTTTTTTTTATTTTTTTTTTATTTTTTATTTTTTATTTTTTTTTTTTTTTTTTTTTTTTTTTTTTTTTTTTTGTTATACATTTACGCTTCGTCGACATCGAAATTATTGGAGGTGGGAAAGGACTGGGGGACAAGGGACGGGAAGTAGTCCGGATGGCTGGACGGGAAATCGAACCCACGTCCTCCCGAATGCAAGGCCAGAGCGTTACCGTTCACTCACCGCGCTCGGTCCGGACGCTTCAATTGCTTCAACAGTATGAGATACTAATTGAACAAACGTTACTTTTATCCAGACTGTTTTAACATTAGGACAAGTTGCGTTGTAGGTCATGGTCGCCATAGTGATCGACGTCACGGTCGATGGGTAAAATAAAAACATGCCAAACACGACGCAGTCAAGATTAAGGTAGCGGTAGATGTTCCATCCATGTCAAACAAAAGCGTTAAAAGTAATAGGTAAGCGCAAACCAAATAGGTCACCATCGATACAGCGATGTTGGTGAGAGAATAAAGTATTTTTGTTTTTCACATCGCGGCCTAGAGCAATACCAAAGGTCTGCTTGCCTGCGACTGGTTGTGCTAGGTACGTGATCTATGAAAGTAGCATGCAGGTCGGCTTTCTCATAGTACAGAGTGGTTTTATTCTCCGAACTGAAAGAATGCTTAAGTGCAGTATTTACACGCTCGGCTCTATGGGATAAACGCCACAAAAATCACTAAAATAGATTCATTTTAGAAAACCGACAGAAATTGAATCTCAGACATGAAGTCAATCATTATAAAATTCCAGAATGTAAACATTTAGTTCTTGTGTGTAACGAGTGTCTCATATAAAATGCAGATTGAATTTGAAATGGAAAATTCTGATTTTGAAGTGGAAATTTTGATATTGGGTTTGAAAATACTGAAACTGACTTAAAAATTCTCTACTGAACGGTACATTAATTTATTTATAATAGTTGTAATTACCTTCTGGTCATGACGAGTCTTTCCTCATCATATATTGGATTGGTGTATTAATTGTTATTAACATTTGATCTCTCCAGTTTGTTCAAGACTTTGTTGTAAATGTACAGGACAGATTCTGGTGTCATTCGTGGATATGTCTGGAATCTGTCCAGGTGAATTTCAACTCCTGATATAAATGATAATATTCACCCAATCGTCTCAGTATTTCATTCATTCATTGTGATCCGAACCCTCTGTTACTAACAGTAGAAAGTAGCCACCAGCTACAGGTAGTCCATCATCACCACTATCGTTATCAATTCCACGGATCATTGCAGACTAAAAAAAGTAAATGATTCTCAAGGTAAACACAATATAAACAGAATGGCTCCTACGATTGTTTGTAAAACTGTCACAAACGCTAGCAGCTACACCTAGCCATTGCCGGGAACGAGCTAACAACACAATTAGAAATGAGCTGACCAAAAAATTTTAATTTACTTCTGAGGGTACCATGAAGGAACTAAGAAAGATGAGAAAACGTAAAGGGGCTGGTGTAATTAATATTACTACAGATGTCTTAAAGATAGCACGATGTTACATTGTACCTTATCTTGAAATATTATTTAAATAGTGTATAGATACTTGCTGCTTACCAGAGAACTGGAAAAGTGCGAAAGTAGTTCCGGTACATATAGAAGGAGTGAGAAATAGAGTCGAAAATTGTAGGCCAATCAGTTTGACATCAGTGATAGGCAAATTAATGGAGAGATTGATATGCAACCAAATCAGAAGTATATGTGAGGAGCGTAAATGTTTTTCAAGTCAGCAACATAGCTGTAACCAAGGATATATGCAAGATATTTCAGATGAAATGGACAAGGGAAGCTAAATTGACAGTGTTGCAGTAGATCTTTCAAAGCCCTTTGACAGAGTAATACATGAAAAAAATATCTGCCATCATAACCCAGTAACTAATATCTGAGAATATTTGGAAATGATATCTGTGACAGCTCTTTTCAGTGTCAAATGACTTCACATTTTAAGCGATAGTAAAAAAAAATATTTCGAGGCTGCTACGTCTCTGGATATCTGGCCCACGTTATATTTCCACAATTATTGTTTTATCGTAGTCCCCGTTAACTCTAAGTTCAATTCTCCCATATGTCTTTCTAGTTCTTGGGTCAGTCTTAAACGTGGTCTAGTTCTTCAACTTTGATTTGTTGGTTGATAATTATGTTTTGCTTAAGATTTACACCTGTTCACCATTTTAAAATTTTGTTTACCTTGTCTTCAGTTGCTTTCTGCAAACGTAAAAAGATGTTGTTTGTTTCTTTTATCCACAGAGGCACAACGGCTATACCCACCACTGGGATACCTGGATAGAAAAACAGGAAACAACTACAAGATTCCCGGAACGGAAATAGTTCTACCAAAGGACACAACTGTTGCCATATCACTAAATGCTATTCACACAGATCCACGATACTGGGATCAGCCCATGTGCTTCATACCAGAAAGGTTCTCAGAGGAAAACATTAAACAGAGGCCAAGTTTCCTGCACATGCCTTTTGGGGATGGACCAAGGATTTGTATTGGTAAGTCACAGAAAAAAAGAGAATTATCGTTTCCAAAGCACAGCAATCCTGCAAACATAATTTTAAAATATTATCAGGGTGTTTTTGGACAATGCTAGTGGGCGTGAGTAAATGTATTCTGTGAGCTGACGAATTGATCTGATGGAATTTCAGTTCGGCTTGAAGCATCCTGTTCAAGCAGCCCCGCTAGAACCTTACCATGGTTCTCTTTGGGGCTAAGACTTGACACCACTGTGGATTGCGGCCACAGACCGATAGTTAGAAATGGATACAAGTTCTAACTACCTGATGGAAGCTGAAACAAAATTATTGGCCTCGAGAACTGAGTAATACAGCTGATGACGTGCCAAAAGTGGATTCCCACTGTCGCCATATCAAAGCCCCAATTCGGCAGTTAGTGGTTCCCTTAGTGCAGACTGGAATAGTTAACTGTTAGGCAGATGGTCGCCCCGGATGGAAAGTGAATTGGAGGGTGGCAGACTCATAATAGGAGGCTATCGAAGAGGCGTCAACTGCAAGACAGTAAAAATACACTGCTTCAAAGCATGTACCTCTCATGCAACCTCAGTCACCCTACAATTAGAAAGGACACTGAAATATGATAAATAACCTGCTGATTGCAAGATGAGCAAATTCCTTACACGTGACGCTCTCAGCGGGTCAGTTGTCGGCGATTGCCAAGAGCTCGAAGACCTAATATTTCTGTAATTCCTCAAATAGTAATGGTCTTCAATATGACCCCTCATAATATTATTTACAGAATGAGTTATACAGTACAAAAGTTGAATTAATATCAAACGAATGTAACATGCTCTGCCCGAACTCATAGGTATAAAGAACCCAATTGTTCAGAAATACGAGTTATTGATATGGTTGATTCTATGAAATATTTGGGAGTAACAGTACAAAGGAACATGAAATTTGACTTACACATTAATTCGTTAGTAGCTAGAGCTAATTCTAGGCCACGATTCATAGGTCGAATCTTGAAAAATTGTAATGAACAAACAAAGGAGATAGCGAACAAATCTCATGTGCGTCCACATTTGAAGTATTGTTGTGCCATTTGGGATCCGTTTCGTAAGGGGCTGATCGAAAGTATAGAGAAAGTACAGAAAAGAGCCGCTCGATTCGTGACCGCTTGCTACAGTCCTTATGAGAGCGTCGCTGAACTGATTAGTAGACTAGCATGGGAGTCTCTGGTAGATAGACGACGCACGTTTCGTTTAAACTTATTGGTAAACATGTGTACTCCCACTTTCACTTACGATTGTAGTGAAATACTTCGTCCACCAATCTATTTGAGCCGGAATGACAGGAAAGATAAGATTAGAGAAATAAAGTGCCGCAATGATTCTTATATCAATTATTTTTTCCCTCGTACCATTAGGGATTGGAATGCACAACAAAGAGATTAACTTTGGTGCTAAGCACCCTCTGCCACCCACAATTTTGTGAATTGCAGAGTATATATGTAGATGTAGATAAACAATTTAAGTCTTTTTTCTGCTTGTTTTAGATGTTTAGTGTGATGCAGTGAAAATGATTCATCTCTTCTTTCCCAAATTTCTGTATTAAGTAATTCTCAATAGCAACAATACAAATAAGTTCCGCAGCTGCAAATCTTGGTCTTTGTTGTATGGTAGAGAGTAGTGAGGAAGGGTATTTCTAACACACTGTCGGTTTATACGCCGCACTTGGCGGTAATTAACACCATACACCTTATGGTAATCAATACCTCCGAGATCGAATTACACGACACATCCTCGCCAGGATTTCGAATTACATGCGTCTAAGGTTTCATCGCGTCACATTGTTTACTTCGATTTGAAGCAAAAGTATTTATTGTTCGACCACACCATGGTAGGAGAGGTGATGGATTCACCATTGTCAGATTATTTAGTAGTTACTTTAATTAAACAACACAATCTTAGAAACAGAGAGTATAAAATTTCTTGGTATTAAAATAGATCAGAAACTCTGTTGGCATGATCATATCACTACACTACTGGCAACGTTAAGTAGTGCCACCTTCGCAATACGAACACTTTCTCTAACAGCAGATCTAGAATTAATGAAACAGGTGTACTCCTCATATTTTCATTCAGTAATGTCATATGGCATAATTTTTTGGGGAAACTTTTCACAAAGTAAAAAAGTTTTCATAGCACAGAAAAGAACTATTAGGTTTCTGTGTAGGGTAAAACCAAGAACTTCTTGCAGACAACTCTTTAAGAAACTCAATATTCTTACAATGTATTCTCAGTATATATATTCTCCCATGAGCTTTGTCATAGAAAATTTTAACCTGTTTACACCTAATTCACAGGTACACAGTTTCAATACAAGAAACAGAAATAACTTGCATAAAACACAAACATCTCTGTCATTAGTACAAAGAGGAGTTAATTATTCTGGGATACATCTGTTTAATAAACTACCTAATCGTATAAAACAGCTTTCAGATAATAAAGATGTATTCAAACAAAAACTTAGAGATTATCTTATTGGCAACTCCTTCTACTCCATTCAAGAATTTGAAGAAAATAATTAATTGTACTCATTATGATGTTTGCAAAACTCAGTTGCAAAAATGTATGTTTATTATTATTTCTTGTATTTGTAATATATATATATATATATATTTACTATGATATGACTCATATTATGTGTATATGTATCAACAATGACATGTTTCACATCCCAGAGGTACTTCCTCAGCAGGGATCCATGGAACAAGATTGATAAATAAAAAATAAATAAAATATGCTGTGCATATTGCATTGGGCATGTACAACACTGTATGGTAATTAGTCTGTCTAAAAGTACTGTTACTTAGTTTTAGTGTTTTCTTCATTTCATCTCTCATCACCACTGAACACACCATATTGTCCACACACATACAGTAACACGAATCCCAATCGTCAGTTCCAGCAGTTCTACAGCTTTCGTAGAAAAGAATTATAATAATTTTTTCATTAGCTACTGTTGAATGGAATGCACAATCCTATGTTCCTCCGATCAAGATTCAAGCCCGTCATCTTCATGTATCCAAAATAACCTAAATCGTCAGCTATTGCTGTACACAACCCAATTTATGTTGAGTAGACCAGTATTGTATGGATCGTCTGGGTTCAGTTGGAACCAGTTAATGCTTTAATAAAAAATTTGTCATGGTGTTGGTAACTATGCATACACCAAACTCAAACGCAGGTACAGCCAACACAGACACATATTATCTCATAAGACATCGAGTCAAACACATGGTCAGCACACACCCCACACAGACATCTAAAGGCTCTCAATAGGCAACAGATAGCATAAATCTTTCCCCAATTGCTCATTGATAACAAAGTCACACATGAGTTTGTGTAAAAATTGTATAATTTTCTGAAAAAATGCAGAAATTTAGTAAAAATCACGAAAATTTAAAGTGTTATATAATTTTATGAAAATCATGATAATTGCGTAAATTTACCACAAAAAGACGTCATCAGTATAAATTTGCTGTATTGGAGGGGGGAGGTGCGAGATTCTATTCCCTGAACCAATACATCTTAAATCATACATCCAGCTAATTTATTACACACACACAGCACCTCACATACATCCATGCATCACGTGACACACAACGTCAACGCTCATACACACACATTTAGTCACCAAGCACTAAATAACTCAATGAACCACAGATACTTCCAAACCAACTCTCGCGAGCCTACACACACACACATCACACACATTGAGACATAATGCAACCACACACATAGACAAAGGCACACCCATTACTGACCATCACCTACCAACTCATATACGGGCAGACTTTGACCAGCGTAATAAATACTTAAGCATCCTCAAATTATTACAGATTCCTACATCAATAATCAATACTTGTCAAGAAACACTCACCAACACACACACACACACACACACATAATTTCCATCTCTCTTTGACGCCCGCACACAAACACACACACACACACATCCTAACACTGATTCATCAATCACCCAAAGACACTGACAACCAACTCTACTTCACCCGCACGCTTACCGGATATATTCAGGCATGATACAATCACAGGCCACCATTAACCAACTAACGCACATATAGACAATCACTAACATAACATACACATGCGCACTCACCAATACAAGCACACGAACATCCATGAACGCTTGCAACCACACACAACTCGAGCACGACATTCACTATCATACCTAATGGTCGTGAGGTCGTAGTGTTAGTCGGAGGCGTAGCGGAAGCTACATCCACAGTGAGGCGTGCTTGTAGGTAGGGTAGTTTAATGCCAAACGAATCTTACCGCAAATTTTTTTTCGCTTTTTACCTGTTTTAGTGGCATCAGTTAAAAATGAAATTCCCGAATGTTTCTTTACCTAATATTACCGCAGCGAATGTTACCTTGTCCGTGGATATTTGTTGTCGTATCATGTTTGACAAGATATATCGCACCAAAACTACTCACTCTTCAAAATCCAGTTTCAGGACATTTTATGGCGTTTCAATAACCGTGCTCTAAAAGCTTTTTGTTGATACTTTCAGCCAAGCCATGAACAATCAGTGCCCTGGTAAACCTGGAAATCCTGTCTGCTTTGTTATGACCGGAAGGGGTACAGTCACACCCGCTCTTTTATTAAAAATGTTTGAAATTCTTATATCTCTTAATATTGTGTTATATTTCAAATGAATCCCATTCCTTCAGTCCACGAAATTAAATTCACTAACATTTCATCTCTGGTAATCATCAGGTACGAAGAATTCAATAAACTAACCAGTGAGATTACTCCTACAGTAAAATGTCCTGGAGAATCTTGAGGATCCAATAATTCCGATGCTATACACTGACGTAATGCTTTTCATTAAGCTTATTAACAAGTTATTAATCACGAAATGTAAGTGAACTTGCACTGATAATGTTTATATTAGCAAAATAAGTTACGCAATTTGATACAGTAATAATCATAAATCCAGTACAATAACACAAAACTTTTGAAAATACTCTTGACGTTTGGTCATACGAATTTAATTATAATACGGAATGATTTTTGTAGCGGAAATGTTACTGTAATGATACAATACCTCATGCATGTGTATTTTAACTCAGTAACTGTATGTCTTGCAATTAATTCAGTACTATATTTCTGGAACCACGGAGTAAATGTATGGAAGAGAACTACTTAGAATCAACGCGCAATGATCTCAAATACAGAAATAAAAAAAAATCAGTTTCAGAATCTATTGTGTAACGATTTATTTTTGTTTCAGGTATGAGGATGGGTCTGATGCAAGTGAAAGCAGGACTGGTGCATTTAATCAAGAACTACGAAATTCTGCCTCACGCCAAGACACCAGTAACTCAGAAGATGGCACCATCACGGTTGATACATGTCCCGGATGGGACTCTGCCTCTAGTGTTCAAAAAAATTAAGCATTAAAAATATTGTATTTCTTTAATGACAGGTATTTCGCATGCAATGACAATATACATGGATTTTATGCAATTGATGCAGTATGCAAAAGCAAACATCGATGACAAAAACATTGTAAAAATGCAAAAACTAAAAATAAAATGAACTAATTGAAAACTGAAACACTGTTGAAGAAATTTTAGATATAAATAAAATGAGATCAAGCTAGTATTTTGAGCCACCCAGTATCCGTAGATGTTATACAATAGTTTGAGGTTCCCAAATTATCTCGTCTTCTGTTACTCCCTTGTGGTGTTTACGATAATATCACTGGAAGCTGAAACTTATTCGGTAATTGATTCTTGAATGAGCCAGAACTGTTAATTATCTGGTCTCCGAACACTTGGATCCCCCTCTATCAACCATTCAGGTTCGAATAGTTCGACGTCCCATGATGTAATGAGACAGGAAGACGACTTACAAAATCTTTTGTTCATTGGTAAGCAAGATTCGAAGTTGTTGAACTATTAATTAATAATGCAGTAGCTCGTAGCAAAACATCGTCAAGGTAAATGTCTAACAGAAAAAAAAAAAGAAAAAAAAAAGAAAAAAAAACCAGAAACAGTGGGGAAACGGTTTCATGATATCGTTTGGAAAAAAATAGCCAATCAAATGAAGATTTCTCTTCACAAAAGGATCACATCCATTTCTGATTACAACCGAGAGTGGCTTTGAATAAATTTGTAAAATTGGGTCTGATGTTGATTGCTGATAATCGCGATCTTCAAAGGACGAGTCTCATTTTATGACAGACTTCACTTGTCATCTGACGGTAACTGAGAATTCTAAATGTGTTGACCTTTTTCGTCATTTCTCTGCGAACAACGGAAGATTATCTCTTATCGACAAAACATTTTCTATCCTCACCTGTTTAGCTGTTGTTGGCACAGACACATCTATAAATCCGTTCGCAATAGGTTACCTGGTGGAATTTCACTTGCGCCTCCAGTGCAATCTGATAATGGCTAAATGATGAATGAGGTGGGAAATACAAGTCTAAAACATAGAACGTTTCTGCACTATCAAATAACACCGTTCACAGGCAGATAAAAAAATTTAAAAAATACCCAGTCAGATATGTCACACTCACACATGAAAGTTCTTCTTGAGTTTTGTTTAATACAGCGGGTCAGTTATACTGTTCTTAAATCTATTTTTCTGCCCTAGTAAAATCTCACTGCTAATTGACTATAACACCCATTAAACTATTTTCAAATTTCGGACATGGTATTAAATGTTCGTCCAGTATAAGTACCTTTATATATATTATTCAAGATCAATTATAATGGGATCCCGCCATAGCGGCATCACCGATTTTTGTAAGCTTTGGTGTGCATGTCACCTAATACAGTCAAACACCCCCCCCCCCTCCTTTTCCCGGGATCTCTTACCACTGTGCCCTCGTTTCCGAGATAATTTATAGTTGATGAATGACTTATTCATACCCACTGCCCGCAGTAAACGCGGTAATGCAAACATGAAGCCTACGTCGCCTAACGCTGCAAGCTTGTTTTTGATTCATGTTTCTGGCATTTTTAATATATTAATTTCTGTAATAACTGTAGTGTATCGCTACACTACATGAAAATATAGCTCGCACCGGTGGACAGTGCAAACAAAAGGCTGTGGTATGTGACCTTGGGGCAGGTAGCCGAAGGGGACAAAAGCGTGGCCGTTAGGGTGAGGGGAGAGAGTATAGGAGATGGCCAGCTGTGTGGCTATGTGGTCGCCAGCCAACTACAGAACATGAAGTGCGGCGACTAACGTTAGCACGGTTTGTGGTGGTGCTCTGTGTTACATGTCGTCATCGGAGTGGATGACGCGGTCCGACGGCCAGCAGATGGGTCATCGCCTGGGAATACTACTGGAAGCAGACTTCGAGTCTTCTGCAAAATGGTAACTGCACAGAGATGTTGATAATCACCTCAAAGAGTTGTATTGATAAACCCAGTGTCGCCCTGGAGAGTCTCATCACCCCGCTGAAAATAGTGAACGGACATATAACAAAACCCCTGAGAACTGATAGATATTGAACCTATTGTATTACAAGATGATTGTTTGATTGTAATTGAAAAATAAATTTGTAATAAATGTTAATGTCACACGGACGTGATACGGTGTTGCCAACATGTAAAGTAACATCCCAATCCCCCTTCTCAGAAATTTCATTCAATAATAATATTTTTGTTGACAAAATAATTAAATTAAGAAATAATTTAATTCATAAAAACAGGGAGTACAGATTGTACGATTCATTACTTGCACTATGCGACTTCATGTACTTTATCTCATTATATAAATTGCGCATCGTGTTCAACAACATTGTGTTTCAAGAGCCTCTATGGTGACTACCACAAAAAAAACTTGTATAAATACAAGCTTTAAGCATGCGGGAGGCAAGAATAAATTATATTGTTAGAGTAATTTTATAAGTTTCTTAGTAAATAATTTCATCAAATTCCCTGATTGCCGTTGCGATAGCTTTTATTTTCGTGCTGAAATTTTAGAATTCTTTACAACAGATGCAATGTGTCATTAAAGCTTTTAAATACTATTTAATTTATGAGCTAGAAACCTGTCTTGTTACTAACGTAAACTGTCTGTAAGAATAGTTATCACATAATTTTGTCCAAGTTTACATCGCGATACACGTCGTGGCTAACATGGTATTCATATAAGCTGCTTATTAATTACTAATAATAACTAAATTACTCGTGATTTATGCTCTAACAAGAATATTCTAGTCCAGGCTCCATTTTAAACTAACCACAACCTCCGCTAATACTGCCGCTACAAAATCAAACGATGTTGATACACCTAAACACGTTAAATGCATCGCAAAATACAGTTCATGAAATAACGACATTGTCTACATCAGGATTCCTAGTTCGTGTTGCATAAGTTATCACACTTAATTTCGTCATACACCACAAGTATGAACTGCAACTGGACTAAACCAGCGCAATAATACATTCACTAGGAACGAAGTCTTTCTCGGCGTTGTGAACTTCACCAGAAGATGGCGACGGAGTCTGAGATCGCCGAAATATCGTGTGGAAACATCTTACTCACTCGGCTAGTCTCCCGAGAAGACTACATCCAATACATTCACTGTGTCGCGGTGTAAACGGGACACAGGTGTTCACCGATTCAAACGCTCTAAACACAAAATACAGACTGAGTCTACATCCACTACTCTACTATAATCAAGTGAAGTGAGCTTAAAATTTTTTAGTAATTTTCATTTGTTTTCGGGACTAACGTGGACAAAGTTCCTATTTACATTAAAATGCAAATGTGGACCTTACGAATCCCGTCGAGGTTTTTTTTCTGTCTTTCGACTGGTTTCATGCGATCCTCCAACCCTTCCCATATTGCGCTAACCTTTTTATCTCCACATATCCTTTACTACTCACGTCCCCAACTATCTGCTTCATATATTCTAATCTCTGTCTTCCTCTGCAGTTCTTACCTTCGACTGTTCCCTCCACTAACAACCAATCCTGCGTGTTTCAAAATATGACCAACCATCCGATCTCTTTTTTCTGTAAGACTCTTCCACAAACTTATTTCCTCGCCCATCATTTCCGAAAATCGTTCGTTTCGCATTTATCCGTCTATTTAATTTTCAAGGAGCGTGCATAAACCACGTAGCTCCATTTTGGCCTCCTGTGAACCCCCCCTCCCCCACGTAGCTCTACGTGGCTTTTTCCTCTCCCCCCCCACGTAGCACGTAGCTTTTTTCCCTTTTGATTCCAGAAGACATTTTGTACTGTTTTCTCTTGTCAGACGATTGTAAATTTCATATGGAGATAATTAACTGAGGGAAATAAATATTTACATGCTGCTGTGAGTTCTGTTCCTCATTTTAACTGAGAAAAATGTTATGAAAGAAAAGCTACGAGGCCTGGCTCGGAACCCCCCCTCCCCCCACGTAGCCCAGCGTAGCATTCCAGCCAACCCCTCCCCCCTCCCCTGGACCGAGCCACGTAGTTTGTGCACGCTCCCTTAGAGGAGGGAAACGACTGTGGAATTCCAATGCCGTTTTGAAGGAACCGTCCCACTATTAACCTGGAGTGATTAATACGCACATGGTTATGAACTTAATCCGTATCTTTTATTTTTTTTTTATTTTCTTAATATTTATGAATCCTTGATTACCTAGTAACAGAGTTTCTATCTGTGCCGTGACTTTGTTAATGCAAAATTCTTGTTAAAATTGACGTAAAGAATAACGTGGAATCCAAACCAGGAAACAGTTTTGACTTACCTCCAAACCAAGTTTAGCTCATTTACATTAATAGGTTCAAATACTGATAAAATGAAATTTTACATTTAAGAGAAATGTAATTCAGCAGTAAAAAAAGTACAAAAGTATTAAAAAGTAGCAAAATAAAACTAACACTAATTACAAATATATTTACAGTACCAGAGTGCGAGACAAAGATCAAAACGTTACAAAAAAAAACAGTATTTACACATTTTTTGCAGTAAAAAAGTATAAAAGATATAAAACATAACAAATTAAAAAGTTTTGGTATTTACAAATTCGTTTACAGAACCACGATTCAGTTCCAAAATGGGACAAAAATCGAACTGCCCTCTCTGTTTATATACTATGGAAGTCACTTCATATCCGACACGTGGTGTAGGAATCCCGATCCTGTTGTCAACATTCAAACCACCTCGCTCCTGCAATCTACTTGCTGTACTGCGGCGCCTGGTGCTCGGGGTGGCTACTGCCTGCTTCGTAGTTGTCACCCTGGCTGGCTCCTCCCTGGTACTGTACGTCCGCCATGTAGCCGGTGGCATCGTTTGAGGTGTACTTGACAACCAGGTTCCTTCCATCAGGAAGTAGTACCTGATACTGCCCAGTAACAGTACTGCCATCACTATTCTCCTGTTGGCTGTAGTCGTTGCCGCTGGGAGGGTCCTTTACTTCGTAGTGGAAGCTGTATGGCTGCGCCTGAGAGTTCATTAAACTGTATTAGTTTACGAAAGAAAAAGTGACAAACGTTTATATGAAATACTAGTTGCTACCCGCAACTTTATAGGTGTATTGCTAGAATTGGGTATAGAAAGAGGTAAGTTACGTAAAAGGGATCTAAAAAGCACGGAGTCAGGACAATATGGCATCCTACCACCGAACATGTCTTACGGAAAGAAACAATTTGCAACATGTTTAAAAATAGCAAAAAACTAAGGTGAGGACATCTTATCTTTCACCTTGGTCTCGTCTTCTTTCTTCAGCATGAGCATCAAATTCTTGGTTTCTAGTATCTTTAGCTGCTAGAGCTACGCCTTAGGTCTGATTTACGCCTGATATATGCTTTGTCTGTAAAATAAATTTATGAACGCATCTTACACAACCAAACTGCCAGAGAAATACAGCCCGAGCGATCGATTTAACGTTACAGATTTACACACGATATCCGTCTGTTTGGCACCAGTCAGTTAGTTTTCAAAATTTAATGATGAAAAATGTTATTTATCCCGAAAAAGTACCCTGTGTATTCCTAATGATACAAAGTATTACCTTGTCAAATTTCATTAATACCGGTATAGACGTTTAGTCGTCAAAACGTAACAAACAGGCAGAGAGTTAGAGCTACTTTCGCATTTGTAATATTATTAGTGTAGATCATGTACCACCTGACTGGGAGAGAAACAAAGCGAAAGGGACCGACATAACAAAAAATAAATAAAAGGTGTATGGCATTGTTGGTTCCTGAAGGGTTGTTTGTGCTCCTTCGTAACAGAGATTCGATTTGCCATTTATTCAGCCTCTGTCGAGATTGGACCTACAGTTTAACGAGTAAGACGAAGAGCAGAACGCTCATATGATCAAAAAAAAAAATCTTAAAAATTCCTAATCCCAATGGGATTTAAATCCTAGACGGAACTCAAAGCTTTTGAAATCAGGCGTATTAACCACTGAGATACCTCTCCGCACATGGCACACAATTACAAAGACACACGCTTTGTGTCTGTCTATCCCCGTTCAGTTAGTTTTAAAAATTTCGTGACAGAATATATTATTTAAACAGAAAAATGTGTCCTTTGTCCTTCTCAATGGAAAATAGAATCTCCTTGTCAAATTGCATCAAGAACGGATTAGCCGTTTAGCCCTGAAAACGTAACAAACAGACAGTATTATTGTAGATTGATCGAGCAAACTGCAAACAGAAGTTATAGGGTAACAGAGAATAGTTATAAAGCATAGGTGATTCTGCTTTGAGATCAGAGTGAATAACAGGGAGAATTAATTTAGTTTAGAGTACTGTATTACGGAATATCAGCTCTCTTTTTCTTTCTGCAGTCTTCCCGCTATAATAGATCTCACAGGGAGACAGAAATAAGAATAATCTGTACAGTTTCTCCTATCAATATTACTTCTTGTAATCATGAACTCAAGTTTGGGGTCAAAGGCTGGTATGTCTTCAAGGATCCTATTCTATTCCAGATGAGTCTGGACATTAAAACCTTGAGAATTGCCTATGAGACCTCATTGCATCTCTGCCAGCAAACACTACTCCCACGTCCACGAAGTCAAAATCTGTGTGGGTCCTGGGCAATACCCTACAATTGGAGAGGATGAAAGATGGGACCCAGAGGCCTTAAGATTGGGGCTTTCGGGTTCGACAGAAGAGTTCCTGGATCTCTATCTGTAAAGTTTTGCAGAACTAAAAATAAGCTACTGCTCACAAGCATCGAAAAGAGTTGGATAGGGATGTTTCACCAAGTAGTGACGAATTTCGGCTATGAAAAAGAACAAGCGATTTGGTATTTCAGAAAGCTTACATGTTCTTGCTTGGAAAGTCAGTTCAATTACAAAAAAATAACCTGAGATAATATAAGACATGAAACGCATAAATGTAGCTTTTATATCAGAAATCAAGAAAAACTTAAAGGCAATACTTTAATAAAGAACTACACAATGCTTCACGGTGGCGTTCCCTCATACTTACATTGATATTCTGGAGTACCATCGACAATAGGTACAAAATGGACATGTCGAATCGTGTGTTACACTTCTGTTAATGAACATATAATATGAGGTTGAAGGAGGGGAGATGCCGAAGTTAGCACTCTTGAACATGGGAAAACGAAAGAGACCAATCGGAAGACCACGGGCAAAATGGATGGATCAAGTGAAGACAGACGCAGAGACGAAAGGAGTTGTTTGGAGACAAGTAGTGGAGGAGAAATCTTGGAGTGACCACCAGACTTGGAAGAGGATCTGCTGGGCGACACTCAAAAATGGAAATGTCTAACAATGATGATGATTATAATCTGGAGATTCACGATTGACAGATAACATATCTCAATCGTAGGAGGGTCATAACGAAAAAAGTAACCAAATACTTCCACAAACCCCAGCAACAAGAAATCAATAATATAATGAAATGACAGTTTAATAATAACAGGAGACTTATATGTAAGAATACGAAATCATCCAATCCCAAATGTTGTTGGTACCTTCGAAGAAATTACAGGGGATAAAAATTGGAAAATCTTGAGAGAATTTACAAGTTATAATGACTTAACTTTTAAGAGTATACATATGACGCCCGTAAAGGAAGATCCATTATTGACTACGTAAAACCATTAGTGGGAGATAAAAGAAGTTTCAGAAGATGTTATATCTCTTATACTTTCTGGAACCATTTAAAATATGGTTTCCCAAAGATGAAGATACTGTATCAACCAGCAAAACGCAATGTTCTAACGTGTTAGTTTATGAAGTTTGTCTTCTGCAAGACAAAAGTATTAGAGGTTAATATCACAAAAGATTTTCCAACCATTTAAACAAAGTTAATGAAGAGTAGAAAAACATTTAAGACGCCATTTAACACTAAGGACAAGAAAGAAATGTCGTAAAAAAA
Organism: Vandiemenella viatica; assembly: GCA_031002005.1. Classification (NCBI taxonomy): domain Eukaryota; kingdom Metazoa; phylum Arthropoda; class Insecta; order Orthoptera; family Morabidae; genus Vandiemenella; species Vandiemenella viatica. Next base: position 125,738,630 of record CM061914.1, read on the forward strand.
GGTTTCAGAATATGGAATTATAAAATAAAGTACCAGTAGTAATAAACGAATGGCTTATCGATGATACCTACCAAACAGGAGTGAGGAATTATAGAGAAATACGATAAAATGAGTGGTTACGATTAGTTAGTTAAATAGAAAGAAATATTTTTAACCTCGGGACTTGGGCTTTAAAGAATTAAGACACTTTAATAGATAAAAAGAAAGACACTATAAGAAGTAACGTAACTGAAGATCAGGAATGGAGAGACCATTACAAAAGCTTATGGTGCTCCAACAGAGGAACGAATGGCATTTCTCATGGAGAATTAAAGCGATCCCATGTCTCTCTAAAGAGCAGGATAGGAACAGGCCAGACAGATTATAACCAGAATCGAAGAATTGTTGTTAACTACCAATTTCATTTGGTTGATTAATGCTGGTGCTAGACACGAAACTAAGTGCCAACTAAATGGAAAGAGATAAAGGTATATGCCTTTCTTTAAAAAATGTTCTTCAGCTAATTGACAGGTCATATAAAACGCTGTAACTTTCAATGACTGATAAGATTCTGAGTAGGGGTATACAAAGATTTTTTCTTAAATATCGGAAACATCTTAAATTCTCTTATATTTCGTCTATTAAATTTTATGCTATTGCTATTGGAGGAAAGCAATACTTCTCTAATATTGTGATAGGTACTCGATACAACACTGCCTTACTAGAAGAAACGATGCTATATTGCTTAACTTTACTCGGATAACCATATTTGCTGAGCAGAGTTTTAGAATTGAGATTGGTGTTTAACATGTATAGCAATTATCGTTTTAGTGACCCTTTATAACTCACCGGTCCCTCTTGGTTGCCCAGTGCTGCTGCTACACCAGCGCCGCCTGGGAACACCTGTTGTCCACTGTACTGGCCCTGCGACGCCACCAACATCGCCGACGTCACCAAAGCTACTGCCATCGAAAACATCTGCAAAAAACAGTCGGAAACTGAACATAGGACTCAAGGGCTGTATACTCAAGAACGTTTCTAAAGTCACGAATACTGGTCCAGTTTTGTAGTTGTCATCGTCTATATCTAATGGAGCCGGGAAAGGATATGGCAAGAAACGAGAAAGGAATTCGGATATAGACTTTTTAAAATAATATCCAGTATTCGTTCGAAATGATTTTTGTAACCCAAAGAAAACGAAAATCATGTAGGCCAGATTAAGGATCAAATTTGCATTCTCCTGACTGGGGGTGAAAACAAACAATGTCCCCAGTATGAGTTCACCTGTATGGCAGTTGTCCTAAACCATCTTCCCAACTTTTGACGATGTCTTCTTTGGGAAGACGAATTACAAGAGAACTGCAATGGTGGTCAGAAATCAATATCGGCATTAAATCTCAAAATATATGGAGAGGAGGAGATGGAGAATCGCAGCAGATCAGTCAAGAGACTGATAACAGATAAGTAGGTAAAAAGAAAACATACCCCGGTGGGAGCTACCGACATACCTGTATTCCAGTCTTGCTTTTCGTCTTCAATTCTTTCAGTGCGATTTTTTCCACCCAACTACTTTTACACTTTACGAATTTTAAATTTAAATCCTTTCAATGTTGTAGGTAAACTGTTCACCATTTCTATTGGGAATTTATTCCAGTTCTTGAATCCATTACCACTCCCCCCACAAGAAAATTCCTGCTTTCTTACGCAAGAAATCAACTGCCAGCTTGTACTCATGGTCATCTTTTCCCTCGTTCGTACAACTCATAATTCTTCTACCAACAACCATCCAGTTTCAGCGCAATATATTAATAATGCTCTACCAACCAGCTCTTCACCTGCTTTCTGTCATCCAATGAATCCCAGTCCATCGTATTTATAATATCGGTTACACATTGTACTCTACGTTAACTTCCACAAATAAATCTAGCTGCCCTCCTTTGCACCCCTATAACTCCAATTTTTGGTATCTACAATTTGGGTCCCATACTAACTAGCCATACTCAAGCATTTTCTAACAAGGTTTAGTTACCTGGATTTCCTCATTCCCCTGACACAATCCCTCAACACTCTCTCCAATAAATGAAGAATTTCGAAATCTTTCCCTACCATTTTCTCAATGTGACCTATCCAAAAAAATGATATAGGCTTCAATGTAAAAAAAAAAATAAAAAGTAGTAACTGTAGCTCAGGATTTCGACCTGAAATTTTGTACAATTTTTCTATTGAAAAATTTGGTTTATCTTTTTCATATTTTGGATATGACTCTCTGACTACATTGTAAAGCGAAAGAATGTCTTGCAACAGAAAGAATTTTAGTAATCATGGTCCCATTTATAATACCTCTGACATTCCTGCATTTTCAATCTTAGAATCATGTCAGTCTTTACTATACACTATGAATCCATAAGGAACTAATACTATCAATCCAACTTTTCTGAGAAAGGCCGGCGTGCTACGTTTTATTTTCGTTCATGCTTGTTCTTGTATACGTTGAAGTAAGGACAGCAAATTAATATTTTCGTATTTTTTTTATTTTTTTTTCTAAAGAACGATAAAATTGAAAGGACAAATAAAATTTTTAGTTTATATTTTACTATTTTTCTAAAGAAACGTCAAAACTAGAAAACATTTGCCTCACAGTATTTAAATAAAGTATAAACTAAAAATGTTATTTGTCCTTCCAATTTTATCGCACCAAGGTTCATGAATGTTTTTTATTATTTTTATAAATGTAATATTGATGAAAGTAATCAGTACCTCACTTTGAAAATCGAAATGCTTTTGTAAGTGATGAAAAATCAACTCTCTGGTTAAATCGAGACAGAGTGAAAGTGTAAAATATGCTTTCACCAGCATTGTACTAACAAAGTTGCATCACTATTACCAGTAAAGTGAGCGTGTGAAAAATTCTGCGAACAAGAAATTAGCGGCTGTTAATAGGTGTGTACATATCACTAACTGTTCCTGTAATTATGACGATGATGATGTAACTGGAGATTGTGTACCAAGTTCTCAGCTCAACAGCTGTGAAGGAACCAGCCTGGGAGAACCATTACTTCCGAACGTAGCAATAATAAAGTGGTTACTGAAGCTGTTTTTTACTGGATTAAGAATTGTATGCAGAGATAAATTACAGAAAAGGGTGTAACTAAAAAAATATAGATGCTTATACAGCTGTTGTTTCATGAGAGACCATTTTTTCTGTTTGAAGAGACAGGTCACGTTTAGGTGTCGTTTTTCAGTACAAACTTCTGGCAGTAACGACGTATGAAGCACGACAGTTGAGGACGAAGAAGGTAACATTTGATGTAAATAATTTTAATGGAAAGAAAATAATTGCAAAAATAATTAACTTATTAGACACAGAAAGGATCGAAATTTTGCATTATTATAAGATGTAGGAGGATACACTTTTGAAGGCATGAAATGTAAATATCTTGGCATACAATTTCATAATCATCTCAGTTGGGTAGGCGGTAGGGTTACTTGAGAGGCTGTGCTAATGACCTCGTTAAGACGCGCCCTAAAGCCACACTTGATAGGCTGATCAAAGTATACACCACAAATATGATCGGATTGCAATAAAAAGCCTTTGTAAGGCTGTTATTTGTGTATGGTTGAATAATTTAGGAGCCACTTTTTCGTTATCAGGGCCGGCGCTAGGAATTTCGGGCCCGGGGAAAAAAGGGTGCGAATTCTTGGGGCCCGGGTACTTTTGATCCGCTCCCCCTCCCCCCCTCCCCCTAACGGCGGCCCTGATTGATATTTCATACAGGCGTTTGTGAAGGATGGCAACAATGTTTGAAACAACAGTAGCGCATGATCAGTAACTGCTACGGTTAAAAAGCTAGATGTGGAGTCACTTGAACACAGGAACAAGTTGAGCAGAGTGTATAAAGTGTGTACAGAAACTGTCAAAGTATATAAGCTCAATCGCAACTAATTAATAATTAAATTAATTTAAATTATTTTAGAGCACAAAAAAGTCAATAATTTTAAATAGAGCTATTGAAATTTAGAATGTTTTTTATCAAAAGTTTTTAACAGTTATCTTGTACTTCTTCATGTTTTGTTAAAAGTTCTTAAGCGGCCCCTACACGGTCAATATTATTGCGCAATATTTACGGTTGCACAATAATATTGAACGTCTGTAGGTTAGATTGAGAGGTTGTGCAATATTATTGAGTGAATCTAAACAGTTTGAAATATATTGTGCAATCTGAAATACATTGAGCCGTCTGTAGGCGATATTGCGCAATATTCCCTCAATTGGTCTCGAGACACGGGCACGATCACTATTCTCCGCTTGTAGTTTGTTACTGTAATACTTTTTTCATTGATTTTTTTCTTCTGAAACTGAATGCAAAAGTGAAGTGAGTGCAAGATTTACCAGCATTATGGATTGTCAGAGCGTCTGAGTATAAAAACAGACAGGAAAAAATAAAGCTTACGAATTTCTGCTGCACAAATATAAAGAGAAACATGCAATTGCTACGAGGGAAGATGTTACAAAAAGGATCGATTCTTTGAGGACCAACTACAGAAGAGAAGTTAAACGAATTAAAGATACAAAAAAAGAATAGTTGTGGGTGGAGATGAAGTGGTGGACCCTACGTTTTGGCAGGCTGAGTTTTCTTGGAAACCAGGATGTGGTGAGCTCAAAACATACAATGGGACCACTGGAAAAGCAGAGAAAATTACTAAAGGATTTAAGTATTTATTATTTCAATTTTATTATTAGCCACAATAATAACCACAAACCTTGAGTTAGTATACATGTGACCTTAAAAGGAGTTATTAGATATGAATGCAATGCAAAATTTACTCAAACAATGCTAACAAAACTGATCTCCCAACGAAATTTTCGCTTATTGTTGAAACAGTAACGCATCGTCACAGAAAAAAAAGGTTGCAAGCATATTACTGGTTAGTAAAAGTTCTTGTGAGGTGATTAATAAGCATGTCTCCAAATTTGGAACATTACTAAAGCCACCATCATATACACGAAGACACATACATTCGATCCGACGTCTACCATTAAAAACTTGTAATTCGCGTTTTCTGTACCTGAGCAGTACTGAAAAAGTGTTTAAACTTTTAAAAAGAATTGAGAATCAGGAGGTATCTTGATAAATAGATGTCTCCTGCGTAAAGCACCAAGACAGTTCGAAGAAAATTCCATCATGTGTGAATATTTCCGATTCACATACCAATTCTTTATCCGTCTTACTTTTTTTTTCACGCAGTACAGTAAAGCAATAGCAACAGCTGCTACGTCCTGCTCGTCGGTCATTTCGAAGTCAACTAAACTATTGTGCAATAATATTGAGCAGTCTAGGGAGAACATCAATATTATTGCGCAATATTATTGTCAATAATATTGATCGTGTAGGGGCCGCTTTAGAGTAAATTTATATAACAAGTTTCGAGCCTCTGCACCATTATTATTCAACTTATTTTTTGTAGCGCACAAACACACCCTGAGGAAGAATGGTAAAATTATTTAGTTTGTGCTACACATAACTACAGAAATTTAGGTATAACAGATACAAAAAGAAAACAAACAATCAAGTATTGTCACACAAAAGAGTCATGCATTGTTCACATAAGAGATCCAGTAGTCAATTTCGTGTGCCTCTATCGTAGTCGCCTAACATGGCCTAGTAGAACTTCCAGGTACAGGGGACATACAGTTTAACGTGGAATTCGAATCACGGAGCGTTCTAGCATCTTCACATTAACGAAGCAAAGCTTTGCCAGAGGAGCTGTGTTAACATCCTAAAAAATTCCACTCGAAAACGGGATACAAAACAGGGATTCTTCACTACCTCAGTAACATGTTTACCAATTGAGCCATCAGACCGTTGACTATGAAGATGATGAGAGTACGTATAATACTGTAAATAGTAGGTTTTTTCACTTCTAAACTGATTCCACACGTCGTTAGACAGAGGACATGAACTATTGCAAAATTCTCCGAATTTGCCAACAAAATATCAACACTTCCCCCAGAGAGAATTGTATTTGACCTATGTCTGTCTGTTTTATCTTTTTGTTTGTCTCTATTATTCATTTCAAAATGGCAGTGTAGCCTTCTTAGCCGAAACAATTTTTGTAAAAAAGACATTCAAAATATTACTAATAATTCTTAATATGTTTTTTTTATTATTATTAAAACCTCACAGCCAGGAGAGAATTGTAGACAACGATGTGTTCGAAAATTAATTACTGTAGTTCAGTTGCTTGCTGTGATTTTTTTTAAAAATTCAGCTTTGTTCATTAATTCGCATTGCATGTTAAACTGCAAGTAGAGCCAAGGCAGAGGCGGAATACGCGACAATTTGAAACTCTCTCATCAGTTCGTAAGGCAACACGAATTTATTTTACTATAACCCAGCACTCGCCTTCAGTGATCTAAGGAAACACAATCTGTATGCCTGTAATTCGGCTTCAAATGCTATGTTTCAATGTTAGCATCCATCGAACACATTTAGAAAAATTGTACTTCAAACGTAGGAAACGCTTTAATCATATGTGGTGTGAACTGCCAATTGCAACAAAAATTCTCTTGTTGATTATGTACTACTTTTCCTGTCGGCTGGCAGGTTTCCTCATTGTATCGCCCTGTTTCTCCATTACTCTCAATCTTTTGTTAATCCTTGACTATACCTTACTCCAGTTTTTATCATTACAAAACGTCTGTAACAAAATCCTTCCTCTCGTACCCTACATCACTCCTTGTATCTCTTCATTTGGCAAATATTTTCTTGTACTATGGCTAGTTCAGTACATCCTTCTATTTCTGATAATATCCTACGGTACTCAGCAACCTTTCCATCTGCAATATATCCTTTCATATAACATCTTCCCCTTTACTACATACAGAGGTTGGACAAAATAATATGAACACCATGCGATAGAGTACAGGTTGTTGCATTTTGACACCACTACTTCCGTGTGAATACTGCGAAACGCGTATGTACGACGTAGTTGACGTGACAGGTCTTGTAGGTTATGTGTCAGTGTATTATCATGGAAGAAAGAAGTATCTCCATGTGTATTATACGCTTTGTTCTAGGACGGTTATAACAAGCGATCGGTGAAATGTGTGATCTCTCTGACTTCGATAGAAAGCCAGTCATTGGAGCTCCGTTAGCGGGAGCGTCTGTGAAGAAAACAGCTGAATTGTTTAACGTCTCACGAGCGACAGTATCCACGGTAATGACAGCATACACAAAACATGGTAAAACATCGTCGGCGAAGAGGAATAGTGAACGAAAACCAAAGTTAACTGACAGAGAGCGACGAACATTAAAAAGGATTGTGGCCAGACAACACAAAACTACCGCAGCAAAAGTGACAGCAGTACTCAACACACACCTGAGTAACACTGTTTCGACAAAATAGTACGGCAGGAGCTCCACAAAGCTGACATTCATGGAAGAGCTGCAATTGCAAAACCTCTTATAACGGCAACCAACGTAACGCTAAGCTGCGAAACAAGTGGTGCCACGATCATAAAAACTGGACACTTGATGATGGAAAGAATGTGGTATGATCCGATGAATCATCGTTCAAATTGTTTCCTACTAACGGCCGGGTTTATGTACGGAGAACCTCAACAGAAGCCTACGATCCGGACTGCCTGGATCTTATAGTCAAGCATGGGGGAGGTTTTGGTGGCTATATCGTGGTATTCAGTTGGTCCTCTCATTCACATCATTGGCCGGAAGACTGCGAATGAATATCTCGACATCCTCAATGATGAAGTTCTTACTATGACTAGCATACTGCTGCCAAACACTGCCATCTTCCAAAATGATAAAGCGCCCATACACACAGACAAAAAGGTTCTGTCCCGGTTCTAGGAGCATCAGAATATCATCAAACATCTTCCCTGCCAGCACAATAGCCAGACCTCAACATAATTGAATCGTCGTAGGGAGTTTTTAGAGCAGAGAATAAGTAGCAGGGAATAAGCAGCAGACCTCCCACGTCATTGAAGCAATTGGCGAATGCTTTGGTACAGGAATGGGACAACATTCCGTCGGAAACTATTCAGACACTCTATTCCGCTAAGAATTTCAGCTATTCTACAACCAAAAGGTGGCCCAACACCATATTAATAAATCAATAGTATTTAGATGTCAGGTGTTCATATTATTTTGTCCAACCCCTGTAAAGCACCAGCCTTCAATGCTTCTGTTCTTAGTCGGTCATCTATCCTTAAGTTCCAGATTTATACCAACATACAGCAGAGGAGGAAAATACTGCTAAAGAAGCTACCTACAATGTAGTTGGTTTTTATGTTTGAATTTTGTCTACCCTACGTTTTTCCAATGATTTTCCCTTCCATCAAAGAATTCTTCCTACGTCCCCCTCCCCTTCGACAATTTTATTTTTAATAAGGAAAAAATACCTTTCAGTACTAACAATGACATGTTAGAGGAAACTCACTAAGTGTGTGCTGTTGGAATAAGAGGTGGCGGAGGAGACATAGTACTTGCGACAATGTAGAGCTAGGATATCGTTACGTCACACCCCGCATGTTATCAAATGACAAGTCTGCGGGAACCTCTCCTAGCCACTTACCTTGACTGTCGCCATCATATGAAGTGGTGACCTGCTAGTGTCTGACTGAGGATTGGCAGTGTCTGAGTCCTCCTTAAATACCCCCGCTGAGTGCGTGGGAGGCGTTCTGCAGTAGCAGGGCTGGTGGTCGCTCTCTCTGTAAAGTGTTGCGCCACTACAACTAACAGCCACTGTTAGTTGCACCAATCGCTATCTCAAGGCAGTCTTAACAGTCACACCTAACCTTTTCAGTTCGCTACGAAGAGATAATAGCAAGCTGTAATTAAAAAAGAGATAAAGGTGTAATCCCACTCTTCAATTATCTGAAAGGTGGTTTAGTAAAATTATGTGTTCTCATATTTGCTTAACATTGCGTGAACTGAGTTTTGTAAATCGAAAAATCATATTCAAGGAGTTACCACTTTATTAAGCGTAATTACACATTAAATCTGTCGTGCCTCCGAAAAGGAATAAAAGGAAACATCATCAACAGTTATTTCAGTATGGCTGTAGAAAGCTGATCTGAAAAGTTTTCGTCTAGATCACAGATATTTCTGTAAGCTATTATGAGTTATAACATTAATTTATAGAATTCCTAAAATTATACTTGTTTTTGAAGTGAGATTGTCAACAAGTTTTCCTGAAGTTTCATGTTTCCCAATTTGCTACAAACATTGACTTGGTCGAGACCATGCTCACATTATGGTTGGTATTAGACGTTTAGTCTCTCGTGTTTATCTACGAAGGGAGCAGAGAGTTTCTATAAATGATGAAACTCTTTTCTATATTAAAATGAAAAATCTTACAAGAGAACCATATACAGATAACACTTTAAAATATCTCAAGCTTCTGTTCTCAACGTAGTGTTAATAAGTTATGTCAACAAAAAGTTCAAGAGTATACCTGTAAATTCAGTTGAGCGCTCCATGTAAATCACTGGTACTTTCTTCTTATTTGGAATAGACGATAGCAAGAACTTGAGTAACGTCGTACGATGAAGAAACATTTATTATGCCTGCGAACTGCCTGATGTGTACAGGGCATATACTGGCGATGAGGCATGGAAAGATATTGCAATAGGTATGAAAAGTAGTGCATGGAAGGGAAAAGATGACCATGACCACAAGCTGGCACTCGATTTCAGGCACAAGGGTGTGGGAAGATTCTCTTTTTTAGGTAAGGGTGTCAGGGATTGGAATGAGTTACCAAGAGAAATGATGAATAATTTGCCGAAAACTTTGAAAGAATTTAAAGATAAAATTTGTAGAGGGCAAATGTAGGTAGGTGCAGGATAGGGGGACGATGGGTGTGTAGGGAAATTGCCAACGGAGCCTGTGCTCCATTGCAATTAAATTAAATTTTTCAACATTTTTTAGGGGGAAGGAGTATGAATATTTGAAGTGTGAATCAAGTGGTCTAGTAACTTAAAACAAACCTTGAAATTTCATCAGTATTGTTGGAGCAAAGACGAATAAATTTGGACCTGTGACAACTTAGTCCAATTTGTTGCCGTTTTAAAGGACTGAACCAAATTTTAATCCGAACCTGAATTAGAAACCCATAGGAAACGTACCAACTGAAGAACTTGTGATGTTGAACATAAACAGTCAGTAAATACCGTACTGCTTGCAAGTGCCCGACAGCATTCCACGATATTAACGTAGAAATGATTCTCCATTTTGGACGAAAAAATATAAAGTCAACAACAGAACAACTAACATGAAAAATGTATTTTCTCCTTTGAATATTTCATTCAGTACATTGAAAAACAACGAATTATTTTGGATGGTCCTCTATGTAGATGACACAGCCTTCTTCACATCAAGACGCAGAATAATCATAACAACGCTGCGTCTGTAGGAACCATTGTAGAAGGCGGTGGCGGATATCCATCAACTGTGATCATGTGACGAGACACCGAGGTCGACCGGTACATCAGCTGACCGACGCGCAAATTGCAGCTGAGAGACGAGACCGTACCCTCGGCTCCAACGGTCTGTTACCTCGGTTTTACTCTCGATAGCAAGTTGACTTTGCGAGCGCACACTGAATCGATTAGACAACGAGTCAAAACACGACTTCATGCTGTTTACTGATACTCAACCGGGAGAATTCACTGGCGTCTCAGTTATGGGTCTTCACCCTGATCAAGCGATCAAACCACCACGCTTGCCCTGTGGAGGGTTGATGGCCCTTCGTAACCTAGGTGGTCTGCAGGTGTTACAGAACATAGAACCGAAGCGCGCACTACATCTGCTTACCCGCTTTCCCACTGACACAGTCCATTCCCTCAGGGGGTTGGTTCTTCCACTGAAGGAAGGGTTGGTTACAGGAAATCGCATTCCCTAGGTATCCGAGCCAACTCTCCTTGCTTTACACAGGTTCTTTTTATATGGGATCTCCATGGTTCAAGCAAGAGGGAGATAAACCGCCGGGCTACTCGAAGGTAGTGAAGTACCATTCTGGTATGGTTGGAAACATTACATGGGTGAACAAGTTACCGAGACTTCTTCAACTACGGTAGAACGGAAGGAGATCAGGGAATCGATGCGTCCTTTGCCTCTCGGTTGTACGAGCAATATGGTACCGGCAGTATACGCCGTGAACGTTCTGCAGGGATTGGTGCACCCTGCCGTTGGGATGCATACTCTTCCTATGCTTCAGATATGCCGAGTTTCTGTCCCTGCGCTTGCGGATCAGTCGGAGTTCAAAGAGGTCGTGATACCTCGCAGATCGGAGACACGTGGACCGGTGATCCTGGTTGATTTGAAGACAGGGAAAAAGTCATGTGAAGCAGCGCCCTGGCACTCTGGGGAGCTGGTGGGCTGCAGGATCGGCTGCCCCAATCGCATCGATGGTTCAAGTGACCTTGCAGAGCGGGAAACTCCAGAGCCGATGTCCAGGGACGCCTCATTCAGTGACCCAAACGAGTAGCGATCCTGCTGTTTTCGGATCACACGGTGCCGGGAGTCAATGTGCTTGGTTGAATAGATTGGGTGCGAAGGAGTCAAAGATTCGGTGACCTTTGCTGCCGTCCCAACGCTCGATGGTGCAGAGAAGTGTGGTACTTGTCCCTACTTCTGCTGCTCCCAGAAGTAATACCTTGGGTGCAAGGATGTGATGCGACCCTGCTGGGGGAAGACAGAGAGATCGGTAAGCCAACGTGCGCCATTGAAGGTGGCAGATATGTCGGGGGTATCCGTTGTCGGCGTATATCTCCAGCTTGTCGGGTGTGGCTGTTGCTGCAGTGCAAAATACGGTAATCAAGTAAAGTAGTGCCCCTTGCCGGCGGTACGAACTATTGTACTGCTGTTGCAATAGATCCTCTATATATGTAAGGGTATGTAGCGCATTGGTCCGAACATCTGACACCTTTGATTGCTGCGGCGGCCCTCGGACTGTTGCGGCCTGCTCGTGTGCTACGATGATGCTCTAGGAAGCTTGGATGAGTATGCTGAAACCTGTATTCATCAGTGACGCTTTAATGGGTGGCGAAGCGCGCCTTGCCTCACCATTCCCACTGTAGTGGCGGGGAATTTTTCAAACGGACTTGCGGCGGAGGCGGCTATGGGTATGTGGGGGGGAGGGGGGGGGTTATGGGTGAGGTCTGTGTGGGAGACTTATGAATGTGAACCTGTGAATGCTTCTGATATAGTCCATCACGAAATCTACGGATCGCCAAACTCTTCCGGCTGCCAGTAGATTCTCCGATGCTGCACGTCGCTGCGCCAAATCAACTACTCCAACCAGCAAGGAATTCTGTCTTTGTTTTTGTTTATAACAACAAATTCACAGTTTGACGGACTCAAAATATAGAGTATTGACTAACTGGCTGTAAGAATAATGAACAAATAATGGTATTTAGATAACAAAGGGGAACCAGATAAAAGGTAAATCTTCTTTGTTAGCTATTTCAATTATGAGTTAAATATAAGTATATATAAAAAATACAGTAGGAAATAACATGAAGAAAGATATTTTAATCATTCCTTAATCATATCAAGTCAAACACAAATTTGAGCCTCACAGTGCATGTAAATAATTTGGTTGCAGCTGAAGGATAGTTAACATCAGCTGCACGGGCGGAAATATAGTGTTGCATTCACGGAGTCTGCTACCTAACTTGATAATGTATCAGGCGTTGATTTTTGTGCCACCTGATCCACATATATGAGATATGTGTTTAAGTCATGGAACCCAAATGTGCGACACTCAGATCACACTTGCCGAATTTATTATTTTAGTTCCCATTTAATAGAGTTGTTCTGTAATCCTGTAATACTTTCTTACATATAAACAAATAGCTGGATATCATTACACATAAATAATAAATTATTTCAGCCTGTTTTAGGTTTTTATTTTTCATAAAAAAGAGTTCATTATATAGTTACGAAAAAAAAAAAAAAAAATACATTTCTATCAAATATTTACAGTACTAAAGTCTAAAAAATAAATATGGTATAAACTACAAGTGCGCGTACATTAATAGATGAATGTGATGTAAATCACGGTAATACATGTCTTATCTCATTCAGCAACAGCAACAGAGCTCCTAGTCTCCATAACAGAGGTACGTCGTGCAGTATCAAAAATCCGCTTCATAATATTAATAGTTTCTTTAATGTCAGTGAGTTGTTGCTTATAATCATAGTCATCACATTCTGATGAAATTCTTCTCCGTTGAAACATTTTTTGATGCAAGTTGCGACATGCATATTTAATCTGGCAGAAACCAAAGTACAACATATTAAATTACAGAACCATAGGAAATGTTGTAAACAACAATTTTTCCTCTCTCTACATATTATTACAAGGGGTGATCAAATGAAAAAGTACGAAACGACGTAAAAACATAACAGTTAAATATTTGCATATTCTGCCATGGGAGAACATAGCGAGATATCTCGGGATACGATTGGAGTCTCTGACTGAGATCGGAGCATGCGCGGGCGCCCGCATACGCAGTAGAGAGCAGAGGCTCTTATCAAAAGCGGCGTCCAAATGATGCGGCAGTCCGTATGAGGACAGGATGGCGTACAGGTGGGGGATTTGTACTGTAAGACACTCCGACGCCTACGCAGGTCCATCAAGAATAAAAGACCGGGGCTGCTCACGGAGGGTGTGGTTCTGCTCCATGATAACGCGCGTCCACACGTCTCCAGAGTCACACACATGGAACTGGCCAAGTTCAAGTGGGAGACGTTGAACCATCCGCCTTATAGTCCGAACATGTCACCCTGCGATTTCCATGTGTTTGGTCCACTGAAGAAACCCCTGAAAAGGAAGCGCTTCAACTCGGACGACGTACTCAAGGACGCTGTGAAGCACTGGGTCTCGTCACGGCCACAGAAATTCTGGGAACAAGGAATCCTGCGGCTTGTTCATCAGTGGGATCGTTGTGCTCAGGCCTATGGTGTATATTTTGAATAAAGTCTACATTTGTACCCACCGTGTAGTTTCGTACCTTTTCATTTGAACACCCCTTGTAGTTATTCTGAACTACATTCATCCTATCTCATAACGAACATTTCTTAGTCTCTGTAACATCTTGAATAATTCTCTACATTGCATTTTATGACACTTCTTGTAATCTTTAAGCTTCCTCACTTTCAATAAAATTTTCTTGAAATTGGTCTTAATTCAGATTTAATTCTATTCTAATACAATTGTATTAGTTGTGCTTATTTCAAGAAATAAAATAAAAATTATCAAAAATAATCAATGAACATTATGTTGTGGATGCCACTACAAAATCTGGCTGCAGTATACTTTTGTATTTTGATACGATTTATTTGATAGGATTTGCTAGGAAGCATTTCGTGAAAGTTAACATTTGGCACAGAACCTGATCAATGGAAATTAATCCAAAGTTGGTAATGGTCTGTAAGGTGTATGTTGCTTTATGTTCAGTAATGAAGAAACGAGCAGCTAAATTTAAATTTCTAGTGCATATCTTGAAGAAGTTCCACTTGAAAGATGACCAATGCATGATGGAAATATGAAGTAAGTGTACAACATGGTATTGAACAATCGGCAATTAAAGGTGTATGACATAGCTGAGAAACGGTAAATCGGAGATAGGATACGGTTCATTTCAAATCAGCAATCTGATAAATCTTTCTGGAAGTTGGGTGACGCATTTGTCAAATGCTGAGCAAAAATAAATGCGAAAATTAATTTGTCAATAACGTTTGGGCCATTTTAGAAATAGTTCTATCACTTTTGTGCGCCGATTTGCAGTGGCGTAGCTAGGGGGGGGCGGTGGGTGCGGTCCGCCCCGGGTGTCACCCGTTTGGGGGTGACACCCGCATTTCCAAACTAGTAACCGAAATTAGTGTGATACAATTTTTTTTTGATAGACTTCTTTTATCCTTTGGTGTCGAAACACGTCTACCTTGAGTGTTTTGAATATTTGTTTCAAGTTGATCTATCGCTTTTTCAAGTACGATCCAGGGGGCTGTGCTCTTTCATTACAGTAGAGTATAATTATTGGCAACACCGCACGCTTAAACAAAGAGAGCATCGCTCTGTAGCTCCAACAATCACAGTAACTCATTGTGCTCGCCGTTCGTCACTGTTGTTTGGTTTGTTAGAAGCGGCGGTGGATATAATGTAAGTTTTCTTGAATAAACAGAGGTAGTTTTAAAATTAAAGGATGTATTATATATATCTAAAATTGTTAAAATCATGGTAATTATACAGCTAAATTGTAAATCCTCTAAATTATTTCAAGAAAAAAGCTAGATTTTCCTTTTTTAAAAAAAAAAAGAAAAGAAAAGAAAAAAAGGCAAACAAACGTTTCAAAATTGTTTTGCTTATTTAGAATTCCATTAGCTTTCTAGCTAAGATTCACAAGTGCATTGAAGAATTTTCTAGTAATTTTTGAATTTATCATCTAACAGATTCGTGATGTATAAATTGAGTACATTTTGTGTTATCCGGTCTGCGTACCTACCTATTGTGACAGTGCAGCTATACTCGGCATGAAACCGTATCATGTTCGAATTTATACAAACAAAATGATTCGGAAAACTGCATTAAACTAGCAATACTGTCAGGTTTCAAGTCAATCCGAACGAGTCCAAGTTTTCGTTGATTGTATCGTCTGTCGTTAGTAATCAGATTTTGTAGGGCATGTGTTTAAAACAGTCGGAACCGCGTATCTTGATAGCGAAATCGTAAATTAGTAAGCACTTTAACTCTAGGTTCACATAAGTTTGCTATGCTTTCTATTGATCGAGAATATCCAAATATGATCGCGATGAAATAAATAAGCGTATGATTCACTAAGAATTTTCTATAATAAATTTACAGAAGAAGATTTCTATTAGGGATCGAATACAGGTACCTACATTCTTGCTGGTTCCTTAAATCGACAGGGATGTCGAACTTCCGTTCCTGAACAAAAATTGAGCTTTAATCATAAACTGAACGAACATTCGAGCCGATTACATCTTTATTTATACGCTACAGAGCGGTGCTAGAAATTCAAAAATCTTCAGTACATACAATGTCATATTTAGGAGTCTGTAGATGGTTATTTCTTAGGCGGGTGGTAAAATACTTGTTAATTACTTCATATAAAGACGGCAGATATCGCAAAGGCATGTTCTTTTTCTATCTGACCAGTTGTTTTTTTAATTATATTTAATTATGTTTTTATATTTTATTTATTCTTCTATTTTTATGAAGGAGCTTATAGTTGCTTCTCTGACTAAACATTATCCCCCAAGGTCTCACAACTTGTGGGACCCGGATCCTGGGTTTGCACCAATGGGAACCCATCTGGGTCTGGAATTGCTTATACTTGAATCAAGCCACTTCTGTTAACTTTCCTCTCAATATCCCTCGGTCCTGCAAATACCGAGGTTGCAAAGTCATTTAAATACAGCCTATGTTAACGTTTCAATAACAAATGGGTAGCTTTCGACTTTTTTAAAAAATTTATAGAGGAATCTTATGGTCTCCCTATAGTTACACTCGCGGAAATTAAAATCACAACACGCATACATGAGTGGTAGAATTTTAGGAAACTTTTTGTGCTGGGTGACCATGTGATCTAATGTGTCTACTTCCAGTATCTATATAGACATGCTCTATTGGGGATAGTGCTGTCCAAATTGTGATCCAAACTCCTTCCAACGCATTTGTGACGATGGCCGCAGTATGAGGACGGGCATTATCTTTTTGGAAAATGCGATTTGGATGGTGAACATGAAGAGTATCAAAATAAGATGCAGTACCCCGTCCAGATAGTGGTGGGCTGTCATTGTGCCATCAACAACAGCCGACTCAGTCATGCTGTCTAAACTGATAGCCGCCACAACATGACACCAGTGGCTACACTTGCGTAACGTTTTGAAATCACAGTAGGTAAGCCTTTTCTCCACTACGCGTGCGAACATGTCGTCGATTATCACTTTGCCACAGTCAGAAGTGAGACTCGTCTCTAAACACAAATGTACGGCATACACATATCCATTTGTATTTAGCATTACACCAGGTTAGATGATGCTGGAAATGAAATTAGATTAATGGGACACGTTGTACAGGGGCCAGAGAGTGTGACCCAGCTTCAAGCAATTAGTTTACAATCGTCCGGGGAGGGGGAGGTGGGTGACTATCTGTAACCACTGCTTGGATCTGATCGGCAGTCAACCATCTGCCAGCAACAGCCACCCACACCATTTGGCAGTCTTCACGTGCTGTTATCTATCTGTATGGACCCATGCCTGCTCTAGGAGTATTAGAACCTTCTTTCATCCACTGTGTAACAAGTCTGTATACTGACATTGCACTACGGCCAATCCTTCGAGAGATTTCACGATATGATGCACCCTTTAAAAACACGTCAATTCTCCGACCCTCTCTCACAGTTAGACATTTGGCATACTTAGCCAACAAAAATTTGTAGACAATAAAGTGTCATATTACATGATAAAAAAAATATTTTTTTAAATTGAAATTTATATAATAAATAGCACCGTAATTCTCATATTATTACATACAAAACTTTCAATTTTTAACCATTTAATACTCTTCATGCGGGGATACTTGGGGCCAAATTTAATTCATTTATCACAACACCGTCTGGGTGTTGGGATTTTAATTTGCGCCAATTTGTGTGTCAGTTGCTAAGTGTAAAAGGTCGATCTGCACTTTGCCAGTACTGGCCTCTATCGTCAACGCAACAACAATCAGCTGAGTGACGGCTCGCCCCCTCTCGTTCACACTTTTCCCATGGCTCACCCGCGTCTTTAGTCTCCTTTAACGTTTTCAAGTGATTGTTTCAGGGAATAAGTGTTGGGGATGACAGGTAGGTCTGATACCTTACTTTATTATACTGTACTTTATTTTGCACAGTTTTGGTACGAAAGTACATGAAAATACTTTTTTATCTTACTCACGTAATCAACTAACTGGTTGATATTTTATGTACAAAAATAGTTTCCCATTACAGTATTAACAAATCATCACCACACTGTACCGGAATGACAAATTCTCGCGTCTTTCAACGCCATCAGAAAGAAATGTCAATCCATTCGCATTGACGCGTTTGTTTTGTTTGAGGTTCTTTTTGATTCTCTCATTATTGTTTGTTAGTAAAGAAGGATATTATAACATATTTTAATTTAAATATAGGTCGTAATGATTTTGAATAATAAAAATAATAATTTTAAGTTATCTCATAGTTCAAGTCACAGAGTTTCTTATTGAGAAACTGTCGGTGCACCTATATCGTAATCACCTAACATGAAAAGGAGACCTACGGATTAACGCGAAATTCGAATCACGGAGCTTCCTAGAATCTTCGCATTAACAGATAAAAGCTTTGCCAGATGTAAATGTCAATTTTAAGGCCCGCAAAAATTACAGTCGAGGCCTGGATTTGAACCGGGACATTCAGTACCCAAATCGCACGCCGTCATTTCAGTCACCAGTCCGAATGTAGGTGTAATGAAAAATAAGTATGCAAACATGATAAAATAAACATTTTATCTGTATCATCTATTTTTGCTATCAGAAAACACGAATCCACTTTCATGTGTTTGAATACATATTGTTCATTACTTCTAGATTTTTCTGCCGTCTGGTTCCGGCGTGCGATTCGGGTGTAGAAGGTCCCCGTTACAAATGCAAATCTCGGCTGCAATTTTTGTGGGTCTTAAAATTGATCTTCAGCTCTGGCAAAGCATTGATTTTTTAATGCGAAGATGCTATGACTCTTCCTACTTTTTACGAACATCTGATGAACATGGATGTTTTAAAGCAAACATAACATGAAAAAAAACATTTGGTCGTAAGGTAATGGAAATTTCTGAACTCACTCTATGCGCTTCTCCACATTCAGCAGGCCGACACTAGTCCGCACCTTCAAAACATAAACCAAAACAATGATAGCCGGGTGATGGCCAAGTGTCGGATGAGACACCGTGGCATTTAGACAAACTTCCATCGAGTGAGTGCCAACATTAAGAAACCTGTCGGTGCGGAACAGTATCGGGCAAGTGAGGCCCGATCTTCAGAGAAATTAAAATTAATCTAAAACCACTTTCGATCACCGAGAGTGTCATATTGACTATTGAACATGAAGTAACTCAAATTGTCAATTCTGAAAATGTGATTTACGAGTTTGCAGCTGTTAAAACTAGAAAGAGGAGATTGTGGATGCAGTTGTTTTTAGTTTATGTGTATATCTTTTAAATGTTGTTAGTATTATAATTTTATTGACTATTATTTTTAAATAATAATAATTTTTTAATTATGTTTTATTAATATCATATTTTACACTTAAAAGATATATTTAACTTAATTCTGAATTTAAGTTCTCAAGGGGTGACACCATCGATATCCGCCCCGGGTGTCACCCACGCTAGCTACGCCACTGCCGATTTGTTAGTATGGACCAGACGTGGGTCCACAACTTCTCTTTTGAGATGAAATAGCATTCGAAACATAGGTTGAAAGCAGGATATTGCTCATACGAAGTAAAATCGATTTCATCTTCCAGAAATATCACAGCTAAAATTGAAAACTTGCGAATACTGTGCAAATTTTCTGGATGCAATGAATGAGGAGGAACCTGGATTACAAAGGAAAAAACTCGTCTTTTAACAGGATAATACACCTTTCCACAAACGTGCTTTGGAAACGGAAACACAGAGATTTGAAGTACGAAAGTTGGAAAATCCACCCTATTCACAAGATTTTTCACTCTCTGATTTCCTCCTATTCCCGACTTTTAAAGAAATTTATGACTGGAAAACATTTTTAATCGAATAAAGAGGTGGTTGCATTCAGTCTTTTCAGAATTACGTCAGAGATGTAATCCAAACATTGAAAACGATTTGAACAATTTGCGTTGAATTAAAGGTGGACTGTATAGAAAAATATATGCATTCCTCTAATAAAAAAAAACAAACATTGCCCTTTTTCAACTACACCAATAAAATTATTTTTTCGATGATTTTATCATAGTTTCATAAATTTTAAGTATTATAGAATATATGGAGACTAGTTCCTTATTGGTAATAAAATTAGCATACCTGTGCCAATTCTAGCGATTTTTCTAAAATGACGTGTTTAACCTTAATATGTTTCTTTTCCCAGAAACGAGTTGTTTCTTTGGCATCTTCAAGCCGGTGAATGAGCTCATCCTGTTTACTTCCCAGGCCAATTATTTTAGTGACTGATTTCTGGAATTTTGAAACAGATACAAATATTAACAATAAACAACTGGAGGTTTTTTAAACATGCCTAAAATCAGTAATTTTCAGAAGTATATTATTTATGAGATGTATAAACACAAAAAAGAGCAATGAAAAAATTTGGGTGATATTCTATTCGTTATATTCAATCATTATGGCCCTGAGTCAGCAATTTACAGTAAGTATTCTAACAGATGTTAACAGATATTTAAAAAAGAGGGGGGGGGGGAAGGTCACAACCTCCAGCCAACCGATTTCAATCAGCTTCAACATAAAATTTCAAACAAAACCGAGTTCTGTAAGGGGATTTTGGTAAACACTCCTTAGTTTTCGAAAAAGGTTATGACATTCATGTATCTTGTTAATAACAAATAATAAAAACAAATAGTTTATATAAATATATATAGGTTCTATAAGCTAATAGCAACCGACAAATAGCAGAAAATATCCTTCTCGGCAAAGACTTATTTTACAGTAACATTCAGTTTATTGCAACGTGATATCACACCATCATCTTGCGGTTGGGAGTAATAAACTTTTTTTTTATTAACATACAGGACTATGTCTTCGCATGCGCATTTGGGGTAATATATACAATAAAATAGAATTGCAGGAAGGTTGTGTCTTTAAATAAAATTTATTTCAAAGAGTAATTGCAATATACAATATTGATGACAGAAATACCAAAACAATAAAATTTGGGTTTTTTCCTGTCTATATGTACGTCTAGCCATCACGCAAAATTTAATGGGTAGATTTTATCGAAACAACACACAGTGATGGCTTATGTCACAGATTGTGATATATGACAGATTGATAACATCCTTCCGGGTAACATACAGGTCAATACAGTCCACAACCGTAAAATTTTAGAATTTTTGTTTCTGTCGGCGAATCACTCAAAAACTAAAGAATGAATTTTAAGGAAATGTCACTTGGTAATATGCAGAATATTTTTTATTCAGACCAGTAAAACATTTTTTTTTTTTAAAAAAAAAAAGTTTGTCTCTCTCTGTGCGCATCTTTCAGAAACTAATAAACGCATTTCAACGAAACTTCACACAGCGATAGCTTATGTCATCAGTTAACCTATGGAAACTTTTTATTTAAATCAGTATCATAGTTGTCGAAGATATAGAGACCAAACAGTTAATTTTTTAAACTGTTTTCGCTTAGGAGCCTTATGATGAACGGATTTCATTAAAACTGCACATAGTGATAGCTTACATCAGTTGTTACTTTTCATCCCGATGTGTACTGTGTTTCGTCCATGATACAGAGATTAAAATCTAAACTCCTGGAATCTTTATCTCTGATCATGGTCCAAGCAAAATCTAACAATTCCACCAAAACCGTACGAGGGGGGACCCAAAAATAACCGGAATTTCTTTATAGAAAGCATTTACTTTATTGTTTTTCATATACAACCTTTAATATCCTTCAATGTACTCTCCATTAACATTAATTCATTTGTCAAAACGTCAATTCCAGTGTTGGAAGCACCTTTTAAATTCGTCCTATTTTATACCTGCTAGCACCTTCGTGACAATGCGTTTTACGTCTTCGACATCGGCAAAACGCTTCTCTTCCAAGTCCTTTACATTCTCAGTACCAGGGTCCGAGGGTGCTAAATCTGGCGAATAGGGCGCGCGAGTCAAGATAGTCGTCTTCCTTGAGACCCGTGTGCGTCGGAATTTCACAAAGCCAGGCGTTTTTGCGCCAAACTTCTGCACAGCCATTTCATAATCTTGAAATAGAATTTTTGGTTTACTGTTTGGTTTTTAGGGACAAATTTTGACCTGACGAGCTTTTTTGGATGAGGTGAGCCTGTTGACTTCCATTAACTTGATTGTTATTTACTTTCTGGATCGTACCCTTAGCACCATGACTCGTCGCCTGTGATTATTTTATTGAAAAATTTGGATCGTCTTTGAATGCGTCCTTCATTTCACGACAGGCTTGAACGCTACGATCCCTTTGATTTTCAGTGAGAAGTCTCGACACAAACTTTGCTGCCACTCTTCGAATCGCCAAATCAACGTTCAAAATACGCTGAATTGAGCTCCAGGACAACCAAGATGAGTCCTCGAGGTGGTCGATTGTTCTGCGTCGATCTTCGTTGATCAGATTACGGATTTTGCCGATTTTATCCTCGCTTCCAGCAGTTGAAGGGCGTCTGGAATGGGGCTGATCTTCAACGGAAATTTCTCCCTTTTTAAACCCAGAAAACCATTCGAATACACGAGTTTCACTAAGAGCTTGTTCTTTGTAAGCTGTTTGCATCATCACGACAGTTTCCGTGCATTCTTGCCGAGTAAAAAACAAAACTACACAGCCGCACGTTGTTCGTAAGAATCAGCCATCTTTTCTTGTCACATCAGCACTGTACACAAATACAAATTTATCACGGTTAACCCTATTAACCACTAGCCCCTGCCCCCCCCCCAAAAAAAGTATTTAGGTCCACCCCCAATATCATAACCCTGGAGAGCTTTTTTCTTCTCTCTCTCTCCTGATCCTTTTTTGAGGAGACTATAAAGACACCCTTGTCCGACTCAAGCCCCCCCCCCTTATACCAAAGTCCACTCAAGACCCCCCAAACCAAAATCCACTCAAGCCTCTCCCAAAACAAAATCATAGATCCGCCCCTTCCTATATACATGGGGACTGTGTGTCTACATGTCGACTTTGTTATTCAAATAGGTGTTTTGTATCATGGTACCAGTACATATAAATTCAAATAAAGTAATTGGTTGAAAATACATGCCACACAGCATCATTTCAAATATTGCTTTCAGAGAAACTTTGTGAACAATAGTCAAAATAGTCAATACCTAAGTATACCCAGGGCCGGCGTTAGGGGGGGGGTAAGCGGGTCAAAAGTACCCAGGCCCCGCCGTTTGAGGGGGGCCCCGATCACCAACTATAGGGGCCCTCAGGCCATGAAGCCAAGAATACGCCCATTGTCGCCTGGCCATTTTGGAGAGCTAAAAAAAAAGGTCGCCCATTTTACCCCGGGCCCGAAATTCCTAGCGCCGGCCCTGAGTATACCTGTGAGTCATTATTAATTTTAATTGTGATGGAGCTAACATTCCGTTCGCAATTTTCCCAGTCATCCATTTACTCCTTTTTATATGCATATTTTTTTTAATTTCTTTTATAATTGGAATGTTAAATTCCTCCCCCATTTACTATTATGATAAATGTTAGTGGCAGTTTCAAGGGTGGTGGAAATACATGGCAAATTCAAGCGTGTTTAAAACATTTTCATACCATCTAAATTTAGGAGAAAAGGAGATCCAAAAAACAGGTAAAAAAATATAGGGCTGATCCTCCACTTTTTCTTACCCAGCCAACATTTTTTTTTTAGACTTTATCAGTGAATTAAAAACAAGAATTTCAAATTATGGATGAACGAAGTTGTGGGCAAAGCTGGTGTCTAATAAGGTAAATCATGGGCAAGAAGTTGACAGACCTATAAATTTAATTCATGCGACAAACGTATGTTCGTTTACTTATTCAAACTGAAGTGAGTGCAATGTCATTTTTCTTCCTTTCTTCTCTTTGTAATATTATAATGTGTCTGTCTTTTAATATACTCATGCTCTAATGTCGCCTTCACATTACGCAAGATGAAATTTGTCATAGATACACCGAAATCAGAAATTTCCAGCACCAAGTACATTGAATGATACCCGCATGGATACAGGAACATTTTTTGCGATTGGTAGTTTTTGGGAAACATATCCCATTCAAATCGAGCAACACATTTTGAAATGTAATTGATTTAGCTGCGTCCCGTGCATACGACAACATATGTGCACTGTCCCGGTTGATGTAACTGGGAGATTTTTCCTAAGGGTTACAAAATATACTGTAGAGATAGAGGAGGAACTGATGGAGGAGCATTTGTACTGGTTAGTTACGACTATTAAGGTTATGTGTATTCACAAATGATAAACATAAATTGCCAGGGGAAGAATTATGAGAGTATAGAAAACAAAATATAAGAATAGAGAATGTATGACGCAACAAAGAGGGAAACTTAGGATAAATTCATTAAAATTGGCAGGGGAGGGAAGATTGAATGATACAGGCAGAAATCTATGTAGTTATGTTATAAAAAAAGAAGGAAGGAAGTTATTTACACAATTTTTGATAAATTATGGAGAAGAAGTTATAGAGAATGAGAAAATAGCTGTGACACTGATTGAATGGTATGGTGAGACTATTATGTATTATCACAAAAGAACAGGTGATAATTGATGAGAATTATTCCCACACTACAGAAAAAGAGCATATTAAAAAATTAGCATAGTGTCAAAAAATAATATAATAATATTTAATTAAATTGCGATGGAGTGCATACTCCGGTGGCAATTTCACTACACACCCATCTTAGCCCTCTCCTGCATCCACCTACATTTGTCCTCTGCAAATTTTAGCTTTAAATTCTTTCAACATTTTTGGTAAATTATTCATCATTTCTCTTGGTAGCTTATTCCAATCCCTGACACCCTTACCCAAAAAAGAGAATCTTCCTACACCCTTGTGTCTGAAATTGAGTGCCAGCCAAAAAGTCTAAAATATATGGTATAGATAATATGACCACAGATTTGTTAAGGTAAAAGACAAAGATATTGTACAATACCTGGAAGTATTATTTATTTTAAGTATTGCAACTCCCGGGCCGGCATTAAGGAGGGGTAAGGGGATCAAATGTACCCGGGCCCGCCGGCTGATGGGGGGCCCCAATACCGGCTGCAGGGGCCCCCAGGCCTCGAAGCAAGAATCCACCCATTGTCGCCCAGCTAGTTTGTTGAGGTTTAAAAAAATGTCACCCATTTTACCCTGGGCCCGAAATTCCTAGTGCTGGCCCTGGGAAATTCCCTGTATTTCAGAGAACTGGAAATGTGCTATAGCAGTACCAGTTGATAAGGGAGGGGAGGCAAATAGATTGCAGATCCCTCAGTTTAACTTTAATGGTGGGCAAGTTGATGGAGTGTTATATAGTGAACAACATTAGGAAATCTGTCAGAAAAAGAAGTGGTTTGTACGTCAGCAGTATGGATTTAGAAGAGACTCTTCGTGTAAGTCTTCGTTAGTACGTTGCAGATAAGGTATTTAAGATAAAATGAACAAGAGTGGCTAAGTAGATAGTGTGGTGCTGTATGTTTACTAGACATCTATCAGTGTAGTCATAAAATGGTTGTGAAGGAAGGTTAAGACCATTGAGATAAACCAAAGCTATATCTTGACAGATGGAGGAATTCATAATAGGTAGGAAGCAAAGAGTCAAAGTGAGTAATGCAATATCAAGAGAGATGAGATTGAGAACAATTTTGACACAGGTAATGAATTGAGTCCATTAATGTTCATTATTATACAGCCAAAGGTTACGCTGCTTGCAAAATGAAATAATGTTGTATGGTAGAATTACATTGAGAGAGCATTGTGAGTATATGCAAAGGGATCTAGGCAGATATCTAGTTGGGTGGATAAGTGTAGGATGAAGAAATTGGCAAGAAGATTTAGGTAAACAGACAGGAAAGTAAATATTTTGCTTCATTACTAAGTCAAGGGTGAATATCTTGTTGAAGGAACAAAATGTAAATACCTGCAAGTAGCAGTTAATAGTAAGCTAATCTGAGCCTGGCACATTTTGAAGGTTGTAGGCAAAGGATTCAGATTATTGCATCTGTTGAAGAGGATAATAAAAGGATGTACCAGAAACAGGGTGGTCTCATAGCTCAATGGTTGAGGTGTTTGCTTTCAAAATTATGCTACTCCAGTCCTGGGTTCAAATGCTGGTGGGCGCAGGAATTTTTAAGAGTTGTGTTTGATCATTTGAGCTATGCCAGGTCGTTCTGTGATTCGGATTCTACGCTAAACTGTAGGTCCCAGAGAAAAGTTTTATTTTTTATTATTACTTATTGCTTTATGCCTCGTCAATGACTAAGGTCATTAGAGGCGGGATGGGACTGGGGGACAAAGAATGGGATGGAATTTGGCCATGGCCTTTTTGAATGATGCATCACGGAATTCATCTGGAGTGATTTGGGGAAACCATGGAAAACCCAAATTTGGATGCCCGGACAGGGATTCGAATCCGCGTCCTCCCAAATGCGAGGCCAGAATGTTTACCGTTCACCCACCATGCTCAGTCGGAGTAAAGGAAATGGCTGTCCTAGCTCTAACAGAATGGCTTAGTATGCCTCCTTCTGAATCAACCAACCAAGCTTCCATGGAAGTATGTGATATGTGTTTCACAATTTTTGTCAGGCTCCCAATAGAGTATTGTATAATGATATGAAACCCAAATTGTGGATACTAAAGCCTGGAGTTGGAGGGAGTGCAAAGTAGAGCAGCTACATTTATCTGCTCAATAACTTAAATGATAAAAGAATTGACATAGTAGTCACTTTAGGATAGAAAGCAGACAAAAATAATTTTTGACACGGACAAGGCATATGCTAGTAATGGCGACTGGATAAATATTGGTGGAAGATCTAGCATGTGATAGGAAAGAGAGTACCATAATAAATTAGTAATTGAGTTCAGGCATAAGGGAATAGGAAAATTTTCATTTGTAGATAGCAGGGGGGAAGGACTGGAAACAAATTATCTAAAGAGGTAATGAACATTATATTTCAGATGGTGAAGGATTTTAAGGTAAAGATAATCATAAATTGTAAGCAGGTGAGTAGCGAAATTGGCACTAGGATATGAGCTCGATCACAGGAAATAATAATAAATTGGTGCAGTTAGCTGATTGTGATCTAAATTGTGAATCATGGTGGAATCTGACCTATTGTGTAATGTACTTTATGATTTCAGGAGGAAGGAACAGTTCTTAATTTGCCCAGAGAAAATATATGATTTTCTGTATGAATAGACTTTAACTTGGAAGCTTAGGACCACCATAACCGACACACTATCTCCAGAATATGGAGCGTGTTGAATGAGACTGAATGTTATTGGAATACAGTTCTCTGTCAAAAAATAATGTTTCCTGCTATTTCTCTATTAGCTTGCGGAACCTATATACTTTTATGATTTTTTATTTTCTTTTGATTCCTGTGACCTTTGAACTCAATTTTTTTTTGAAAAATGTTTTTGATCTAAACCGCTTTACAGGCCTCAGTTTTGTCAGTTTTTTGATATGGGGTAAAAACTTGGAACATTAGTTTTCCTTCGCCAATTTTGCTGCTCCGATTAAAAAAGAAGTCACCACAACATTAATTGCCACCCTTCAAACACGATTTTGCTGCCTCCCTGAAGTTGTCGTCTGGCTCTGAGTTTTGTGTGATTCTCAACCTCAATGTTGATCTGACTGAAATCAGTTGGCTGGAAGTCATTGCCTCCCATCATTGGTTTAAAACTTATAGTCCTCATGATAATTTTTCTGAAGATAAACTGAAATAAAATAAGCTTTCTAAAGAGTAGGAGATAAATATTTTGCAATTGCACAAAGCCATTTATGCATTTATTTTGTATAGTGAACATATTTGTGACTTCAGAAAATCTAACATAGAAACAATTTCTAAACTAAGAATTTACAACTTACCTCAACCAGAGACCAAAGTTCATCACGAGTCTTTTCACATGCAATTAATTCTTCTATATTTCGTTCTGAAAGGTTTTGGTTCATGGATGACAGTACATCAAATCGCTCAACCACATCCTCAGGATATTCAAACTCTGAAATTTTTACTACTTCATTCAAGTAATCCTGTAAACAATAAACATTTTCAAATGAGTATAGTAGATGTAGCAAATATCAAGTTAACTTACGTCCTTCATTGTAATTCTGGTTATAATTTCTTTCATGATGTTACACTCTTATTATTACACATATTTATGATCTGGACCCACAGCGAAAACCACCTCCTTGAATTCCTCCACTCCCTTAACAATAGCAACAATTCCATCAATTTCACCTGAACTTACTCCCGCTCACACATCACATTCCTCGATGTTGACATCATGCTCAGGCACGGTATCCTTCATACCGCAGTTCACATCAAACCCACTACTTTACAGCAGTATCTACACTTTGATAGCTGCCATCCATTCCATACCAAACGTTCCCTCCCATACAGCCTTGCCATCCGTGGAAGACGCATTTGCTGACACTTATTCTCTCCATTAATACTCACAAAACCTATCCCAAGCCCTTATTTCCCATTGTTACCCCAGGGATCTTGTACATAAACAGATCTCCCGGGCGATCAACCACCCTCCACGTAACCACTCTCACTTGTCTCCTACAAAAACCAACCATAGCCCTGCCTTTGTCACCCAGTTCTCTCCTGGCCTCGAGTCCATCAACCATATCTTGCGACAGGGGTATGACTTCCTTCACTCATTTCCGGAAATGCGTACTCTCCTACCCAAAATTCTACCCAATGTCCCTCGTGAATGTTTTAGCAGACCACCCAATCTTAAGAACATCTTAATCCACAAGTACCCTCCCTTTGACTCTCCAAAAGCACCATATGGATCTTATCCTTGTAATAGACCCCGCTGTAAAACCTGCAGCACGCTTCCACCCACCACTACATATTCCAATCCCACCACAGGAGAAACTTTCCCCATTATTGGACATGCCACCTGTTCAACCACTCATCTTATATACCAACTAACTTGCCGCTATTGCACCAGTTCTTACACAGGCCTCACCACACAGCAACTCTCTGTTAGAATGAATGGCCACAGACAAACAGTCCACACTCGCAACCTGTACCTTCCAGTACCAGAACATGCCAATAGCCATGATTCCAACAACCTCAACGACTGTTTTACTGTGAGAGCAGTCAGTTTTCCCTGACAGCACCACTGCAGCAGAACTCCGGAGATGGGAACTAGCGTACAGAATATCCTGGATACGAGACACCCACCTGGACTTAACCACCGTTAAAATCCAATTAACCCATCACTACCTTTTTTTCCCGCCATGTTTATACCGTACCATTACTACATTTGCTCATTTTACCATCACCTGCCAATATATTAAATATATTATCTCAGACATTGCATACCGATATCGATAGTCTACTCCTTAGCCGTCCCCCCCCCCTCCCCCACTACACGGTTAGTCATTAGGTAACGTTCGCTGTGCACACACGGTCCGAGCCTAATGGCCCGTTTTTCTATTTGTGAACAAGGCAGATGCCGAAATATTGTGTAGTTGTTTGTCAGCATTAGTGTTCCCTCTCATCGCATCCGTCCACTTTGGTATGTGGTGGGTTAATTTCCCTTTCTTTTCTTATTTATATCGCCTAGAAGCCGCTTCCATTTTCCTTAGTTGCAACATAATTAGAAGTATAATATTTTAAGTAGACTCAGAAACTAGAATGAAATCTTGAAAGTTGGTTTAATTATTATGAAATAAAAATAAAACTCTGCAGACATGAGAAGAAATAAAATTACTGTGTTACATTCTGATGACGTGTACAGTATGTGATAAAGGAGCTGAAATGGGATTCATTGGAAGACAGGAGGAAGGAGTGATGGGACTGTGCTAGGCATATTTTGGTGATGAGGTGTGGAAAGATCTCGTTGTAAGAATTAGGAGTAGTGCTTGGAAGGGAAAAGATGATCATGACCACAAGTTGGCAGTCGATTTCAGGCATAAGGGTGGGAGAAGATTCTCTTTCGTAGGCAAGAGTGTCAGCGATTGGAAGAAGTTATCAAGAGAAATAATGAGTAAATTATCAAAAACACTGAAAGATTTTAAATTTGTAGAGGGCAAAAATAGGTTGGTACAAGCTAGGGGATGGAGGCCACATAGCTCGGGTGGTAGAGAGTCTGACTACGGCCCAGACTACAGGAGGGTTTGAAGCTGAATGTCCGGAATGGCCTTCTAGGCCCACTCAGCCTGCTATCAAATTAGCAAGTGAGTACCACGTGGGAAACTCTGTGGGAAGGTAAAGAAAAAGGTCTGGACTGTGTCATTGACCACGGCATGTTCAGTCTAGTGCCTATGGTCAGGAAATAGGAATCAAGAGCTCTACCTCCACTAATCCTGCAGGAATACAGCTTGAAAGCTGTGAAAACCCATTGCCTTTACCTTTTTACAGGAAAGGGGAAGAAAGGGTATATAAGGAAATTGCCACCAGAGCATGCGCTCAATTGCAATTTAATTAAATTAATTGCTATGAAATTTATCTAATTAATGATTACTGTAGGTATTTGTCATAATTTTGGTTTATTTACTAGCAGCTGTTTGTGATATGGAGCTATATCTGAAAAATTTGTTTGGTTTGTTTGAAGAATTGGGAAACATAACACCATTATAAATGCTGACTGCAAGATCACATTGATGCTTGTACTTATCAAAAACAACTGATGAATGTTTCCAAACATGTGTCCCGGGCCACACTAAGCTTTTAAGCAGAGAAACTTAACCACTGAACTACTAGACCACTGATATGTTAATCCATAAAATGCATAAGTTATTTTTTTATTAATTTCATGTGATCATAATGACCTGGTCACAGGGTTTCTATTGACTGTGCATTCCACTCCTGTCTTAGCCACCTTAACCTAAACTGGTAGTGCTACCAGGTACAGTTTAATGTTGAATATGAACCATGGAAGCATTCTGGTGTGCTTCTCATTACACATTAAGCTGTGCCAGAGGTGAAGGTCAGGTGTTAAGTGTCTATGAAAATCCCCACTGAGACATGGATTTGAACCGGGGGAGCTTTCGATCCCCAATCAGACACCTTAATCACTGAGCCACCAGACTGCTCTAATGCATAAGTGAAAAAAGGTTGATTGCTGGCACAAATGTGAATTCAATTCTGCTGGATGGAAAATATGACATGAGTACCTACTGCAGGAGCAGTTTGAAACCTCTGTAAAATTATTGTTTATGTGGAACATGTGAGGATTAAACATTATGTTAGTTTAAGTGGTTGTTAAAACTTGTTAAATTGAGTTAAGCAGTACTTTAAATAAATTGTGAGTGTTGCCCGCAGACAGTTTAATACAAACTAAGAGTTTTATTGGATAGTAGTGGTAGTAGTATTTTATTAGTCCTCTAAATCATATACATGTACTTTATACATAATGATATGTGACACGTCAATTATAAAATATGATTTACATTAAATTATTTACATTACATTATTTTCATTAAATTAATTCATACAATTGAGATATTCATCTACAGAGTAAAATGAGTGGTATTGAAGGTATGACATCAACAATTTCTCAAAATTTCCCCTTTCTGATGTTGCTTTTACATTATGTGGTAAGCTTAATCCCTATGTGAAATGTTCCATTTTGATACATTTTTGTTTGCATAATATGCAAATCTGATTGTTTCCTTGTGAAATGATCATGTACTTCATTATTTGTTTTAAGACCTGCATCTTTACCTATGACATTATTTCTAAAAAACATAATAGTTTCAAAGATGTAAATACTTGGTAGTGGAAGAATATTCATACATTTAAATAAGGGTCTACAAGATTCCCATGATTTGTGATTTGTCATTATTCTTATTGTTCTCTTCTGAATTTTGTAAGTACTTAGTGCATCTGATGATAAACCCTAGAATATAATTCCATACTTTATTTGTGAGTGACATGGCAATTTGCAGCCATTCAATGAAACCAGTCTGCATGGCTGAGCCTATTTAGTAACCATCATATATTGTGAGGGAAAAATCATGTTAGTTTTTTTGGCAAAATATTGTAAGAGTCAAGTTTACTGTGGTGCACATAGCATTTTGGGCAGCTATGTTGGTTTGTAAGAATCAAGAGTTGACATAGTAAAGTGTAGTAGTTCACTGGTAAAATTTTTCAAGGTATTGGAATCATTGTTTAAAAATTTATGAGAGAATGTTTAAGTAATTAAGAATCCTTCAGTGCCGTGTTTGTGAGATGAGAGACTATTAGACACTAGTGCATTTTTTTTTTCCCCAATCTAGAACAAAACCTGCTATTTTCCAAAAAGTTATAAGTACAATAAAGTCATTTTATATTGTAATAGTGGTGAATTTGGAGTTCTATGTAAAGAAAAGGAACGATTAAACAAAGTGACTATCTAAATTTGATGAGTCATTCATTTGAATGTTGAGATATCACAATATTACATAGAGATCTTAACAGTTACATTATTTTCTTAAAATAGTTGAGTGGTTACTGCGTTAATATAATCCAAACCATCAATATTTTTATAGAACTCATTTCAGTAATTTTTCTGGATCCATCAGTGCAATTATGAGCACAAAGAAGATAAGTTATATCCCCCAATGATAGCATTGACTATCAAACAGTCTAATATCTTTGAAACATAGTTTATTAAAAGGGCATTCAATAAAACAAGACATATTTGTGCTCAACCACAATATTTTAGAAGAAATAAATGTTAAATGACTATCTGTGAGAATATTTTGTAATTTGTCTATGGCATTTAACTATGTAGTTCATGGAATTGTCATACAAAAATTAAAGTTTTTTAGTATAGATACCATTGTTAATGAATGGTTCATTTCTTACCTTTTTTAGTAGAAAAAGTTTCTGGGACATTTTAAAGTTGTACCATATGGTTTATCAGGGTTTTATATCAAGTTCACTACTGTTTTCTACATATGTAAAAGACCTACCTGGTTTTATGATTGAAAACTCAACATTTGTCCTTTATGCAGCTGATATAACCATGAGAAATAAAAATTTGGCTTATGTTTTATGTGCCTGATCGCTAGAATTCTATACTAACAATCTTCGGGGAGGCTCCTTCTTTGCACCTCAGTTTCCATAAGTGTCATGTAACATCAAATGCTAAATAAATAAATAATTTTGGTAACAGAAGCTTACAAACTTTTAAATATTTAACCTAAGCAAGGCTAAAATATCTTATATATAAAAAGAGGAGAGATAAATCAAACTGATACCATTAAAGCATCATTTTTACCCAGTAAACCACCACCCCGAAAACAGTATCCGATATTGAGTGGCTCAGTTGGTTAAGGCGTGTGTCTGGGGTATGGAAAGTACCTTATTCAAATCCCAGTCTTGGCTAGAATTTTTACAAGCCCTAAAACTGATGTTCACCTCTGGCAGAGCTTTGCTTTGTTCATGTGGAGCACGTTAGGACACTCTGTGGTTTGGATCCCATGTAAAGCTGTAGGTCCTCTTTCCCCGGTAGAATTATCATGGTAGGGCAGCAATGACAGAGGCAAATGTGCAGCTAATCGAAACTCTGTCAAGCGGCTGCCGAACAATCCTTCAGGATATCCCGGCCAACAATGTCATACACTAGTGATGGGCAAACCGATTCTTTTTGATGAATCGTTTGGAATCGATTCACTCCTCGCTGAGAATCGATTCTTTTAAACGACTCTTCGATTCTTTTCACATGATATTTTGAATGACGAAAATAGATAACGAGTTATTAACCAACAAGAAGGAAATGATTAACAAATTCTAACTAAAATAATTACATTTGTTTTTGATAGTTAAATTGTAAGTTATTTATTGCAAAAACAATTTATTTTATTATTTAAACAAATGAAAACACTAATTTTACAATAAAAATGATTCAATTTACTTATGAAAACTACACAAGTTTTTTATTGCTATTTACAAAAAGCATTTTCGTTAGTTTTTGTGATGTGAGCCGACTTCTCTTTTCAGTCATTAACTGTCCAGCTTTCGAGCAGGCTCTCCACTAACTATTTGAGCGCCCTTGCGCAATACAGATTACGCCGCCCCCTGTCTAACTACAACCAGTGGTGGATCTGGGAATTTTCCGAACCGGGTCAACAAAATGTGAGATTGCCACACTGTGAAATTTTCAAGGCTTCCAGCTAATTGTTGTCAAACCTCATTACTGATTCTAAGCCTTGTTGCAGATTGTAATTGTCGATTGAGATTGTTGATTTAGATTGTTGATTTTGTAGGTGGCATGTTTGTTACACGTCTCGCTAGAGGGCGTCCATAAACCACGTAGATCGGTCTTGAGAGGTGGGTGGAGGGGGTTGGAAGGTTTGATTCCGAGTCAGGCCAAATAGCTTTTCATTCATATTATTTGTCACACTTAAAATGAGATACAGAACACTCAACACCATGTAAATATTTATTTCCGTCATGGAAGAAACTACGTGGGGAGAGGGGGGTTAGAGACATAAGCCACGTTGAGTTA
This sequence comes from Vandiemenella viatica, assembly GCA_031002005.1. Lineage (NCBI taxonomy): Eukaryota > Metazoa > Arthropoda > Insecta > Orthoptera > Morabidae > Vandiemenella > Vandiemenella viatica. The sequence goes on from CM061914.1 coordinate 125,773,045, forward strand.
CTGGGGGGGAGGGAGGGTTCACAAGAAGCCAAAATGGAGCTACATGGTTTATGGACGCCCCTTACATATGCTCCAATTTTACTCCATAAATTTGGATTTTTTTTTGAATTTGCCGGATGGTGCTTTTCTTAAGTTAAACAGCGTATCACTAGCATTTTACCTACAAACCAATAAATCAGTGTTTGTTTAAATGGCATAATTTAAATTTTATATTTATTTTCTTGGTTTCAGTATTAGTATTTTGGGGGACGTCCAGAAATTACGTGAGGCTATTTTCCGGAAATCTAGACCCCCTCCCCCCCTCCGCGAGACTTGGTGAGATTTTGCCGGCCCCCCCCCCCCCTCCCCGTTGGTGAGATTTCATGAGATTTTCACGGAACCCCCTCCCCCCAGTTGTTCGACCAGAAGAAGTTTCGAGACTTTTTTTAGCTGTCGTGCTCCCCGAAAGAATGATACCCCCTCAAAAGCCGGTTTTTGGCCCTGTAAACTGGTATTTTTTTACGCTTTTTTTAGTTCTACACTCGTTCAAGTTCAAAATTTCACGTGGGATCCGTCGACCCCCCCCCCCCTTGGTGAGATTTTGTGAGATTTTCCGGACCCCTTCCCCCCCCTAAAAAGTCTCACGTAATTCTGGACGCTCCCCTATATTCATCGACGGCACTGTTCCCCAACGTCTTTTCGTTTAACCTTTTTCCTCGTAGAAACCTCACCAGCTGGAACAGTATATATGCCGCTTCAGCACCTGCTAATTTTTGTAATGGTCCAATTCATAAACTTCGTTCATTTCTATTGCAAAATGTTTGCATTATCCACAAAATAAAGAACTGAAAAACAACTAAAACACTGATGAAGTTCGTATGATAATAACCAGACGCGCTCCATCGCAATTAAATTCAGTACTCGATGCATTCGCAATTTGAAAAACCCACACAACATGGGAATAGCAGATGGCTCTGAAATCGGTATACTTTTCCCTGTCCTCAAATAATCGGGAAATACTTTATTTGTGGTAAAATATATAAGTTATAGGACGTATAATTCATTGATAATTTATTTGTAAATCTAAATCTGTGTTGTGGTAGCATCTATAACAGTCTGGAAGGAAACCAAAAACTTATAACTAGTTCCAAAAACACTAGAAAAATGTGTATTTAAGAAAGTAAATTTCTAAATTTAAAAATACTTTTTATTTCTGTAATATATTTTTAATTTTCCTATTCCAAAGATAAATATTCTTTATTTCCTTACAAATAAGTTGCCAAACCAAGAGACAAGCCGTGGGAACTAAGATTGTGAATCGAAAGGAATCACGAGTTACGCAGATATCAAGAGTTAAAAAGAGCCGAATCCATGGAAGAGTCATTAAGACAGAAGTGAGCCGAGAGCGAGTGAGCCGAGAGTCGTAAACATTATCGAGTTAACGACTCGGAGTCGACTCAGAACCTGGACGAGTCGGTGAGCGATTGCGCAACAACGGCTCAGCTCCTGAGCTCCCTCTTAACAACTCTTGAGTGAACCGTGACTCTTCCAAGTGAGTCGATTCCGCAAACGATTCTTTTAGACGAGTCGACTCTTTGAATCGATTCACGATTCTTTTGCCCACCTCTATCATACACTGTAATCTTGGTTGTCCAGGTTGGACCCCGTCAATTTGTCGAAACCTGACGTTTCAGTCATCATTTTGTGGCCTTCTTCAGATTACTGTGATGGCTGAAACAATAGGTTTCAACAAATTGACGCGGTTCAACCCATCAACCAAGATTACACCGAAAACGACCGCGGAAGTCTGCGCACTCAATGTCATACGCGTTTACCTTTTAGTAACTGATGTGTGTACCTTGAGCGATTATTTTTCAAATTTATGTGCGAACATGACGTGACATTCTTGCAAGTAATTAAAAGTTTATAAAGATTGACTAAGTTAGTCAAACTCATAAGCTGAATTTTTGATATAATTAAAATAAATTATAGCTGCAGAGCCAAATTTAGGCTTTGTGGGCTAGGCTCCCTGCAGGTCCCTGTCAAAAATTTATGGGTGACCTATTTTTTTTTTTTTTTTAAGCTCTACTATTGGTCTAGCATAGGGCCCGTCCGAACGGGCATTGGTGGCTCCCTCCGGCTTTGATGCAGGTCTCCTCTATGTGGTGCAGGCGCCCCTTTGTGGTGTGAGCCCCTAGGCTACAGTCTAGGTTGTCTATGCTTACATGTGCTACTGATCACTTTGTGTTTAGGTGGAACTTAAAAAATACATGTGCAGTTTATAACTGAGTAAGTCTATTTCAATAGATATCTTAAGGTGAAGAGATAAGGCCAAGATAGAAAGAGGTGAAGAATTTTATCAAAACATTTGAAATATATATATATATATTTTTAAAAAAGGGTTACAACAGCTATGATAACAGTTAGAATGAAAATAAGGCAGGATAGGGAAAGTAAATCCATTACTAATCACAGCTGAAGACAGGAGGGTCACAAAATAGTGTGAGTCTCAGTGTGTACACATCTTATTACCTTCCCACATGTTTCATTTCTATACATGATTTAGGATTGCTACAAAATATTGAAAGTGTGTTCACATTTGTATGTAGTTGCAGCCCTCCAGTCTTCATTTGTGGTGAGTGATGGATTTACTTTTCTTATCCTTACTGCCATAGGTATATGTATGCTGCTAAAATGAATATATGTTTAGATTGTCATACCTCATATTTTTTTAAGCGTTCATTCTCAGTCAACAGTTTAGTCTCAACATCTTCAAGTGATTTAATTTTTTCCTTCAAGTACCTAATGTTTTCCTCAGTTTTTGCAACCAAAGCTTCTTTTTCTTGAATACGTATCCTACATCTTTCTTTCTTGGATCTGTTTTGCTGTGCAGAAGAAGAGAGGTTCACCAAAATTGCTTCATTTTTATAATTATTTTTAAAAAAAGCTGTCACTGTTTTGATTTTACTGTATAAAAAAATCAACTATATAGTCTTTGAAAACTGAACATGAAATTAGATTCTGAAATACTGAATGAGACTCCTGTACAATGATAAAAACTGTTGAACTATTATCCATACTCAATTCTGTATGTTATGGGTAAATATTTCACCAAATTAGATTTGAACTGTTAGCAAAAGGAGGAAGACCTCCATGCAGATGTAGTAGAAAGCCTTTAGGAATTGATACGTGGAAATAAGAAATAGGAAAATACTATATCAGGCCACAATTTTTTTTCAATTCTAGTGCAACATTAGTGCAGGAAATAAAGGATATAAGATTGATATGTGGGGGTTTCACTAAAGAGGATATAGAAATTTTAGTGTGGGGTGTAGCAAATAGTATTCATAGAAATTAAAGTTATAGTATAGAGAATGACTTGAGGAAGATGGTGAAGGAGGAGCAACATTCCAGGGGGTGCTCATGCAGGTCCTAAGTCACTACGACCAGCTACAGTTGAACCATGCTGTGAGGCAGGTAAATGTGGAGATTGAGGTACTGCTTAGGCAAGACATTATTTTTGTCTTGGGGTTTGTGCTTGTGCATGTCATTGGTAGAGGTGGTTTCCAAGGGCGTATCCAAGATCAGAACTAGAGGGGGGCAGGATTTGAACTAGAGGGGGCAACTCATTTTGGTTTTGAGGAAGTGGGGTGGGGGACTGAAACAAGACATTACAAAATCAGACTCAAACCTATTCAGGAAACTATTTTTATCATTGATTAATGTAGTAACCCAACTACTTAATCTAAGGACCTACTATGTAGTTAATTAAGATCGTAAGTCAGTTAGTTTTTTATGTAAACATTAATTGTCTCGCATTTTCAATAATTTTGTTTGTCAATATCTCATGGTGTTCTTTCACAAAATTTCGATGCACACTCATCAAACATAATCCTTCCTTCCTTTCGCCAGTCAGACACCTAAACCATTGAGCCATCAGACCACAACAGATATACCATTAACATTAACATGTCAGTAATTCCATCTCATACGATTTTACCCATTCAAAAATCGCCCAATGCACCTAAAACAGTTTTCACTTCAAAAACTAAAAACCTATCATATAATCAAACACAACTCCTAAAAATACCCACTCTTCGCGGGATTTTAACCTGCGACCCGGAAAGAGAACTTTCGGAAGTAAGCGCCTTAACCACTGAGCTAAAATGCCATCTTGTTTTGAAGTATATGTGTGTTAACTACTGTCAAAATGGGATAAAACTCTCGGTTTGTATGAACAACTGCGATAGAAATTAAGGTGAAGGGGGTAGACTGGCGCATTATAGTTCGCGAAGAAGAGCGCTCAGTTTAGTTCGCAACTCCCTCGCGAACTAGTTCGCTCTTTTAGTTCGTTAGTTCGCGTCTCGAATTCGGAGAAACAGATCGTTCGCTCGCCTTGCTACCGCTACTGCACCCGCTATTTTGTTTGTTATGTCAGTTTTATCATTTTTTGTCGTTTATAAATGGAATTTAATATGACATTCTTAACAAAAGTTATTGCTTAATAATAGCCCTTTCAAATGACATTAGCATGATCAGTTGCCGCCGATAAACCAAAGTGCTCATTGTCCCTTGCACAAATGGGTAAACTGAATAACTGTGCTGTTTTTACTATTTACTTTACATGAATTCGTAGAATATTAATTTTTTAAATGGATTTATTTATTAGTTCATGGAAGAAACATTACTTATAAAAGGCGCTAATGACCCCGCCGTTGACGCGCCCTTAAACCCCAACAACAACACAACATTACTTTTTTTAAAAAAAAAGAGTTTTGATGAGTATTGATGAATTAAAATACCCGTTTATAAGTAATCTGCTTTTTTTATTATTTAAATATAGTTTTGGAAATCATGAACAAAATATAATTCTACTAGTTAAGTACTATATGACAGAAACAATATTACCTATATTATTAAGAAAAGTAACAGTAATACTTCCAATGTGATTCCTAACAATTAGACATATAAAAATGACAGTGACCCTTGAATGAGAAAGTGGTAACAATAACGAAAGTGCGTAAATTTCCAGTAAATTGGAAGTCATTGAGCTATTTTTTTTTTAATTAGTGTAGGGGAGGATAATCCAACACACATTCACAATATTTTGGCAAGTCATTTCTTTACATAACTTTCACAAATCTGTTAACCAACAGACTGAGATAAGTATTATATTATGTCAGCTTTAAAATCAGCGCTAGAAAAATGTGAAAGATACTATTTCTTTGGTTAAGAAAAATCCTTTAAAAGCCAAATTCATCACAGAAAGTGATAATATTAAAAATAATGCTCTAGTATTCGTTGATAAAAGTCTGGAGTATCTTAGTAAATAGTTAAATTTTAATGAAAGCAATTGGCTATAGAAAATCCAAAAATTAAATTTAAAACACGAGGTTTCATTTGATGGCTGTGAGACAATAATAGAGGTTCTAAATTTATGAGAAAAAATTAGTATCAAAGTGAACGAACTTTACTCTGAAATAACAATATTACACGAAATCTAGGTAAAAGTAAGAGCAGTATTTCATTAGCAAAAATGAGCTTTTGATCAACATTAATTTAACAACTGAAAGCGATAAAGCATATTACAATTTTACTGTAGACAGAAAATTGTTAAAGATGCAAGAAGTTCAAAAAAAAATATAACTTAAAAAGTAAAATAGTAAAAAAACATATCCTTTGTCCTTTTCTACTCTTTCGTAAAATATTATATTTTTGAAGTGTACTATATTTTTATAGGTTATTCTAAAAAAACATTCTACTATTAACTGAAAAAATGTTGGTAATCCTAGCGGCGAATGGTGATAGTTCGCGACCGGGAATGCTCAGTTTAGTTCGCGAACGGTACCGCTCAGTTTAGTTCGCGAGCGGTAGCGCTGTGTTTAGTTCGCGACTGGTAGCGCTGTGTTTAGTTCGCGAACTAGGTCGCTCCGCTCTGGAATTCCAGAAAGACAGCTCGTTGCTCGCTTTGCTAGCGCTACTTCACGCGCTCTCTTCTTTGTTATAATAGTTGTGGTTACTGATAGTTGTCTTTTAAGTGTTAATGGGATCAAAGTGTGTTTTGTTTCCACATTCCATGTTAAATTTCCGTTTTTGACTTCTGCAATAATTATTAATGTTTAACAATTACATTTTTTTATTTTATTTTTATATCTGTCTCTTCAGTGAAATGTGTCCACAGCGAACTGTTACCTTTTAGATAGTAAACTAAAACAAAAGTTGGTATTCGGGAAAGGATCTAACGAACTAAGGAGCGAGAGATCTGGGAACTAGTTCGCGTAGTTCGCTCGTGGGAGCGCTCTTCCGAACTAGTTCGTTCGCGAACTATACAAGACTAGGGGAAATGAGGAGTAGGTTTAGGTTTCTGGAAATCAAATGTCAACAGTGTTTTACTATTTGTTTTAAAGTATACGTATGCAAAATTCCATCAAAATTGGATAAAAACTGTGTGTTTGTACAAAGATTTTGCAAAAAGCGTTCTGTGCGCATTTCATACGCGCAACAGGTGGCCGTGATCTGAAGCACGCAACAGGTGGCTTCTTGGAAACTAATAGATTTACCCCCACTCAAACATCGCGTAACGCGGCTAGGGTCTTGGATGCTTATAGCAGAGAAATAGTGCATGATGAAGATGAGGCTTTTGGGGAGAAATTAAATTCATAGCTACAAAAATATTCGCCTGCTTGAAGCTGTCGAAATCCGTATCTCGGATGATCTAGTCAGTAGAGGTACTGGATTTCAACTAAGCGAAACCTGAATTCTATTGATTCAGACAATGAGATTGTACCGGAATTTGTGAACAGACCAGATATTCGAGTAAAGTACGTGCCAACAGTCGGTCCTGCCTACAATCAACGGTTCCCATAAGGAGTTAAAGGCTAGCGCCAGTAGTCATTGGCACATAAGGAAGAAGGATGACGTGGCGTGGACTCCGCGCGGTGTATAAGCAGCCCCATCACCCACCAGCAGCAGCAGATCATGTGAGTTGGTGAGCGATATCGCTCCCGCCTGACATTTGGGTTCAAATCGCCTTTCGGCAATTCTGACTACGGTTTTCCGAAGTCACTCCATTTAATACCGGGATGGTTCATTTAAAAGGCAATGACCGATTTCCTTTCCATCCCCTTTCTAAAGGCGGGTTTACACGGTTCACTTTTCGTAATCACTCCGTATGAATCACTCGCAGTGAAAGTGAAGGTGTATTCACTTTTTATTTACATGTGTCATAGCAAATGAACCATTCAGTTCATTTCAAGATGGCAAAAAACGAACTTTTTCTAGTTGGAGTGGATTTAGTTTGGAGAAACCTTGCCTAAGAAAAGTTACATCGTGAAGTTTATAGAAAAAAGAGACTTTGTCGGACGAGAAATTGGATCTTGCAGCGTGATAGAATGGGGGTCTCAGCTGAAAGAGTGTGTATTAGAGGTCAAAATTGCATTTAAAAATCATCTTTGTATGTATGAAACACAATTCGAAGATTTGCTATCAAAAATTTCACCACTGATTAAAGAACAGGATAATATGAAGAGAAAATGTCTTCCAGCCAAACTGAAGCTAGAAATTACTCTCAGATTCCTTACAACTGCTTTGAAACAGTTGAGGCCGCTTTCCCTGTACCTACTTAGATGCACAACTTGCACCGCTTTTTTCTGGTTTTAAAACTTAAGTTGATTCAGTAGAATACTTAGTTTGGATAGTTTTGATTTTGCACTTATCTTGTATTGTCAAAACAGCGAGATACGATTCTTTAATCACGTCCTCCAAAACTCTACCCCTTATTTTTTTATTTATATAACTTTAAAATTTTGTATTCTATAAAAACTCGTGGTTAACGAACGATATTAAAAATATAGAATTGTGTTCTTGTTTCATTTAAAAAACCATTATGTGTTGAAAACAATAACAATCACAATCAAACAAGTGTGACCGATCCAGTATGTCGTTTCACTTCGATATCTTTATTGTTTACAAGCATCTCTCTTTATGACTCAACCGAGTGAAATATCGAAACTGAACGATTAGCTGAACCCGAGCCAACTTCTTTTATCAGTTATCTCAGATGATCACCCTCGGAAGTTTCGCTGTTTACAGAGTTTATTTTTCTTTCACTGTGAGTGATTCATCCGAAATTATTGCGAAAGGTGAACCGTGTAAAAACACCTTTAGGTTAGGTTAGATTAAAAGGGTCACTGAGATCCATCACTCGCCTAGTTACTCTGAGAATTCTATATATTAACTCAGTTGTATACAAAACATTTGGGAAGTGGTAATGTAACATTTCTATGCCTTGCATCTATCAGATATTGTCTGACCCGGGAAGTGATGGATTGAGAAAACAAACCCTCGGTCGGTCCCTTCCTTGAAAATGATGGAATAAAATGGGACACACATTTTTTGTTTCAAATTTATGGGTTGCAGGGATAAAAAAGAAAAGATCTTGATTTCTTTTCAGAAATTTTCATAAAATATAGACAGTAAGAAATATGCTTTTATTATCAAACTGAAACTGAAAAAAACTGGATGTCAAGCAGAGAAAGATAATGACTAGGATATTGAGCCTAGTCAAAACTGTGTAGGCGAACACTACCAGAAGCTGGAGAATAAAGCCGAAAAATCACAGACGTGGAAGGGAAGAAACAACTAGTTTATATATATATATATATTTCAAAGACTTATTTAACGAAACAGACAACTTGCTTATCACCCATTGGAAGAATGGGAGAATTTAAAGACCGCGATCAAAGACGTGCAGTAACTGGGATTAACAGAAAATGGCATCTGTGACCGTCACAACTTAGCAATACACCTGATTAAAAGATTTATTTTTGTTATTCGTTTTGTATGACTCGTTGACGTCAATAGAAGTGAGAAAGGACTGGGGGAAAGGAACGGGAAGGAATTCGGTCATGGCCTTTTGAAGGAACTATCCCGTTACTCGCCTGAATTGATTTCTGGAAATCATGGAAAACTGAAATTTGACTGGCCGGACGGGGATTCGAATCTGAGTTCTTCAGAATCCGAGGAAAGAACGATAATTCCCAACCACCACGCCCAGTTGATCAAAACAGATCGCCAAAGAAATCACCCTTAAGGTCCGGTACTCTCTGCACGAAGGAGAAAATGAATAACATAGGTAGAGAAAACGTGATTACTGGGTCTAGAGAAAGATTTGAATTTGTATTACTTATTTGACTCATTCGACAGAAGACTGGAAGGAGCTGTGTTGGGTGATAGGTGGCGGGGGAAGGGAACACGAGAGAAACTTTAGCGTAAGAGATGAGGCCTGCACTAATACTGTTCAAAGAATTTGCAGTATTAAGTGAAAGAGAAGACATGAGCATTACCACAAACTAGCACTTGTTTTTGGAAATGGGGGACTGGGATAGTTGTCATTTGTAGATCAGGGAGTCAGGTACGAGATTACGGGAATAAATTATTGAGGGCGATATTCAACAATTTAACTCAAAGAGCGAAAGAAATTAAAGTAAAAATTAGTGTTGTGCTAAATTAATTGGCATAAGATCAATCGCCATTAATTAGTTAACACTGATCTAGGATTAAAGAAGAACTTTACAAAAATGAAAGTATGGAACAGAGCGTTTAAAGTAATTGAAACTAAAACACTAGGAAAGCCATCAGAAGAAAACTGAAAAATTTTAAATGCAGTGATGTCGACGGCTGTTAAAAATTAAGAGGACGGGTTGAATACCAAAGAAAAAAGCTCCTGAGAGGAACTTACAAGCAATTGACTAATTTTAGTAGATGGAAAACTGTAGGAATGAACTGTAGACAAAATATAAATGATGTGAAGCAGGTAATTGAGTAAAAAGCTAAGTGGTGTAATTTGTTAATAACTTGCCTTAAAACTGAACAAGGAAGACGGGTTCTCAAGAAAAACAAAATTTATTGAGGTGCATAGATCAACATTGCATCAAAATAAGTTGAATATTGTACCGAACTTGCATAATTAGGCTACTTTTCTTCTGAGACCATGGAACAAATAATTAGGCCTACTATCTTATTAGTCCTTTCAATTTAAAATACAGATTGCGGAAAATGACGAGTCACTGTTATTGTCACAAAATATGTACAAAAATCTGCTCGGTCCCAGACAAGACTTTAAATACTATTTTCAGGAAGGATAGCAGAGACAGGGCCGGCGCTAGGATTCTCTGGCCCCGGGTAAGAGATCTTAGGCCCCCTCCCCCCCCCCCCCGAAAATATTTTTACTTTTTTTTTTTATAAATTCAGAAAATTTTAATACAAAAATGTTCAAAATTATTGGTGCAGATTTTAAAATTTGTGTTTGATTTTTATTTATTTAGACATCCAGGCCGGCGGGCCCCCCTTTGATGGCCCGGGCCCCGGGTACTTTTGCCCCGCTTAACCCCCCCTAACGCCGGCCCTGAGCAGAGATAAAATTCGGCGAGAAGATTGTTAACTGGACAGAATCTAATCGTAAGACACGTGGCAGACTTTCTCGTACAATAAAATTGATGTTCCTAGATATTCATGTCGGTATCTCTCGTTTTTTAGATGTACTTTCTATTGCTGTTTGGTGACATGTAGTAGGCCGTCCAGCGAAAAGCGTCAACAGAACTAAAGGTTGAGAAATTTTAACAGATTGGCACGCACCAAGCGAATTGCCACAGTAGCAACTAACCAGCTCATATTCCGTGTACAGATTCAGCAAGAAATATAGTTTTAATGCTTTTTTTAACAAAAGAGAGAGAGGACACTCATGCTGCGCGAAGCATGAACAATCGAGTCTATTCTAAATTCTGCATTTATATTTGACTGTGCAATTTTGAAAATATTTAGTATATACCTCAACAAATTCATTGAAATGTTTGAATGTTTGTCTTAGTTGAAGGCACTTTGATCTCAGATCATCTATCTGCTCTTGAATCTTTTCCTGCCTCCATTGCATTTTGTTTTTTTGATCGCTTTGCTTTGAGTGTATATTTTCTAACTTCCGCTCGGCAAGAATAAGTTTCAGCGTTGATGTCGGTGGAGCTTCATCCCATTCCGGCATTTTTCTGTTGACATATCCGAAATAAAACGTTAATGAATCTTTTACAAATTATCCAGATCGTAACAGAATGAGATAATGAATACCTTGTTCGTGTCATGTTATACTTGGAGATAAAATATTCTGACACCGCTTTCTCAGGATTACAGTTGGGTACAACAAATTCTGGCGATTCTAACTTCGTACACTGAAGTATACTTTGGAGGATTCCGTCATCTCCCGCCTGCAATTTAACATCATATATTTTACAATATATCTCAAATGAAATGAAATTATAAGTTCCTGAAAATATTTAAACGTTTTAACAAACCATCTTCGCTGGTAACTCAGATTCGAAAAGCGACAAAATATCTACACGTAACACGATCTCAACCACAGGAAAGAAAACCTATTGCTACAGTCCACTGCAGCTTCGCATGAAACCGTTTGTATCGTTGTCAAGGCACTGGGCGCTTGTGTAGTTCAGTTTCCGTCGCTAGATGGCAGGCTACGCTAGGATTTTTACCAAGGTTATACGAATGTGACAATCTGCGACCTGGTGTAAATATTTCTGACACATTTTGGTGAAAATTATGCAAGACCAGTGAAATTTCTGCTTTAATACCTAAGAATTTCAAAATATTATTAGTTTAAATGTTTATAAATTTCGTCAGAAAATTTTTTCAAACCAAGCCACTAAAGTAAAAATAGAGACGTTACTGTAGCCGTTTACGTGGAAATGTATTGTGAATGAGCATAGAAATGCGAAAGAAAATGAAAGATCTTTTTAAACAGAATACTGTATTACAAATATAAGGACTCTGTAATTGTTAAATATGAGGTTATGGTGTAAGAAAATTCATCCCTTGCGCAGCTCCTACTAGTAGGCACGACTGCTGGCTCGCATGTCACACCATAAGCCTAATCTTTTATGCCCCCTCACCCCCGTAACCTTATCATTCGTTCCACAGACGTTCTCCTGGGTCTTCCCGGTTCTTTGGACCCTTTTTCTATTCGCTCGAGTCCTTACCCGCTGCTTCTGGCACATCTTACTCTTGAACTGCGGCTTCATAACTCGATTTGTGTTGATTTTCAAAAATTTTCAATATTCCATGGTTTTTAACTTTTGAACAACAAACCGTATGTTTTTTTGTACTAAAGTCACTATACGAAGCTTGATAAGTTCTACGCATGTACTGGAGTAGGTATGAAAAGTAGTGCATGGAAGGGAAAAGATGACCATGACCACAAGCTGGCAGTCGATTTCAGGCACAAGGGTGTGGGAAGATTCTCTTTTTTAGGTAAGGGTGTCAGGGATTGGAATGAGTTACCAAGAGAAATGATTAATAATTTACCGAAAACGTTGAAAGAATTTAAAGATAAAATTTGTAGAGGGCAAATGTAGGTGGGTGCAGGATAGGGGGAAGATGGGGGTGTAGGGAAATTGCCACTGGAGCCTGTGCTCCATTGCAATTAAATTAAATTAATGAATCACAGATCTGTTTCGTTCCATTATCGAGCTACCGCTGTTTCCGTACTTGACCGGAACACGAATCGAAAGCCATCTTGTCCCATCGGCGAATTTACAAACCGCATCATGTATTTTTGTCACTTTGTGGAGTGTGACATAGGTATCCATTAACGCAGTTTTGTTCCTGCCCACCTCTTGTTGAAAGTACCATGGCTTGCCGTTGACGTCAGGGGCGGATGCAGGATTTTGGTTTAGGAGGGGTTTGAACGAACGTTGGTTTGGGGGGGGGGGCTTGACTTGAGTGGATTTTGGTTGGGGAGGGGGGCTTGCCTTCAGTGAATTTTTGTTTGTTGGGGGGGGGGAAGGACCTGAGTCGGCCATGGGATAGTCTTTGTAGCCTCCTCAAGCCTCGAATTCGTAGAGCTAAAAAAAAAGGTCTCCAAAATAAAAGCTGTCTTGTAACAGTCTGCTTTAACAATGCTGATGACAATGACCTTGAAGTCGTTACGGGGTACGGAAATTTTTTTCTGTTTTTGCAGAATTGAGATGACTTGTTCTGTCTGATGCCTGATTTTCGACCTCCGTACAAGGCTTGGCACCGATGGAAATTGCACTTCTGTACCTTTGAGCGCTGTTTCAAATTTCCCGCGAGCCATAGCTTAGTAAACACGTATCGATGTTTGAGCTCTGGCGTGTACTGCGCAAAGTTTTTGCTGGCCATGTGTTGTTTGCCTTTTGTACTTTGTAGTCAGTGTATTGTTTAGTTTCTGTGGTGTGATGATTAGGTTTTGGTTGTGGATTGTCAGTTTATGTTAGTCTCCATAGTACCAGAAGCTCAAAATGCTTCGGGAAACTTTAGACCAACTAGTGTCATTTTCGATTGAGGTGTCGAGAAATCATCATTTCATTTTGGGCATTGGTGTTGGTGTACTCATTTCGTACACATGTAGAAGCCTCTTGAGAAAGCCGGTGAAGACTGGGGACCATCATGTGAAGAATGGAGATTATCCAGATGTAGATAAGGTATATTCATGTTCTCACCCCATCGTTTTGAAATGTTTTATTGATAAGTATTTACGATTCTGGAGGAATCGGGCTAAATGTTGCTGTAGCCAGTTCGGTAGTTTTTAGAGTAAACATGTTTGAATTCCTATTTCCTGTTATCATTATTATAGCGATAATTCAAAAATATTGGATGGGAGGGGACATTCTCCACCATCCCAAAACTGGTACTGACCTGTGAAATATGTATCAACTGCTTCCTTATAATGACCTCTTCACGTTTTGCACTCTCCTTTTTCGAAAAAATTGCCACGAATTAAATTATTAATGCCAAAATGTGGGACGCTCCGCAACGGCGAAATGTAAGTAATAATTTTTATTAGTATATATATGTAATGCCAAGAATTTTGAAAGTTATGAAAATAGTGGATGTTTCCCACTGACAACTAAATTTTGTAAAATAGGGAATTTCACTTGTTCAAGAAAATTGCACTTACATTCCATTACAATTTGCTTTCACGGCAATTCTATCATTACCGTGGCGCCACAATCTGATGAATTATCGTAGAACTCGACGAAACAAATAGAAAATAAACATTAAAATATTTTGAATCTCACTTGGTTTTCGAGATATAGCTTGTTAAAAAATCAGATATAGGTATAGTTTCTTGTGCTTTTGGGGCGTTTCTTCTGGTCTAGGCTGTATTTCAACTTAACAACAACCATTAGGAAGAAAATAAAACATCTATAGTGCATTTCCACCGTATATACGTAGTGGTTTTGGTGAATTTTTTTCTGGTCCAGGCCGGATATCTCCCTAATTTCATTACGCTTGAGATACAATACCTCGAGAATTAAGCAAGATGTAAAAAAAAGAAAAAATCTTTATTTTCGATTTGTCACGTCGAGTTACCTATGAATTCATAATCAAATTGGGATTACTGGAGATCGCGATTCCGCCAGGAGTTGTCATCATAATACTGCAGTGGTCAAACGCAAGTCTCCACTATAAATTATTCCCTAAGTAGGCCTACATTTAACGGTTTCATACTGGTCCAGGCTGTATTACAACATAATTTGTGCTTGAAAATAATGGTCCAGGCTGTATTACAACGGAATTACTGCTTGATAATAATACGTCTTGCGACTGACTACATCAGTATTCCAACGATATTACTATATGTTGTTGTAGCGGAATCGCGATCTCCAGTAGACCCATCAAATTTGGCTATGGCGAAATTTTTTCTTCTGGTCTAGGCCGCATTTCAACCTAACTACCTTCAATTTTGAGATACAATATCTCGAGAACTAAGTGAGATATCAAAAAAAAAAAAAAAAAAAAAAAAAAAAAATATTCTTTACATTCAATTTGTCTTGTCTAGTTAGATAAGAATCCATCATCAATTTGCAGCGCCACAATTATCGTAGAATTCCCTCTTTCACAATCACAATTTGTAAAGCTCAAGGTTTAACGTTCACTAAAGTTAGTGTAGTTATCAGAGGAAAAGAAGCTTCTGTTGGTTTATCATATGTTGTGTTATGGAGAGTAAACTTTAGAAAGCCTAGCATTTAATAGAAGATTTAGGGCACTAATGACCTCACTGTTGACGTGCCCTAAATCAACAACAACAACAATAGATTTTTTCGTGACAGAATTAGTGAAATAAAAAACTCAAGTAGGGGCCTATTGTGCTTTAAGAGATTTCCTTCCTAGTCCTCTGCTGGTAAATCATGTAACTCCCCAGCAGTAATGACCATTACACAACTTACAATTACATAATGACCATTCTACCTTCACCTCCAAACATTAGTTTGGTTTCTGCAAAAGAGCCTCTTCTTAGCCATTCATTCTTCAATTGTGATTAGTAGTCAATGCCTTGTTTTAATTCTTTTGTGTCAACTCGGAAATCTACCCGTGGTAAGTCATGACTATAATCTAACTCCACCAAACAGTAGTAGCCTTTGTTAATCTCTATACAAACCCTTCTACACATTTCTCTCACTCCATAACCATCCTTGACCCAAGACTCTGCACCTACAACTATTTGTGATTAATGAGTCTGTTAAGTTAATAAATGCTACATTAAACTCCTACAACTATTTAGTATAGTCTTAACAGGCTTTATCATATACTCAGCATTATTATTACTCTTTTTGCGATCCCCCCCCCCCTCACATTTATTTTTTTGTTTCATCAGCTTTGATCACATATCTAGTATCTTTGATTTCTCCCATTGTGCATCTGTAGGCCCTTTGGACACCTATTTTTACTACCTCACCAGCAGCGTCTGGCCTAAAAAAGGCTCGGTTCAAATCCCATCATAACTCCCCCTTACAGCTTGAGCTTATAACTATCCCTTCTATTTATGCATAGGCCATGACTACAAAAATCTCATCTGCCAGTGGTGTTCCCAGGTGCAACCCCTATGATGGACCTGATGCAGTGCCTCCATGTCTACATCTACCTGCCTCATGGTTGAGCTCAACTGTGACCTGATTATGACAATTCCTGGACCTGCAATAGTTCCAACTTGGTATGTTTTGCCTTGTTCACCACCTTCATCAGATCACTCTGTAGTATAATTTACATTTCTGTCAATACTGTTCTCTGCTCCCTTCCCCCCCCCCCCCCCCGCCCCATCCCTCCTCACAATAACTGTCACTACAACTTGCAAAGTGACCCTCTATAACCTGACCAGATGTTGCGTTAGGTTTGAAAACACTTGTGACATAGTAGCCACTACCTAACTGTCTTGCAGTACTTAGTTTCTGCATGCACAGTGGTTCCAACTAAAGAATGATAACATATATGAAATAGTGATCATAACATTGTTTCTATGTGCATATGTATAGTGCCAGTGTTAATTAAATTGCACTGAAGTTGCTCAGCACTCAATTTCTATAAACATTGAGAAGTAGGCGTTGCAGATGGCAGATATTTTTATTTACAGCAGTAATAGTCTGAGTACACTTGCAGTCACTGATGAAGATGTTTATAAAGCTTTGGGCAAGCTAGACTGTTCAAAGAGTTGTGGCCCTGACCAAATACCACCTAAAGTTTTGAAATACTGTAGAGTCTTGCTTTGCCATCCTTTAAAATACTTGTTTAACAGGTCTCTAAAGTCAGGAATTTTTCCAGATGTATTTAAGCTTGGTCATGTTGTTCCTGTGCATAAATGCGGATTGAAGGAAGATGTTAAGAATTATAGACCTATTGTTATACAATCGGTGTTAGCAAAAATCTTCGAGAAGTTGGTGCTAAACAAAATCTATCCCATGTTTCGTAACATAATTACTCCAAAGCAACATGGTTTCTCTCCTGGAAAATCAACAACAACTAACCTTGTGATTCTTCAAAATGAAATAATTAGAGCATTTAGTGAGCGAAAACAACTCGATGTCATATATCTTGACTTTTCAAAGGCATTTGATAAAGTTAGCCATCCCCACCTTCTTACTAAGTTGAAGGAATATGGCATAGTTGGTAAATTATTGGAGTGGTTTTGTAGCTACATCAGCAACAGAAGGTTGATTGTAAAGGCTTTTGGCTCATTGTCATCTGCTTTCGCAGCTACTTCTGGAGTACCTCAGGGTTCACACCTAGGACCATTGCTGTTCAATATATTCATAAATGATTTAGTTAGTATTTTTGCCAGTTGCCTTTTCTTTGCAGATGACATTAAGATTTTCAAGAAAATCATTACTCGAGATGACTGCTTAGATCTTCAGAATTGCTTAAAAGCTATTGTGAAATGGTGTCAACAAAACAGCATGCAACTTAATGTTAATAAATGTTCCTGCATTACTTTTCACCGCACTAAATCGGCATTACATTTTGAATATGAAATGGAAAATCAGCTACTGAATCGCTGCACAACTGTAAGAGACCTAGGAGTTCTTCTGACGTACAATCTCAGTCCAGAAGAACATGTCCACAACATATGTGCCAAGGCCTCCAAGTGCCTGGGCTTATTGGCAAGCACTTCCAGATTTATTAATAATATCCAGACACTCAGGCTCTTGTACTGTGCCCATGTCAGACCCATACTTGAGTATTGCAGCGTTGTATGGTCGCCTCATCAGATCACACTACTTCAACACATTCAGAATCTTCAAAATAAGTTCTTAAGGCTTATAGGTTGTCGCATGGGCTTTCATTACTAAGACGTTCCGTTGGTTGCTGTTGGAACCTACCTTGGCCTCCATCCTTTGGAGTCGAGACGGAATGTTCATGGTGTCCTTTTTCTGCATAAACTAATCTCAGGTGTTATAGACTGCCCTGAAATTCTCAGACATGTATATTTTCGTTGTCCATCTGGTACACGGTTGAGAGAACTATTTGGTCGTAGACATCTGCGCACAAACTATGAGGCTAGCAGTGCCTTAGAACGGATACAGAGGCTAGGTAACAGAATACCTCCTGAACTTGATTTTTTCATTGACAGTGCTGCCGTTTTCAAGCAAGTACTCATACGTGAGTGGAGTCAGCAATGATGGGCTTAGTCACGGTCTATTATTCCCTGCAATAATTTTTATTTTTTTTGTAGTTTTATGTTGAGTCTTATTATTAGGTTTAGAATAATTAATAATTTTCTTCTGTGTAATTGTTTTTCTAGTTTTAATAATATAAAAATATACTTGCTATTTTTTGTTATCTTCTTGTTTTCACTGTAACTAAATTGTTCGTAAATAGTGGTAATTGTGTTTAATAAGTAGCTATCATAAGATATATTAATGTAAAATGGTTTTTCCGTTGGAATAAATAAATAAAATAAAATAAAATGTTGCTTTCACTAGTGCTTTTTTTACCAGCACTACCAGTCGTTCACATGTAAGCTGTTAACTCCGTATCACAATCTGAAAGCATACAAAATTTGCTTCACAAAATTAAATTGTGCTTTGAGGTATGAAAAAGCTATGCTGGATCTCGACATTGAATGAAGACAATTGCCGAAGGGAGTCAGTTTATTTGATACATGCAAAAGGTTGTAACCATTAACAGCTTGAGGAAGTGGGAACATACTGTTTTTTAGCCAAGGGATTCATGGATTTTAATCAGTTACTGAGCAAAATGTTCTGTAATTTATGTCAAATACAGAAATAGTTTAAAATATCGATTTTTGAAATTCAAAAGTAGGTGAGTAAGGGAAATTTCCACAAGGCATATGCTCCATCAAAATTAATGAAATGAGGTGATATAGCCTAATAGTTTTTGTTCTCAAAATATTTATTTTTTTTATGTTATTCGGATAGAATAACGTTAAAGTGTGAATGAGTATGATACTAAACTCTACAAATTTGAATGAAATGTTTTGTTGTTCTTTACATGCAGAAGTAAGCCACCTCCAACAAATTTAGAAGTGTTGAAATATATATAAAAAAAAAGAGCCACACAACTCTCTCCAGATCTTTGTCAATTCCTTTGTTGTAATATATTCTTCACATTTTCATAACAAGCAACCAGGTGGCTCAATGATTAAGGGATCTGACTGAAGATTGAAAGGTCCCTGGTTCAAATCCCTGGTTCGGCTAGGATTTTCATAGATCCTTAATCCAACTCACCTCTGTCACTGCTTGCATTGTAATGTGATGTACTCCAGAACACTTCCGTGATTCAGATTCCACATTAAACTGTAGGTTCTCTATACCCAGTAGAATTTTTGGTTTGGGCTAGGTGGCTATTACATGGGCAGATCGCGCAGCTTATAAGAAACCCTGTCACCAGATCATTAAAGCCACACAAACTTACTTTACTTTATTTTTGTTACACGCTGTTGTGAAAACCAGATAAAACAGGGTGGCCACAGACCTGGAAAGATATGAAATTATCAGGGAATTTAAAGCCACCTTGAAATATCATGGAAATATCAGGGAATCCAAGTAATTTAAAAAATTATCAGGGAATTTTAATTGCAACAACCCAAAATTTGATAATTTTTTAATAATTTATTTTAATATTGAACTTTTGCATTAAATAATTCAGCTTATCTATTTTTGACATAAAATAGCCAACAAATACCGCATTTACACTAGCAACTTGCATCTTGTCTTGCGCCTCATCGAGATACGACGACAAGATGTTTGTGTGCGAGCGCTAACATGAACTATCTCTGGAACTCAGCATTTGAAATTATATTTTGAAAAAAAGGTGGATGACATCTAAATCATGCAAACTTAGAAGTTATATTTTTTACTTAATAAAACAGCAATCGTATAGGAGTAAGTATATAAAGATGTTTTTATGTTTCCTAAACAGTTTTACAATTCAAGCAAAGTGTGAAACAGATGTTCCAAAAAAATTGAATTTGTGGAGAGTCTTCGAAGTCCTGTAGAATGTCACAAGCTGGTTTTGAGCTTCTTCTGAGAAAAATTGAACCTTTAATATCAAAACAAAAGCCTAGATTCAATATACAAATGCCAGAAAAAATGTAATAGCGATAATTATACGGCTTTATAACTTTTTTTGTATTAATGATATAAGGCGAATTAAAGCAGGAACAAAATAATACGTAAGATCGTAAATAGGTAGGATTTATAAAGTTTTGCATCATTCAGAGCTCTTTCAAATGCTGAATCGATGTGATAGTATAAACATCGTGCTCGTGCCTTTGTCTTGCTCCAAATAAACCACTGCCAAGTCGAGCGGCACAGGCAAGCAACCACACAAAGTGAACCAACACGATTGCATGGGTTATACAAACTCGTGTTCATGCTATCTTGCGGAGACTCGCGGAAACTTACGCGAAAGTGTTAACTTGGCAACAGAAGAAATTGAAAATGGAAGAAAAAAGCTACAATAACTGAACCAGAAGATTTGAAAAGAAAAGTGTAGCAAATGAAAAAAGGCATAAAAAAGCTAAGCTGTTGACTGAGTCAAGTTACTGATGAACAATTTAAAAATCTTAACTACTTTATCCACCAAATATTGAAAGATTACTAATTGGTTATATAAGTTCATATTAGTCATTTGACCTATCTTATTTTTGTGCTACTCATTTTTAATTATGCTTAATAATATTATAAAATTTTCAAATAAACATTCTTAAACATGAATAAAATGTTCTCGGGTTACACATGTTTCTTTTTCTAATTTTTTTAGTTTTATACCAGATTTAATTATTTAGAATCAAAATCTAATTAAAACTTTAAATATCTTAACCATGCAAATAAAGTTTCTAAATCAGGGAAAAATTTGGCTAATTTTTCTGGAAAACCTGGAAATATCAGGGAATTTTTAAATCATTACCTTGTGGCCACCCTGTAAAAGAAACATTCTAATTTTGTAGTATCAATGTTGCTGGTGATACAAGATCCAGGTTTCGGAAGATTGCAATTTCGTCACAACTGTCTGTCATCCAGAATAGTGACACACTTTTTTTTAGCAGTTCTGTGAATTTATTTAACCAACAGATTGTTTATGCTCTTCGTAGTATGTTCAGGTATCGCATTGTAGAATTAAGTGGATGGGTTCTTTTGGAGATGACTAACAATGTGCTTTCTGAGTTTTTAAATATGTTAGGTATTTTTGTTTCAGTATTTCTTTAATTTTCCTGTTGAGTCATTTAATGTGCTTCTTTTTTTTTTTTTTTTTTTTTTGAGTATCCATAAGAGACCCTATCGAAGTTATAGGAATTAATTTTTCTGTGGCTTGATAATTTTTTAAGGACCTTTGCAGTTTTTTGTCCACACTTGAGAATATGCTGGAAAATTCTTTCAAAATTTGCAGTGATATGCAGTATGACAAAACTTACAGGAAGTTTCTGGAGTGTATGTTTTGGCAAAATAACTAAGTGAATGATTCTGACAAATTTGATATTCCACATCAAGTCTGGTAGGTGAGTTGGAATGCCCAGGCCTGACATTCAGGAGGATGGAGCCGGACATCCAGATTTTGGTTTTCCATGGTTTCCTGAAATTGATTCAAATGAATATCTGGACATTTCCTTCAAAAAGCCATGACCTAATTCCTTCCCATGCCTTTCTCCCAAACTCTCTGCTTCTAATGACTTTGATGCCAAGGTTTAGAGCCAGAAAATAAAGGTATGGGGATTTTACGAATATTATATTAAATGTCATGAAAATTCATTTTTTAAAAAAAATTTCAAACACTTTCAACAATTTTTTTCAATTCTCTCTCTCCTCCCCCCCCCCCCCCCCCCCCCCCCCCCCCCCCCCCCGTGTGTGTGTGTGTGAGAGAGAGAGAGAGCACACATTCGCCCTTGATTTATGTATCCCATTTGAAAGATAATTATCTCAGACATCACAAAGCTTGTTTAGGATTAAAATTAGATTCATCTGTTACAGAGAGATTTGATTCCTGTGTTATAAATTCATTGACATAAACTTTGGAATAGTGTAGAAAATTCTCTGCTTGGCCAAAATTCTCAAAACAAGTAAATAGGATTGTAGTTCCTTTTTAATGGGTTTGAAGGTTAAATGTTATTTAGTAAAATAAAAATTCTACATTTTGTTTGCTTGAATTGAATCAAATTTGAAAATGTCTAAAGTATTTTACTGTTAATTTGCTTTGATTAATTTAGTTGCTGTGTAACAGTTTTGCAATATACATTATACATTGTAACTTCAAGTATGCTGACCTTACCAAAAACGTGGTAAAGTCATATTTAGTAGCATAATGATTTTCCATGATTAAAAAAAATGTTCTTGAATTTTTCAGTTATATGAAGATCGTATTGGTGAAATTAAAATGGTTATTGTTGTACGCAGTGATTTGAAGATGGGCAAAGGGAAAGTTGCTGCCCAGGTGAGTATCTCTCATTGCAGGTTCTCTTTAACTGAAATTAGCTAATACATTGATTCATTTGCATACTATAGATAACTTGATGAAAACAGTAACACAAGCTATTAGACTAATTTATTGAAATTAGATGTACTGTTGGATGATTGCATCATTTAGGGTTTGTGGATAATGTTGAATTATGAATTGGCTACAAACTGCCACCAAAGAAAGATACTATACCTTGTTCACTCTCAACTGGCATGTCAAAGTCATGTTCCTCGCACCTCACTGGCGTCACTCGTTGCCTTCCTCTCCGAGAAAACCACTGCCTGCAGGCAGGCAGGAAGCATTGTCGTATGACGCAGTATTGTTGTGTTTATACGAATACAGTAAAAGTCCGGCTACCCGTGTTCCGATTATCCGAGCCGTAGGGTTAACCGAGGCAAATTTTTGGTATGGAAAAGTCTAAAAAGGACGTTCTAGCTCAACAAGATGTCAATGAATTGTCACATTTAGCCAGCCAACTTCCAGTCGTAAAAGAAATTAACAATGAAGATATACAAGAGTGGTTGTTGGATGACAATCAAAATCAGCTTAACGATGATGAAATTGTTAATTTGGTTGTCAGCAGACAAGGAGAAGTAGACAAAGAAGATAAAAACGAAACTGTTCCAAAAATTTCTCATGCTGATGGTTTAAAAAGAATAGAAGCAGCACTTGAGTATATTGAGGAACAGGAAGAAAGCACAGCAGCCGACATAATGATACTACAGCGTTGGCGCTATACTTCTGCTAAGAAGAGAAACAAAATTATGACACAGAAGACTATTAAAGACTTTTTTGCAAGTGATCGTACTGTACAAACAACTTTATTGCTTCGCAAATTAGTTGTACACTATAAATAAATTGTATTATTTCCGTTTCAACACATTTTTTGATTCATTGAAACCTCTTTCCTTGACCTCCGGTTATCCGAGTTTTTCGTTATCCGAGGTGGTCCCAGTCCCATTTACCTCGGATAATCGGACTTCTACTGTACATAATTAAGAAATGCTGTGAGTGAAATGGCATCAGATAGTTGTTATATCAGGATAAACAGTCAAAAACAATAATTTTAGATGCTAGAAAACTCTGAAGAGAAAGTTAATATACTTTTCAGGGAACCAAAAATTAAAAGAAAAAAAGACAACACAGTTGTGTGGCATATCATTATGAACAGTGCATCATATATACAGTGAAGTGGAGCATTCAAGAGCCATGCTTTTCTTCTTCAAAGAAAAACATTCACCGAGTCATGGATGACTTCCGGAAAGATATCATTTGATGTTCTGTACTAAAATCTTATGATCGGGGCGAGTATTGTACCATAAGAAAATAGAGGGAAATACTGAAAGAGAAAATTAAATGGACTGGAGGTGTCACTTTTCTGCATAAATTACTAAAAACACTGTATTTCAGATACAGAAAATGATGGGAGATGTTTTCTGATGGTAAGGGCAGACACTGTTTTTTATATATATACAAATAATGCACGTTTTAAGGAAATGACATCCTCTTCAACCTATCACCTACCTTGATGATACGTGGGTATATCGAGATCACACAAGAAAGATTATTTGTCAACTTTTTAAACAAAATGGTGGCTTCAGGGTTCCTGTAGGTAAAGGCTCTCGATTGTTTGTCATGCGGGGTCAACAACTCGTGGAATTGTTGAAGGGGATAGTTTAGTGTTTCAATCTAAAAGTTCTGGCAACTATTACCAAGGAATAAGTAGTTAAGTGTTCAGAGAATGGTTTTCCTTCTTAAGAGTCTGGAAGAAGGGTGGGTCCTCATAATGGATAGTGACAGTTATCACTCAAAATGCAAAGAAAAAATTTATACGACATGTTTCAAGAATTAGCTTTCACTGGGAAGCACATCCAAGAATTGGATTTAATTCTTAAAATGTCTTGCACAACTTTTAAAACTAAAAATAATGACTGGAAGCAGTAAATTTTATTCATTGACATCATGTAAATAATTTTTACCTTTATTAACATATGAAATTGAAGTTGGTAAAAACGCAAATCCGACCACGCTTCACTAATTTCGCTCATGAAAAATAATTAATCTCCTTGACCTCCAAGGCCACTTACAAGGACTCTCCCCCAACTCTTTGTCCCTCCTTATCCCGCAGAACCCCCGTATCCCCACCTTTTACCTTCTTCCCAAGATCCACAAAACTGGAAATCCGGGGAGACCTATAGTTGCGGCTTATGGGTCTCCTACGGAACGGATTTCAGCTTTTGTGGATCAGCACCTTCAGCCTTTTGTACAGGTCCTCCCTTCATTCATTAAAGACACCCCACACTTCCTTGAACGACTTTCCACAGTCCCCACTCCTCTACCACCCGACTCCTTCCTTGTCTCCATAGATGTCTCTTCCCTTTACACCAACATCCCTCATGGACAGGGCCTCAGTGCTATGGAACACTTCCTGGAAATGCGACCTCCCGACAGCCTCCCCAAGACATCCTTCCTCATTTCCTTGGCTAACCTTATCCTGTCTAACAACTACTTTTCCTTTAACTCACAAATTTACCATCCGATGCGTGGTACTGCAATGGGCACCCGCATGGCATCAGCCTATGCAAACTTTTTCTTGGGCCGTCTGGAACAACGATTCCTCAACAATCTTCCCATTAAACCTCTTGTGTGGTTCAGATACATAGATGACATCTTTATGATCTGGACCCACGATGAGCATCATCTAATAGACTTCCTCAACTCCCTAAACAACCACTCCATCAACTTTACTTGGACTTACTCCTGTACTCATGTTACCTTTCTTGATGTTGATGTTTCCTTGCATAACGGGCGCCTACATACCTCTGTTCATATCAAACCGACTAACCAGCAGCAAGCAATATCTTCATTTCAACACTTGTCATCCCTTGCGCATCAAACGTTCCCTTCCTTACAGTCTGGCCCTCCATGGCAGGCAAATCTGCTCTGATGAACAATCTCTTTCCCAATACACAGTAAACCTGACTGGAGCTCTCATCTCCCGTAGCTACCCTCCTGACTTAGTACACAAACAAATCTCCTGTGCCATAGCCCTTCCTTTACACAGCCACTCCAAGTCAGTACCCCTTGATACTAACCACAGGTCCGCCTTCATCACTCAGTTCTTCCCTGGTCTCGAGTCCATTAACCTAATCCTTCGCCGTGGACATGATTTACTACGTTCCTTCCCCGGGATGCGCACCATTCTCCATAAAATTCTACCCACTGCCCCTCGCACATGTTTTAGCAGACCACCAAATTTAAGAAATATCTTGGTTCACAAGTACTCGCCAAGTAATTCCCCCAGACTGCCACAGGGTCCATTCCCGTGCAATAGACCCCGTTGTAAAACATGCAGCATGCACCCAGCCACTACTACTGACTCCAATCCTACCACAGGTGAAACATTCCCTATCATTGGTCATGCTACTTGCATGACAACACACCTCATATACCGACTGACATGCCTCCATTGCTCCAGTTCATATATAGGCCTCACAACCAATCCCCTAGCTATCAGAATGAATGGCCACAGGCAGACAGTTTATACTAACAATGAGGCCCATCCAGTTGCAAAACATGCCAGTTCCCACAAAATCAATAATTTGAACATCTGTTTTTCAGTTAGGGCAATCAGAGTTTTCCCTAACAACACGACCCCCTCTGAACTTCGTAGATGGGAACTAGCCTACCAGAATATCCTTGACACCAGACATCCTCCTGGCCTCAATCTCCAATAAACTCTGCCCACCAGACCAAGCACTTATTATCTATACCAGCGGTTCCCAACCTTTATTGGTACACGACCCACTTTTAAGTAAAAAAAATTTCGTGACCCACCTAATATGAGAGTGTATCTAATATCAGAATGGGAACTGTTGCATGATCTCGATACGCTATCGACTGTCCTATCCTACGAAAAGGCGAATTTTCGTACAAAGATATACTATCATCAATAAAAAGAATTGATAATACATAAAACAAGGAACATATTATAGGCCACGAGATGGCTGCACAGACCATCACCACATCAAGTTGACTGATGGAATTCCACGATTTATCACATTAAATCTACTCTCAGTCAAAACAGAACACACACAAAACTCACTGTCACAAAGCAGAAAAAGACTGTTCAAATCAAAGACTTAGGTTTTGATTCAAGAATAAACAAGAAAATGACAATGAGTGAAGTAAAATTGCAGATGGTACGCACACACATCTCCACTTTAGAGCGGGGCGGGAGAGGGGGTGTTCAGGGGTTGCCATAGCGATTGCTGAAGCTGCTGTATCTCACAACGTGGTTATTGCATAATACCGACTGACTGCTTCAGAAAACTTTTTTCCTCACAAAGTTATTATTTATGCTAATAGCTATCATGATTATTGCACTTGTAAAATATTGCGATATATTTTTTAAATATGTAGATGAAATAAAAGATATATTTTTGGGATAAAAACCTCGATTGTTCTGCGACCCACCAAAACACACACCGCGATCCACTAGTGGGTCGCGATCCATAGGTTGGGAACTGCTGATCTATACCATTTACATTTTTTGTATTTCTGTATTTACTATTATCCATGCTATTTAAATTTATTTTACTTTTCACTTATAGTTATATATATCCCCACCCAGTTATTATTCACCTCTTTCAATAATAACATATCGTCATCAGTATCGATTATCGATCCAATATTTGAGCTTACTCTCCCCCCCCCCTTCCACCTAAACAACCATCCGCGCCTGAGACGCCATTCATCAGTCGGCCGTCTATGTGTACACCTGTGACTTCACCTTCTGCACGTTTAAGGCTGCTGTAGGCTGAAATATTGCGCTTCTCTTGTGTTTGTTTTTTGTTCATCGTACCAGCCGCCTTCATCTGTGGTAAGTGTTGGGTCATATTTCCCTATCCTTCTTTAATTAAAATGCTCAGTTTTACTAAAGTAAACATCACATAAAATGCAACATATTGTATAACATACGTTGCGAGGATGATTGCGCATGCGCGGCAGCTGTTTCCCCTTCATCTGTAGGGGTTAGGGCAGTGGAGTGGGCATAGAGCAGAATGACCTTGACCCACCTCTCTTAACTGAACATAGTATGGTTAATTTTATGTTAAAATATGTAAGGTAACATGCTGCTACTGGGGGGATTACTGTCTTAACCTTGAACAACGTTCATGATCGTAGCCTTTGGTACACGTTATAATTAAATGACACGGTTGCCACACGCTTGTTACACCCCAAACGTGAAAGGAAGTATTGAAATAAGTTCACTGTACACTATTTTAAAGTCACAAAAGTTCTCTTTTACAGTGTCGGTACCAGAATTTTGAATAAAGCAATCGGGCAGTCAATCCACAGAAGATTTGCAGGTAAAGCACACTCACGAGAAGATACAAACGCTCATCAAGCCCCCTTACTTTGATGAAGGTACAGCTACGACTAGGACTACGGCTACCAACCACGTGGAGCCATTCTCTCCGCCAGTAACACGGTGTTAACTCCGAAAACTACCGAAAAACTGCTCTACATTACGACACGAAGTTGATTTTGAAAACTACCAAAAAAATGCTCACTTCCAAGATGGCTACTGCCCTATTTATCAAATTCTGTGATGTCAGCAAAAACCTTTGAAAACGTTTCAAAAAGTACCTTCTAGTTTGAATCATTATTACTATATTGTCATCCTAGTATCTTATTCTATCTGTTTGAAATTAGTTTAGTTTTCAAAAAGGGTTCTGTTAAATTACTTTTAAATTCTATTATGTCATCAGTCCTATCCTTAAATGGTTTGAAGAAGCTTATAGATTTGTTATAAAGTCAAGAATGAATAGTTTATACACTTTTTAGGCCATAGTTAATGACTTGTTGAACTCAGTAGGTGGTGGCATTTGCTGTATGGTTTAACCCATAGGTGTCAAACTCAATTTTGCAGAGGGCCGTATATTAAATTTAGAATGTGTAGGTGGGCCAGATTAAATAAAAAAAATGTACTGAATTACTATAACATTTTATTTAGTTAATTGTATAGTATATAATATACGGTTGTTAAAGATCATATCAAAGTTATAAAAGAGGGTAATTATTTTGAGCTCGAGGATCCAGATACCTGATTTCTCTTGTTTTTGACAAGCTCATTGATGTCAGGTATCATATTTGTTGTAATTATTTTAAGAATTGATTGGAGATGTTCATTCATAAGTCTTGTGCGATGTTTGTTCTTATTTATTTTCATGACGGAAAACATCTGCTCACATAAATAGGTGCTACCAAACATGCTCAAAATGCGTGCTGCATGCTTTTTTTAATTCTGGGTAGTTATCCAAACTCTTGAAATATTGTGTATAAAATGTAAGAGCGTTAACCACTCTAAATTTTTCTTTCAAAATACTGTCCGATTGAAGATCTATCAACTCCATTTGCAAATGAACTGGTGCCTGTGCAGCTTCAAAATTAAATGGATTGTTGATAATTGGGAATTCCATTTCATTCATTTTGTGGAAGTCTTCAAAACGATTGTTGAATTCCGTGATCAGATTTTGCAGAAGTTGAGAATATTGATCCATTTTTTTTTTGGTTCACTGTGCCAAATGATTTTAAATGAGGGAAATGATCCAAAGTTAGATTTTTTCCCACAGCCTCAACTTTGTTTCAAATGCTTGAATATATGAATACATTTGAGTGACAATCAGATTTTTACCCTGTAACTTTACATTCAGATCAGTCAAGTGTTTATTCATATCTACCAAAAAGGCACAATCAACCCACCAGTCATTGTCATAGTCAATTGGGTTGCCTTTTTCTAACATGAAAGCTTGAATAGGGTCAGGTAATGCAAGAAAATCTTTCTAAAACTACTACTTGACTGAGCCAACGAACTTCGGTGAAATAAGGGACATCAGAAAACTTTTCGTCCAAATCTTGTAAAATCTGCCTGAACTGTGGGTGATTTAGTCCTCTGCTCCTTATAAAATTTACTATTTTAATTATAGGTTGCATGACATGATCCATTTTTAAATGTTTGGATGCCAAAGATTCCTGATGAATTATGGAGTGAAATCCCACAAAATTCCCTGATGTTTTCTGTTTTAATTTAGTTACAACGCCCGAATATTTGCCAGCCATGGCAGGAGCGCCATCTGTAGTTATGCTGCTAAGTATATTCCAGTCCAGTTCATATTCTGCTATCAAATTCTCAATTGTAGAATAAATATCATTTGTTGTTGTAGTATCTGTCAATGGAACGCACTTTAATAGTTCTTCAGTTCTTTCAAAGTTACTGTTAATACCTCGTATAAAAACAGCAAGTTGAGCTGTATCAACAGTATCAGTATCAACAGCCAGTGAAAAGTTTGTAAATTCCTTAATTTTCTCCTTCAATTGAAGAACCAAATTTTGAGATAAATCATTTATTCTTGAAGCAACAGTGTTTCTTGACAGTGAAATATTTTGAATTATTGACTTTTCAGATGGAAATGAAGCATCGGCAACTTTCAACATACAGTCTTTAATAAAATCACCATTAGTGAAAGGTTTTGATCTCTTCGCGATTTCTAATGCAATAATAAAACTTGATTTTAGGGCATCTTCGCTCTCAGTAATAGCTTTAGTAAACATCGATTGTTGACCTTGAAGTTTAGATTGTAAAGATGACAATGTGTCCATTCTTATTTTTTCAGTGTAACAATCGAATTTTGATTTATGATTCATATCATAGTGTCTCTTCAAGTTAAACTCCTTACAAACAGCAACTGTTTGATTGCAAATCAAACACAGTGGTTTCCCTTTCCATCCTATGAAAAAATATGCAATTTTCCCATTTAGACTGAAAAACTCTGCACTCACTATCAACTTTACGTTTTTGTGACATTATGCCAAATTCATAACAATTATGGAACTCGGCACAACAATTATGGATATCGCACGCGCATGACACAAACAAATGCACAATACCTTCACAATCGACTCGATTGACTCACGTCGCGCCGACACACTCCTTTTATATCGATAAGGAAGGTTCTAGTCTAGACTCGAAGCACGTGGAAGATTCTGCTTGTTGCTAAGGGATGGCGTTACTGTCTATCTCTCTCGCTTGTCTAGGCACGCGCTGCCCTTGAAATTACTTATAAATGTAGTGTGCACATTTTAAAACTTCCGTAGAGGAATCGAGTGAAGTCTAAAAGCTCTAAAAAACATGATTCTTCTTTCTGTGTCACATTACGACTGCGGGCCATATCTTTGACATCACTGTTTTAGAATTACCCTTTTTTTTAAATTTATTTCTTAAGTCACTAGACTGTGTAAAACTTTGTTGTCTAAGTTTCAGCCATGTTGGGTTTTTGGTATTCCTGCTTGTACGTTGCTCTGATATTTTACAGAGTGCTTTCTTCCTGGTGTCCGACTGGCCAGCTTGCACTGGGTGTGCCATGTATTCCATTAATCCTTGCATGCTCAGTGGTGTTGTTAAGATACATCTAGCTGATTAGTGGAAACTTTCCTCATGATAGGCAAAGAGATTTTTACATGTTATCTTTGAAAAACAGATCAATTGTCATCAAGTTTGGTGGAGGATCCTGTACCAGTACTACTATCACTGCACCTTGAATTAAAGAATAGTGAGGGAGTCATTTAGATGTTCCCAAGCAGAATGGTCCCAAGTCCTCTTCAACCAGAATCTACAAGATTGGAGAAGTTGTGTTGTAGTTCAGGACAAACGAAAGACTATAAAGACCAGAGACAGTATCTTTAAGTTCATTGTTAAACATTGGCAACAGATTTACTTTTCAGGGTATCTGATATTTCAACAACTCCAGTTTTGTAAAGATCTTAATGGAATTTGAAATAATTTAGTGAGAATTGCAAACACGAATCTGACTGATCATGCCTGTAACAATTTAAATAATTTACTTTGAAGGTACCCTTTAAGACGAGAAGAGGGAACATCCTAAGCTTTTTTTATTTTATTGGCACCACACAATAAAAGTGGTGTCTGTCTGTATTTCCAAGAATTGGCAAACACTGGTTGTTAGCAAAACCAGCAATTCTGATGCACAACTTTTATTTTAGCTGTTTTTGCAGGAAGCAATCATCATAAGTGAATCTTGGTGAAAAAAATAATTGTTGTGGAAACACTTTTTTTTTAAGTTTTATCTTGCATTGGATTAAAATGAGTTAGAATCTCATATGAATTTCATTGCGAGGTGAAAAAAAGAAAACACTTTATTGGCTTCTTAACGTTTCTGCCCTCTTATAGAAAATTTTAATTTTCTCCATTTTTTGATTTCTAATTCATAGGATAAATAATATCTGATTCATTTGTAACACTTACTGCAAATATTAGTGTACAGAAAATTCTGCCCCAAAAAGAAACCAAGAGCAGTTATTGTATTTATCAGTGAGAATAAAAATTAAAATAGAGACACTTTTAAATTTCACTGTAAAGAATAAATTCTGAGCCCATTTGAGTCTAGTTGAACCAACTAACTGGTAGCACTAAATGTGCCACTGATAAAGTAACTTCAGATGAAAATCTTGCCCAAAGAATTTTAAACCTATTTAGTTACCAGACTTCATCTTCTTCACAATGTTTTATCCAAAAAAAGTCACAAGGTAATATGGTAAAGTATATTTTATCATGTTAAATTTATTTAGGAAGTATGAGGATAAAAAATATGAAACCATGCAGTCTGTGTCTATATCAGAAATAAAGGTTATGCTGTACAGAAAAATTAAATTCCTTAACAGTTGCAACTTAATATTCAGACAGCATATTGGCACCAAAACATTATTTTCCACTTTGTGTGATATATCATACCATCAACTCAGTCTCTTTCCCTTAACTCATTCAAAAGTAGTTCTAAAAGTTTGAGATAACTGGCAGTATTCATTTTTTAGGTAGTAAAATTATTGTAAAAAAATGTTTTTAATATCTTACGTATTTCATTCCAGTATTTCTTTTCCACAGTGTTCCCATGCTGTTCTGAAATCCTACAGACAAGCAGAAAAATTATGTCCAGAAATACTCGAGCGTTGGATGGAAGAAGGTGAACCAAAAGTCGTTCTTCGAACAGAGAATGAAACGAACCTGCTTGCGCTGAAGAAAGCTGCCCATGCAGCAGGACTTGTAACTTCACTTATAAAGGATGCTGGACGCACCCAAATTGCACCTGGTTCTCGAACTGTGCTGGGCGTTGGCCCAGGGCCTCGTAATATTGTTGACTCTGTTACTGGAGATCTTAAGCTTTATTGACTTGCCTGAAATAAAATTTTATGTGCTATAATTATATTTTATTATATATATGCCTCTTTCCCCATGGCTGTAATTAATATTTATCCCAGCAAAGTTTTCAGTGACAAACAGTTTAACGTAAACTTAGAGGAATTTAAGTTTCAGAATTACTTTCACACTTTTAATTTAATATAATTTAATAGCAATGGAGCACAGGCTCTGGTGGCAATTTCCCTACACACCCATCTTCCCCCTATCCTACACCCACCTACATTTGCCCAAATTTTATCTTTAAATTCTTTCAAAGTTTTTGGTAAATTATTCATCATTTCTCTTGGTAACTCATTCCAATCCCTGACACCCTTACCTAAAACAGAGAATCTTCCTACACCCTTGTGCCTGAAATCGACTGCCAGCTTGTGGTCATGGTCATCTTTTCCCTTCCATGCACTACTTTTCATACCTATTGCAATATCTTTCCATGCCTCATCGCCAGTATATGCCCTGTACACTCCCATTACCCTCCTCATCCTCCTCCTGTCTTGCAATGAATCCCATTCCAGCTCCTTTATCATATCCGCCACTGATTGCATTCTGCGATAATTTCCAGAAACAAATCTAGCAGCCCTTCTTTGCACCCTCTCCAACTCCTGTATTTGATACGTAAAATGAGGGTCCCATACTACACTACCATATTCGAGCAATGGTCTCACCAAATTTTGTAACCCAATTCCTTTACTTCTCCCATACATCCCCTCATCACTCTCGCCAACAAGTGCAGAACTTTGAAACCTTTACCTACCACCTGTCCAATGTGTCCAGCTCAGTTAAGCTTGTTATCAAAAGTAATGCCAAGATATTTACATTTCAAGTCTTCAGCGAGCAATTCTTTTCCCACCTTATATTTATAATTAACCTTTTGTTTTTTATTTGTGTATCTAATAAGCTGACTCTTCTTTGCATTTATCTTCATCCCATGTTTATCAACCCAACTAGATATCCTGTCCAGATCACCCTGCAACCGTTTACAATCCTCTATCGTTTTGATTCTTTTATACAGCATTATGTCATCTGCAAACAATCTAATTTCAGATAGTAAACAATCAACACAATTATTCATTAGAATAATGAATAGCAATGGTCCCAATACGCTACCCTGTGGCAAACCCATATTTACTTCTACTTCTTTTGATACTACATTTCCTACCCTAACTTTCTGTTTTCTACCTTTTAAAAATTGTTCTACCCAGCAAATCACTTTCTCATCCACTCCAATGGTTTTTACCTTATTTACTACCATTTTATGGCTTACTCTGTCAAACGCCTTTGACAGATCTAGTGGTACACTATCAATTTCGCCTCCCTTGTCCATTTCATCTGAAATATCTTGCATATATCCCACCAACTGAGATTCGAATGAATATCCTTGTCTGAACCCATGTTGCCTGCTTGAAAACCACTTACATTCCTCACATATATTTCTGATGTGGTTGCATATCAATCTTTCCATTAATTTACCTACCACTGATGTCAAACTGATTGGCCAGTAATTCTCAACTCTATTTCTCATCCCTCCTTTATGTACCGGTACTACTATTGCACTTTTCCAGTCCTGTGGTAAGCAGCAAGTATCCAGACTCAATTTAAATAAGATTTCAAGATAAGGTACATTGTCACATCCGGCTATCTTTAGATATCTGTAGTAATACGAGGGTTGTTTTTTAAGTAAGGGCCGTTTTTATTTTTTTAAAAAGATGCAAATACTTTTGTAAAAAAACTTTTATTTTCTGATTCTACACACTTTTACCTATTTTTCTACATAGTTGCCTTGTTTATTTAAGCACTTGTCATACCATACAACTAAGTTTTTAATTCCCTCTTCAAAGAATTCAGCCGCCTGCTCCGACAGCCAAGAGTTCACGGCTGCTTTCACTTCATCGTCGTCATTGAAGCGCTGCCCGCCAAGATGGTGTTTCAGGTACCGGAAAAGGTGAAAATCGCTAGGAGCAAGGTCGGGGCTGTATGGTGGATGGTCCAAAACTTCCCAGCCAAAAGAATCAATCAAATCCCGAGTCTTTTGAGAGGTGTGAGGCCTACCGTTATCGTGCAGGAGCAAAACTCCTTTTGTCAGCATGCCGCGCCTTTTGTTTTGAATTGCTCTGCGGAGCTTCTTTAGAGTTGCACAGTAGGCATCTGAGTTGATTGTCGTTCCTCATGGCATAAAGTTCACTAGCAAAACACCGCGCCGGTCCCAGAACACAGTTGCCATAATCTTGCGCTTTGACAGCGTCTGTTTGGCTTTGACCTTGACGGGTGAGGTTGTGTGTCGCCATTCCATCGATTTTCACTTGCTTTCGGGAGTGATATGGGATACCCATGTTTCATCTCCAGTGACAATTTGACTCAACATGTCATCCCCTTCTTCCTCGTAACTAATCAAAAAGTCCAATGAAGTGGCAAATCTCTTCCCTTTGTGGTGCCTCTGTGAGGAGTGTGGGTACCCACCAAGAACACAGTTTCTTAAACTTTAGGTTTTCAGACACAATTTTGTACAAAACCGATCTTGAAACTTGTGGAAATTCCAAAGAAAGAGTGGAAATTGTGAATCTTCTGTCCTCACAAATCTTTGTTTCGACTGCAGCCACCAAATCATCAGTGATCACGGAGGGCCGGCCTGAGCGTTCTTCGTCATGGACGTTTTGACGGCCATTTTTAAACTCTCTAACCCATTGATTCACTTTACCTTCACTCGTTGCATTCAAGCCATAAACTTTTGTTAACTGACGATGAATTTCTGCAGCTGATAGGATTCTCGCGGTCAAAAAACGTATCAATGACCGTATCTCACACGCGGCGGGCGATTCAATAATCGTAAACATTATAAAGTAGCACAGCGATGCGTACACGTCAGCTACAGAGCTGCAACTGGCATCAGTGTGAACGGGAAGGATGCCGGCAAGTGGCGCGGTGGATTGTTGCAGCGTCCGCGCGAACTACGGGACTATACGCGCGAACGGCCCTTACTTAAAAAACAACCCTCGTATTATCTTCACCAGCTCTTTTATGTTTTTTCAGCTTTCTTATTTCCTTCATGATTTCCTCAGGATGAATATCAAATTTTTTACTATTGTCATTTCCAATTGTGTTGTTAAGCTCGTTCTCCGAATTAGACCCTTCTGTTTCTGAATCATTGTCCCTAATGCTTTCACTGAACCAGTTACTTAAAATCTATGCCTTTTTCAAATCATCAGTAACTTCTTCTCCATCCTTATCTATAAGTGTGTCTACACCCTCCCTTCGCCTCAGTTTCTTGATATAGCCATAGAAATTTCTAGATGCATCAGTCAATGGTCCTCCTGCGCTGACAATACTCTTCATAAACCCATCTTTAGCCACTTTCTTTGCTGTTATTAAGTCCTTGTTTAGTTGTTTTAAATATTCCCTACTATTCTGCTGTCTCTTAACTCCGTTATGTTCTTTTCTTACCAACCTCTTTAACCTCCTCACTTCCCTATTATAGTACATAGGTTCTCTACTTCTCTTTATTTTCTGCCTTGGAATAAATTTTTCTTCCCCCTTTCTTATTATCTCCTTGAACTCTTCCCACCTTGACTCTACTGTACTTGAGCCTTTCTTCCATTTGCTGAATTGTTCTCTGAAATATCTCTTCAAATTCGAAACCTGTGCCTTTTTATAATTGTACCTATTTCCCCCTTCAGTTTTGGCTGCTGGTTTACTGAATCCTCTAATATCCGTCAGAACTGCTTCATGATCACTTATTCCTTCAGTTACTTGATACCTCAAAAGGTTTTCATCGGGCTTAATTAGAAATATATACAAAATATTTTGTCCGCTAGTGTTTTGCTCAACCACTTGTGTAAGTCTTCCTTCCCTTATTAAGATATTTGCAAATCTTTGTTCCCTTCTGTTATTTATCTTATTTCCTTCCCAGTTTACACCTGGTAAATTTAAATCCCCACCGATGATGATCATTCTATTCTCACCTCTGAAATCTGAGTATGAATTTAATTTCTCACCAAGAGCCTCATCCTCTTCTGTCATTCTTCCACTGTGGTAAACAGCCAACACTCTGATTTTTTCTTTTTTAACACCCCAGAAATCTACCCCAAGTAACTCATGGTCTTGATCTATGAATGCCAGTGAACTGTGGTAGTTTTTGTTAGCTAGTATGAAAACTCCTCCACCAATTGCTCCTCTATCTCTGCGGTACACTCTGTAACCATCAGGAAAAACCTCACTGTCTAGTACTTCTTCTTTTAACCAACTCTCTACCCCAATTATTACTTGTGGTTCGTGTATCTCTATTAAGTTTGCAAATTCGATTACTTTGTTCATTATACTTCTACAGTTTACCATTTTGTACACAAGATTAAAAATTTAGCTGTTGGTTTATCAGGGAAGTTTTAAAAAAATGAACTCGCTAATGGATTAAGGTTTAAACAATGATACCTTAGCTTCTTACCTTATAACAGTACATTTCATGTGATGCAGAATTTATTGCTTTTTATCGAATCTTTAATAACTAAAAAGTTTCAAGTTTTTTTTAAAAAAAACATGGCTACTCTCTATATCTGGTTGTTACCACAAACATTCTTGTTGCAATGTGAACTAGATTTTTTTATATTCAGAGTTAATATTGTTTATTTTGCTATTTATTTCCTATTTTGTTTGTTCTGTTCAAAGTTCCTCTTATGCCAATAACTTTTGAATTAAGTTTGTTCCGAAAGATTAGCAGGTTCCCTTTCTACGCAAGATCTATCAAATTTTCTCTCAGCAACTTCCTCACTGTGCAACTATTATTTCCAAACTTCTAAATCCTCTGCTTGATTATGATAAATCTTACTCGCTCTACCTCTCTACCATCAGTCCCTTCACTTCTTCCTTTTCCAGAGATACTATATTTTCCAACATATCAAAGCAAATCATCCCTATCAGACCTGCTATTCTTTTCATTCATTCCGTAAATTTTTATTTTCTCAATATTACAACCTGTATCTTCTTCAACAGTTGCAACTTAATATCTAGACGGCATATTGGCACCCAAACATTATTTTTCACTTTGCGTGATATACCATACTATCATCTGCCTAAATGTGTGATTTATTTTAATGGATTGCTGTGTTACATGGTGTATAACAAGATAAAAACCTAATTCTTTTACACCTTTTGCATTTATATCTGGATAACTTACTGTAAAAATTTCAACTTTATAACAAGTTTTCAAATACTATTAAATTTTCAAAATGTGGGTGAGGTATTAGCCACCATGTGAAAAATTACTATATTTTTGTAATAAAGTTGGTTAGGCAAATGTTTGTTATTACTATTAGACGTACAAAGAACTATTATCTCAGTCCAACTTGTGGCACCTCCCTTCAGAACTACTGCTATATGCACTCACCCATTCATGTTCCTGCAAGGGCACAAAAACATGTTTCAACTTGTGTTTTCTTGTACTTTCTCAAGGCTCACCAGTGTCCTCATCACACATTTGTTGGAAGCTCTGTAGGACTACACCCTATTCACTATCTAACATGTTGGATGGGAGGGAACCGTGTTGGTTGGTTCGGGAGTCCAACAACTTCCAACACATCGTACAACCCATTGACAGTTCTACATCAGATAATTTGATCATTTATAAACGTTTCTCGGGAAACAAACCGAGTAATATTGTTATCAATGCACAATATTTCGGCGACTTTATTCTCCGTCGCCATCTTCAGGTGCAGTTGCAAGTCTTGAATTCTGCCTTGAAGTCAGCCTTGAGTATGTTGTTTGTAAACTGGAATGGCAACGACAGATGTTATGTTGCCTAGCGGCATCTCAGATGTCATTAGACGCCCGCGGAACACAAAAAGCAGAGCGTTGGTGATGAGCAGCCTCAATAACAGGAATCCATGCATCACTTAACTGGAATCAACAATCCCTGTTTACCAAATCAGGCGCGAGGCGAATTTCAAATGCTTCTTTAATGACGCTGTCCCAGAAGTCTCGCGCATGTGACAACACCTTAGTCACTTCGAAATCGAAACCATGTCCTTCTGTCAAACTATGTTCCGCCACTGCTGATTTGTCTTTTTGCCCCAGCCTAACATGTCGGGCGTGTTCCAAACAACGTTGTTGTACGCACCGTATGGTCTGACCGATGTATTTCTTTCCACATTCACACGGGATGCAGTAAACTCCAGGTGTACGCAGGGCAAGGTCATCTTTTAGAGAGCACAAAATGTTTCTCAATTTTGGTGGTGGTAGAAAAATGGTCTTAATGCCATTTCTTGCCAGGACTCTTCCGATCCTAGATGTTGTGGCGCCAGAGTACGGCAAGAAGGCTAATATATCGTGTGGACCATTATCGTGTTTATTAGGCCTACGTTTCATTTCCCGGAATGCCAACTGTATCTGATGTTCATTGTACCCATTCTTTCTAAAGGAATCATGGAGATGTTTTAACTCACTAGGAAGGCTGTCTTTATCACATATTGCCCGCGCTCTGTGGACAAAGAGTAGTTAGTACTGTATTGCGCTGTGCAGGGTGATGATGACTGTGCGCGTTTAGGTACAGGTCTGTATGCGTTGGCTTCCTATACACCGTGTGTCCCAAAGTTCCATCAGATTTCTTTATAATCAGAATGTCCAAGAAGGGCAAATGGCCTTCCTTTTCAACCTCCATCGTGAATTGGATGTTTTTGTTGACACTGTTCAAGTGAAGGAGAAATTTATCTAGATTGTCTCTACCATCTGGCCAAACAACAAATGTGTCATCCACATACTGAAAGAAGGCACTGGGCTTCATGGGGGTGACCTGAAGATGGCGACGGAGAATAAAGTTGCCGAAATATTGTGCATTAATAACAATATTACTCGGTTTGTTTCCCGAGAAACGTTTATAAATAAACAACGCCGAGAAAAATTACATTCATTTATAATTTGATCATTGTTAAGTCCTAACAATTGGACTGTGAATGGGGCGATAGAGCATTGGAAATGTGCGTGTGGTGGTGTGGCCTTGTGCTTGTCGCTTGAATTAGTTGCGGCATGAACTCTGCAAAATTCTTATGACAAAGATTGTGTGTACGTAATTAGGTTAATTCACTTTTGAAATTATTGCGCATTTCTTTGTCATTGAACAAGTGTGGCCAAAACGATCAATCTACTTGTATTATATGGAACCAGATAACATTTAAGTAAAATATAGACTTTAAATATAACTAGCTAAAAGCACAGCTTTGTGGTGGCTCGTGAAGTTTTTTTATAAAAAATATTGTATAAAATTAAAGAAATTACTATCGTCAAAATTTGTGATTTAAGTTTGTTTTAAAAAAAATTAGGCCCTGTTTATAATAAGACGCATTCTTTCAATATTTAAAATATCAATTTATTTAATTTATTTTCAATCAGATACAAAATTTCTTATTCAAGTTTCTTCCCGTTTTCTACATTTTAACATACTCAGAATTTTTAATATTACTAATTCTGTCATAAGAAAATCTAATTACTGCTAGTCTTTCTGAAGTTTTTACTCTTTATAACCCAACATATGTTAAACCAACAAAAGTTTCTTTTTCTTCAATATATACGGCAACTTTATTTAATGTTAAATCTTGAGCTTCATGAATTGTGATTGCAGAAGTTAGTTGGAATGAAATTTTTTTTACAAAATTTAGTTGTTGATGAAATCAGAACTCGGCAACTATTTTCATAAGTTGAATGAAAATAATTTTTAAAACGAACCATTATCACTCATGGCATTACATATATATGCTAATAAAAATTATTACAATTTTTGCAAATATAATGATTGACACATCTAAAGATAACTCTGAATTATTAGGGTGAGCTAATTTATGTTCGATTTCACATCTAGATGTTCAGTAGTTTTTTCAAAACGTTTACGACAAAAATCTAAAAATTGTCAGCTTGTGTCACTCACCCTAATAAGATTCTTACTTACAAAGTTTGTGGACACACCTGTCCAGATTGGAAAATTTTTAGTACCTTAATCAAATTTGGATACCCATAAGGGATTTTTTATTGACAATTCTGTTGCACAACTTAACAATGGTAGGTCAAAGTCATTTCAGAAAAATTACCTTGAGGTCTGAATAGCCATCATTCAGAATGACAAAGGTGAGTCACTCGTTTTAAAAATATTGTGCAGTTTTGTATTAGAATGTAATAGCTGTGATAGTTACTGAACTTACCACTTATTACCACTTGCCACAAATAAAATATGCGTAGTAGTTATTTCAAAATTGACTGGAAATAAAAAGTTTACAATTAAAAAAATAATCTTGCTATTAAATACTTGAAGGCTTTTTTGCTATTAATAGTCGGGGAACTAAAAAACACATTAATAAGTGTAATTGGCACTGAACAATCAACTTTAATCCACTGTTTTGTTTTTGTGTGTAACAGTGAAATGAGGTTAAAAACCGACCCACAAATTGACTTTTCTTCCTGTTTAATGTTTGCAGAGACCTACAAGCTGCTTAGTGTACATTATTGATGCAAAATACAGGGTGTTTCAAAAAGAATATACGTATTTCGAATGCATATATTTATTAAACTGTAAGACATACGAATATGAAACTTTACATACATATTTACGAACCTCTTAAGTTCAGATTACAGATGTTCAATATGTCTTCCATCAGCCACACGAAAAATATCACATCGATACTCAAATTCCTCCCATACTTGGGCAAGCATGTCCTTCGTAACTGATGTTACGAATTCGGTTCCTCAAGGTTCTGTGGGAGTGGTGGTACATAAACGTTGTCTTTAATGAAACCCCACAGGAAGAAGTCACAGGGTGTCAAATCCGGTGACCGTGGAGCCCAGCTGATGCATGCTAAGTCGCCAGCTCCTTGACGACCAATCCAACGGTTCGGTAGAGTTTCATTCAGATATTCACGCACTTGGCGACTCCAGTGAGGGGGTGCCCCGTCTTGTTGAAAAATGAAGTTGTCTTCGTGCAGCCTCGGAAACAAGCAGTTTTGTAACATAGCGAGATACTGCTGACCATTAACCGTGTTTCCATCAAAGAAGAATGGGCCGTAAACAGATGATCGGGATATCGCACAAAACACATTGACTTTAGGCGAATCTCGTACATGTTCAATGACTGCATGTAGGTTCTGTAGGCCCCAAATTCGAACATTGTGTTTGTTTACCTGACCACTAACATGGAAAGTCGCTTCATCACTGAAAACGATGCGTTGTGCGAAAGTGTTATCATTTTCAATAGCATCATTAATCTCGTTGCAAAATGTCACACGTTTCCGTTTGTCATCAGGATGCAGAGCTTGTAACAACTGTAACTTGTACGGCTTCATAACCAACCGACGTCTCAAAACACGCCAAATTGTTGTTGTAGGTAGTTGTAACTCCCGACTGGCACGACGAGTTGATTTTGAAGGACTACGTTGGAAAGCAGTTTGAATTCATGCAACATGTGCCTCAGAAACACGAGGGCGGCCAGGACTCTTTCCTTTACATACATATCCGGTATCTACAAACTGTCGATACCATCTACGAATGTTCCACCCATTCGGAGGATGCATTTGGTACCTCAACCTGAAACGTGTTTGCACTGTAATCACGGAATTGCACTTCGCAAACTCGATAACACAAAATGATTTCTGCTGTGGAGTAGCCATTTTAAACATATGACAGTTACCAAGAATAACACAAGACGACTGACATCTAGCGGCTATTAAATAAACTAGACTATGTATTCATTTCTCCAGTAGTCGAACTGGGGCGCAGTGATTGATAGTTTCGACAAAAGAATACTTTGTAATACGTATTTTCTTTTTGAAACACCCTGTATATCTACACATTCATTGGAAAACCTGTGGCATCAGCAATTTCATGTCCTTTAACTTACCAATCATCTAATACTGTGTAATTAAATGATTCTGCTGTTACATGTTGGGATGCCCCTGATTTAGATCATCTTAAAAGCTGCAACACCCACATTTAAATTAAAATATTTGTCAGAAATGTATTAGAAAGTGCTGCTAAACTTTTGTGAACTTTGAATGAATTTTGTTGTTTCTGATCTGGTACAAGCATAATGTTTGCTACTAGCTTCTTTTTACAATGAAGTTCTATTTTCTCTTTTTGATTGTTCATTTTAGTATATATTTAAACATCTTGGTGGTATGCATTTGAAGTATGTAAATCTCTCCTCCACATGCCTCAAATATGGCCTACAATTATAATCCTAATGTCACTGCCACAGCTACTAAGAATCAATCTAATGATTCTGGCATATACTGAAGGCATTGTGAAAAAAT
Source organism: Vandiemenella viatica (assembly GCA_031002005.1). Lineage (NCBI taxonomy): Eukaryota > Metazoa > Arthropoda > Insecta > Orthoptera > Morabidae > Vandiemenella > Vandiemenella viatica. The sequence goes on from CM061914.1 coordinate 125,815,846, forward strand.
TATGAGTTATATTTTCTATTTATAGCAAAATTGTCTTTTTAAATAAATCATTTAAACATTCCTTTATAAATCACCAAATTCTTGTTCATCTGTAGAACTTAAAATGGGTGATATTTCCATGATACTGACATTATGAACTGTATTCAAGTATGCCACAAATGATTGATTTTTAGTACTCGAAAAAGTCCCCTTTTCTTTCTCTCACTGGCCACACATTCAATCATAATTACTCATGACGAATTTAATTCAATTTTGGCCATATTGGTTTATAATTTTTGAGCCTGAATGTGGATTGAGGTTAAAGAAAAATAAATTCTTTCAACAATTGATAACTTTGTACAAATAGGTTTATTACACAGTTTACATCTATTTCTTTTATCTTTGTTTACAAGAATTTTGTGAAAAGTTACACTTGTCCTACATGGACTTAAAATAAATCCTGAAACATCAGTCTCTTAACTTTACATAAACATTTTATTTTGCCTGAGGAAACATAATAGGTATAGACACTAAAAACTTTGGTCTATTCAGTTTGAGCTATAAAAGTAGTGTTATAACATTTTAAGTGTGCTTTAACTCACAAGTTTGGAAAGCTGATTAAATGAATCATTAAATACTGTGCTGTCAATTTGTACAGTAGTGTCTGTGAACAAATATTACACTTTCATGTTTTGTGTGTCACCTTCTTTTAAATTTTTTTGTAAAAATACAGATAAAGAGAATTTCAGGATGCCATTGACATAATTTATACATCTGCACTCTAGAAATTATTTTTAATCAGCTTGGAGTATCTGATATTGTAAATTTACTTATAAATTACATTTCCTTTCCATATTACATTAGGTTTTTAATTGATAACAGTATCCTGCTTTGACAGAATATCATGCTTCCAGTAGTTTGATATTATGTGCAACACTGAAGCAAGGTATTCTAACACAATTATGCAGCAACTATTTGGTAAACTTTATATATTTTCTTTTGGCCAAGATCATATACACATTTTTTTCTAAGTAACAATGGAGCATGAAGCATTGATATACTGTGTACAAGTACTCTTGTTTTTTGTCATTCCTATCCTCAACTTTGGTAAGTGGAAGTTTTAGTTTGAATCTCATTATGGCCAAGACATTTAAACCCTTGATCTGACCTACACCTCCAGCATTGCTTGCTTACATCTTAAGGAATGACATGATCAACTTTCATTAGCGGACTAAGTTATGTTTTAAGGATACTTATGTGCTGTACTATTACAGGTAATACGATTATATGGCTACTATATTAAATCAGTCGTCACAACTTCTGAAGTGGGAGTGGCAATAAAATACAGCAACACAGTATAAATTATTTTTAGTAAAGAGGTAAAAATAAACCATTAGGTTGGAATTAAGGGCTAACAGCTTCTACAATGAATTGGCCGGCCTGGTATAGCAGAAATAGGTCTTTTGGAAAGTAGACTTTGTGAAAATTATTTCTTATGACATATTTTCAAACATTGTATGGAGAACTAGAAAATATTCATTCTTCATAAAATAAGATTTTCCCAGAGAATGTAACTCATGCAGCCATTTTCTGGATTGACATTTTGCTTTACAGAATAAATATTTGTTTTGCTTGTTTCAAATGACATCCCTTGTTATTAATGTTATACAAGCTGTACTCCGTATATTAAACACATTGTTTGGTTGGAATAAATTATAAAAATAATTATGGCACATAGTGATATAATTTTCCTAAGTATTAAGATACTTGGTGTAGAACAAACAGCTGACTGATTACAAACTATGAAATGAACTAATATCCACCAAAAAAAAAGGACAACTGATTAGATGATTTTGTATTTTTAGGCACAGAAACTAGAAATGAATTTATGCTTTATTTCTTGTGAATTTTATTTTCAATATAACTGTAAACAAATTAAGAATTTAATATATAATGAGAAGAGATATATTGTCATTATCAATGGTTCAAGAAATCTCAATTCTTATTATCAGAAATCTTACATAGTTGTAAGGGGAAGAGTTATAAATAAGTCTGGATACTATTTTAACACTTGCTTCGTTTTTTCCCTGAAAATGGCCTTGAAAGCATAAATCAATGATTGGGGAAAAAATGAAAATTTTACAACTGCTTTAAGATGGAACTTGTATGCCATTCAGAATATTCTATAATGACGCGTGTTGTATATCAGATTCAGTTTACTGATAAGTCCATTCCATAAGTTTTTTGACTGCAGGAATGCTCCCTCTGTTAAATGTCTTTTGGTAGTGCTTATCCTACTATTAAAATTGTTACTGATACAAAATCTTCACCGTTTGTGATAATTACAAGTAATTACATTGTTTACCACACAATTTTTGAATGTGCTGCCAGGCATTTGCTTTACTTGCTTGTGTTTTCACAAGTACTGCTAATTTTACACTGTGAGAGGGATACAAATAACAGCCTGCATTTCTTTTTCTTAAAATATCATTGGAAGCAAATATGCTGTTTATCACACTGAGGAAATTTTTTAATCAACCTGGGAAAGGTATAAAATGAAACTCAAGATAGAAACACACAAACACAAAACTGGTGTTTTTCCAGATAAAACAATTAGCACTATGGAGGAGGTTGTTGTGGATGTCCAAAACCTCCAGCAAACTTGATGGATGATGTTGGTGGCCTCGTAGTAGGAATTGGCGGTGGTGGCTGCTTTGAAGCTCTTAGCCTAGGAAGTGGAGCAGTGGCACTGTCACGAGAAGGTCCTCTTGGTTTATTCGAGCTGCTACAGTCATCCACGCCCATGGAGACAACATCTTCAAGGAAGCTCACCACTCTTGCTGGCTGCATCTGGAATGTTATGAATGTTGTTTATGTTTCTCTGTTTTTAAAAGATTTCTGCATTTATTCTGAGTATAGATGATTTTTTTTTTTTGGTTATGATTAAAAGTGATTGTTGGTCTTGAAACTGTAATTTACCAAAAACCTAGACTTTCTTATTTATTTGTTTATTTATTGTTGGTTGGTAAAATCAGCTTAAGTTGATCATATAACTTTTTTTCGTGTGTGTACAATATTCTGCTGTTGCTGAAAATTTTATTGTTCAGATGGGATTTCAAATGTACAACTGTAACAAATTTTTAATGAATCCTTGTATACATTCAGAACAGCATCAAATGCTGAATAGAGAGAGAGAGAAAATCAAAATTATCAATGCTATGCCGTGGTAGTAAACAATCAAAGAACTTTAAGGTAACGAAGTAAGAATTTATTGGTATAGACTTGGAGCATTCACTAGAAGTAAAAGATGGTTTTAACAGACCGACATGTTATTGTAGATACCCAACATCTCATCCATGTCACATCTCTTCATCATTCATATAGGTTGAGCATCAAAAGAAACATGCATTTCACCTTATGTGTCCAAGTTTCTTTATTCTTCATGGCCATAATTTATATACTATATATAAAATAGGATATACTGGTAAAGACAATAACACAGTAAAAAGAAACTGCAAACAGTTTATGCCCATGTTTTTTTTTTTTTTGGGAGAGTATGTCTAGAGCTAATTAATAACAGGCTAGTGTTATTGTTTCCTAATTTCAATTCTAATAAGTGCACATTTTTGTATATGTCAGAATTATTTGGCTACGAGTTTTGCATAAATTTTTTAGGTAGTGGGGTATTATGACACAAAAGAAAAAAAGGAGGAAAACCACAGCTCTAATGCTAATTTACTAACTGCACCAATTGTGTTGTGAATGTTCTACAAATAAAAGTAGTAATCCTATAGAGATGAAATATCTTAATATACTCAGGTAAGAGAAAAGTTATTCGTGTACTTGCCTTTTGGTCTTCCTGCCCAAAATAAATGCTAGGATTTGCTCTTGATAGAATGGAAGGTTTGTTATAAGAGCCAGCACTGCACTGTGAGTCGGCAATTGACCTCCCGTCTCCTTCATCCCTGCGACTTAGTTCACTGCACGGTGATCCTCCAGAAGCTCTAACCTTGCCTTCTGCCAAAAGGTCTGCTGTAGACAGGTCTCCACCACTCTGTTGGAACTGCTGCAGTGAAAGCCAAGGAGCTTTACCACCAACTGCTGTCTCATTTACTGATTTAGAGCCTGAGCAATCATCTGACAACAGTCCTAGCTTATCGAGGCCAGCTGCGAGCAACACCTCACTGTTACTTGCCTCACCTTCATTTCCATGCTGTGGGCTGTCCTTTGAAATGACAATACTTCCTCCTTGCCTAGAAGGCAAGAGTAATTTTGAAAGTGGTGGAGCTAAGCCCAATCCAATATTTCTCTCGTGGTAGACGTCCGATATTGTGGGTGTTAGTTCGCGGTTTAGACGTCTTAACTGTGTCGCTAGTATCTGGTCCTGTATGCTGCTACTGCTGCTGTTCTGGTTAGTGTTGCTGACACTGTTTCCAGTTCCAGGTGTTATAACATCTGGCGTGTCTTCAAATGTTTTGTTTTCACCACTTTCATTACTATCTGTGACACTAAAATAGTGCATCCGAGAAGAGGCATCTTTGACGCTTGGAAGTGTTGCTTCGTCCCAGAACTAAGTGCAAGTGGCTTTCTTGACCCAGCACCTCCAAGGTTACCAAGCTCAGTTCTAACACTTAACCTTTCCAACATCGATGCCTGTTGTGTATTTGAGGAAGATGTGACAGAAGAGGGGGGAGCAAGTTTCAATGTAGGAGTGTTGTGGTAATTGGAACGTGAAGTTTTAAACACAGACTTCACTGGACTGCCAAAATCTGAATCAGAGCTTGGTGGGACTCACCACTGGGGTTGTATAGTGCGGAAGGGGGCAATGGGTGAAGGGAGTCAACGAGGGGAGCTGGAGGAGCAGGTGCTTGTCTGGGTGGTGGTAAAGGAGGGAGTGGCATTTGTTGAGCTGCCCTTCGAAGAACAGTATTATGTCCAGAACCTTCCCAGTCAGTGGCAGAGCTTGCAGAACTTGAACTTGCAGGTCTACTGTGTCTAAGCAGGGCGACACTAGTGTCACCGGTTGGAGGAGAGCCATCAATTCCACCACTTCCTTTCAAACCTCCCGCTGCATTGCTAGAGTACAAATTGCGTATGCGTGTCTGATGTGCCAGAGTCAGTGTTGCTATGTCCTGGACAACAGGTGGACTGGGAGTAAAAGCAGCATCACTCTCCCCTCCACCACCTGGTCTTCCTACAATAGTGGATTTGGTTGAGGGTGCTACTGCACTAGAGGTACTGGCTGCACTGGTATTTGATACTGATGCAGCTGCTACAGTTTCAGGTGCACAAGCTGTGTGTCCGTCTGGTTCTCCTCTCCTCCGAACGTAACTGGTGAAAGCGCCTCCCGTACTACGATGTCCAGGAAGCAGTGAGAATGGCAGAGGAGGAGGTGGCATAGTCATTGGTGGAGGAGACCTGGATCTCATGCCTCCACCTCCTGCTCTTTCATCATCTCCATCCAGTGATGTCAGGCTTTCCAGAGAACTTGACGAGTCTAGGCTTAGGCTTTTAGGAGCCTCTTGTGTATCTGAAAAGTAATTTTATAATTATTCACCAATTTAATAAAGGAAAAAAATAGTATGTTTAAACAAAAGAAGGAGACTTAAGGTAATTAAAAGTTTGAGTCACCCAAGAAGTTGTGTTTTCCTTTCTTGAAGAAGAAACAATTTGACTGACCAGAAAATTTTTCTGGTATACGCTGGTAGCTCTTACATGGGACACTTTTTGACCTCAAATGCTTGGAACTGCATGAAAACACGTTTAGAATAACAAACGATCATAAACAAAACAGTGGAGTGTGTAATTTCTGTGCAGAACTTTGCACTTGTCATCTAGCGCCATTAAAGAGCCTATTGTTGTGTGAGTCCTGATCAGGTCATACAGATCATACCCTTCTAGATGCAACTTCTCCAAACAAAGATGTTATGTTGAAGATATTGCCACCGAAAACAACAAAATATTGCCACCGAAAACAACAAAATATTGCCAACCCCTTGATAAGCTCTATATCAGTAGGATTACTGATTTTGTAAGACTACAATGTGCCAAACCACAAGTTATTTCATCGTAAAACTTTGTGATTTACAATCAATTTCCTGCACCTACATATAAGCCTGTGTAATCCTATGTTGCAATATTGACATACCAACATCATCTTTTGAAAATGTAATTAGTGTGGCTTTTTATATTGGAATGCGTGAATGTGAAAGTAATATGGAATGTGATAACGTGGCTTTAGTGAGGTGTGCACATTGTTCTCTTCCATTTTTTTTAACCACTTCATCGAAACCCCGCATCTTTGAGGACTAACATAAGCACTAACAGGTGTGTGGTACTGCCGTATATGCATGTTTTGTGCTACATTAAGTACTTTAAGGAGAGAGTTTTTGGCATTGTTGAATTAAAATGTAATTATATGCTGACGTCATTGAATTACATATAATTTCCTTCATATGGTATTGATATCTTGTGACTTTGTTTCTCTCTGTTAAAATGTTACTTGAGGTAGAATGCAACGTTTTGCATGGAAATGACACACACCACTGTTTTGTTTACGATTGCTTGTTATTCTAAGCATGTCTTTGTGCAGTTCCGAGCATTTGAGGTCAAAGGTGACCCTTGTTAGCTGACTTTTTTTTATGATCTACAGTTGGCCTCTTTCTGTTCCGTTATTTTTACAGTCTTTTGTGAACCACGCTGCTTCTAAATATTTGTCACCCTTAATGTCATACAGACCAAAGTTATATCTCCATAATGGCAAATTGCAGGTGGAAACATTACCAACATATATCAGAATTCTTCAATATTTTAAGGTATTCATGAGGTTTATTTCTGAGAGGAAAAGTGATTTAACTCACTTATTTGACATCAATAAAAACATTTAAATGGAGTACCTTATATACCAATTGGCACTACTAAATGTTTAGCTTTTTGGCACAGAATATTAGAAATTTGGAAGACATTAATTTAAAAAACACACATTAAGTCTTTGTATGCTAATAACAAAGCATTTACTGCTTCAGATTTTGGTATGACTTACCAAACAGTGCAAGAAGAGCCTGGAGTACAAACTGAATATTCCTTCTGTTTGCTTGCTTGCCTGTCCTTAAAGTAACCTCATCCTGACCAACCTCCATGAGATCAAAACCTGCAAGTGTATATCATAATAAGATTTCAACCACTGAGTTTGAAGTAAATTTTAAATAGTAAAATTACTATTGTCAGATTGTTATAAAAGCTATACATAATAAAACACAGTCTTGTTAATTTAATTGCCTTCAACAATTACAATTATTGACTGAAATGTTAATTTAGAGTATGAATAAAAGACTGTACGCACCAAGGGAAGCAAGCAATTCATGGCAGCCAGGAACTCTCCAAAGTTTGACACTAATGGGTATTTCAACACTGTCTGTCTCTGGATTTTTCATACTGAACTGGCCAATAACTTGCCGAATTACTCCAATGATGTCATCTGCAACCTCCACATTCGACATCAGTTTTGACAGTGCGTATAAAGAAGTACCTGTCAAACCTATAAGAAAAGTATGTTAGGTCATTACTAGTAAATTATATCGACAAGCTATATATCTTTATACCAGTATTTTTAAGGTCTTAATTGCAAAAATTTTACAAGAAAAAGTACCTAATAAAGCTTGTAAGCTGGCACTGCACTGAGTTAATCTTTCTTCCGGGTCACTTTGGGGGAAGAAGACAGAAGAAGGTATGCCATTGGCAGCAGGCTCAAATCTGAATCCTACAGACATAAGCAGATCCTTCCAACCATTGACATGTCCTACTTTGTTTTCTATGCTCTTCTGTGTTGTGTACATGGCGTTCTTCTGGCCTCGGTGTATTCGTTGCAATGATTTCTCGACCTGTATAAGAATTCAAAGGGATCTAGGATTCAAAAGTTGAAGTTTTCAAACAAAAATATAAAAGCAAAACAAGAATTACTAGGTAAATACACTTTGCATTTATACCATGAATTGACCAATTAGAACCTATAATTTGCATTTTTATAACTCTGACTCTGAGCTCTACCTTGTTTTTGTGTGTGTGTTTGTTGCTATTCTCAAAGATAAATTAATTAAAGAAATCACTAAGAAATATGGGAAAATACAAAATGAACTGTAATAGCTAGATTTAACAAACTCTGTATACAAACTATATATAGTTATTTTGTATTTGTTTTCCAAGATACTTTTTCTGAAATTTATATTATTAGTTATCCAGATGATTCTGAACAAGCAATAATGGCTAAGAGAGGCTTATATGATATGCATTTGTACGGAGTGTCACTGACTGTCTTGATTAAACAGATTCAGGGATCTTGCAAGGTAATTAATTCCTGTACATTTATATTTCTGAAACTCCTGTGTATCAAGAGAGTGCAGTAACATTTCTCTATAGTGAACCACAGATTTTACTGTGGCACATCCTAGCATTTACCTAAATGGTTACAGAAATGTATCTAAAACTCACTATCAGGATGGCTTGTATGTATATTAGGAATGAGGCCTGTTGTATCTCACTGTATCTAGTACAACACTCTTTAACTTACAATTATGCTATTATGTTTGACCTGGTGATAAAGAGTTTCAAAGCAACTAGGTACAGTGGTGCAATAGTTCAATATGTAATCTGAACCACAGACCAAGTTTAACAATTTTACAAATACAAAGCAAGGTTTTCTAGAGGAGAAGATCAGAATGTGTTAAACCTACATGTGTTAAGTCTTCTGAACCCCAGGCGCACCCTTTATTGCCAAGACTATCAGCCTTTCTCAGTGTCACTATGTAACACTATAACGAGGGTCACATGCCTGTTAACTGAGTATAGGATGAGATCTTACCAGATGTAAAGTGACCCTGAGTGCATCACGGCACTTGTCAGGACTCTTCAGCAGCTCACATAAAGCCTGTCCCATAAGTGCTACTTTGTTGGACAGTCGAACATCTGCACCCACCAGCAAAAATCCAGCCCAGTTGGCCGGATGTGCAAAATGCTTCGTGTGTTGCACAGTTAACATTGCTTCAGCCAAGGCTTTTGACACACGGGACCCCTGCAAAAATCACATTCTTGTCAGGCACAGTGAACAGTTTAGACTGGATTGTTTTTCTGGGTTTGGACCTGTCATATGTATAGTACTCTGAACCAAATTGCATTTTTTTTCTTAACTGATCATCTGTAAAATCATTAATATTTATGTTATTCTATCTCATCGAAGGTTTGTATTTTGTGTATAAAAACTGATAGGTGCAGTCAAATGATTGACTATAAAATGTATTTACCACAGAGATGAAAACTATCACTCATCAAAGTTAACCTTACTCATGTGGCTGATCTCACCCAAGCAACCATGATCATGGGTGCCTGTGCAAGCTCAGCCACATTTCTATTTCTGGCTCAATGTCGCAAAAATGAAAACAACTTTCATAAAAAGTTCAGTATTATAATCCAGCAAAAAAAAAAAAATTTCATGAAAAATTAGTGATCATTCCTTAAAAATAAATAAAATTGTCTTATGGTGCCATAAATTAATTTATCATTAAACATTGGTTAAATATTATGATCAGGTCTCAGAACTTTCCTGGCAACACTCATACATTCTGCTTAGATTTTGTCACATCGGTCTCTTAGAAATCGAAAAGTAAATACAGTTTTACAGACGAGATGGTGAAAATTTAGATTAAACACAAGACAATGGGTATTCCAAACAATGAAACCACTGAAGTGCTAATCAGTTAAATTTCAAATATTATATGAATAAAACTAAGGAAAAAGAAAACTGCTTTAGGCAATATAATTGCAAGGAAAGGGAAAATGACTCATCACTCACCAAAGTTGAAGGCAGCGACTAGAAAAGAACATATATTACGAACACACAAATAAATAAACTCAATATTTCGGTAGTTAACCTTATTCATGAGATAGAAAATGAGTCATGCATCTCGGGAGGTGTGCACACACCGGGGGTTGCTGCATGACTGGGTGGATTATCAATATGGCGGTGGGACTGAGATATTGTATATAAATCGCAGATGGTGGTAAAACGGATAATAAACATTAAAAAAATATAATAAAGGGGGGGGGAAATTAAATACATAAATATGGAAATATGGACAGATAAATTTTGAAAAATAAAATAAGGTAATTACTTAAATGACAATAATGCTACTACTACTGCTACTAATAATGAGTGATGCGTCAAGGAAAGGAATTTTATCGGTGGTACTAGAACATGCTAACTACCACAACTCCAACCACTTCAATGACTGTTTCACCGTGAGAGCCATCAGAGTTTTCCCCGAAACCACCGCCGCCTCAGAACTTCGCAGATGGGAACTTGCTTACCAAAACATCCTAGATTCCAGACACCCACCCAGCCTCAACCACCGATAAAATTCCTTTCCTTGACGCATCACTCATTATTAGTAGCAGTAGCATTATTGTCATTTAAGTAATTACCTTATTTTATTTTTCAAAATTTATCTGTCCATATTTATGTATTTAATTCCCCCCCCTTTATTATTATTATTATATATATATATATATATTTTTTAATGTTTATTATCCATTTTACCACCATCTGCGATTTATATACAATATCTCAGTCCCACCGCCATATTGATAATCCACCCAGTCATGCAGCAACCCCCGGTGTGTGCACACATCCCGAGGTGCATGACTCATTTTCTATGTCATGAATAAAGTTAACTACCGAAATATTGAGTTTATTTATTTGTGTGTTCGTAATATAAGTTCTTTTCTCGTCGCTGCCTTCACCTTTGGTGAGTGATAAGTCATTTTCCCTTTCCTTGCAAAAATATTATATGAAATACATTATATCCAGTATGCACATATGTAAGCATCATCTTCTTGTAACTAATATATTATTTACACCCAAATATGTGAAACCTACAATACAATAAAACACTATTCACATTATGGGATTATTATGGAAATTGTAATATGACAAATGTTCCGTGAAATATTCAAGATTATTTATCTGGTAAATATAAGCAGTTTGTATCCTATGACTTTAGTTAGCACTTAAGATGGAAAAATATGTGCCAAATACAAATTACACAGTTAAAATATAGAAGTATTTTACTCACCGAATACATAAAGATCCATATTAAATACTTATTTTACACAATTAAAGAATTGTATTTTAGAGAGACAACTATTTACTATTAAAAAACAACAGTAACTAATGAGTAAGCAACGTTAGATCATTACATAATCTGCAGTGTTTATCTATCTATATATATCCTTTCTAATATCCAGAAATGGAATATCATCATCAATCATCAAGGTTTTTCTGCTATTCAGCAGGTCCATGCACAGCGACAGCCTTCCAACAGTCTCTGTAAATTTATCATGATATCGTCAAGTATTTTCTTTCTTCGTCAACCTATTATTTTCCCTCCATTTACAATCCCTTCCAGGGCACTTTTATGCAGGCACTCATTCCTCAACACATGACAAATCCAGTTCCTTTTTCTGTTCCTTATTGTTTTTATAAGGGACCTTTGCTCTCCTACTCGTTCCAGCACCTCATCATTCCTTACTTTGTCTTTCCAACTTATTTTCTTCATCCTCCTCCAAATCCACATTTTGTAAAATTCCAACCTCTTTACATCTTCTTTGCATAGCGTCCATGTTTCCAACCCATATAGTTGCACACTCCATACAAAACATTTAGCTAGTTTTTTCCTCAGCTTTTTATCCAGCCTTCCACATAATAAATTTTTCTTTCTATTGAAAGCTTCCTTTGTAATCTCGATTCCACTTTTCACCTCCTTCTTGCAACTCATATCACCATTGACATTCCCGAGATATTTGAAGGACTCCACTTGTTCAAGTATTTCTCCTTTTAGCTTTATCATCTATTCTTTCTTACTTCTTCCCACCATCATACATTTAGTTTTCTTCCTATTTATTCTCATTCTGAATTCCTTACACCCTTTGTCTAAAGCTTGTAACATTCTTCTGAGTATCTTGACACTTTCTGCCAGCAAAACCATGTCATCAGCAAACCTTATGCATCTAATTCTACATCCACCCAAGCATACACCTCCTTTACCTCTTAAGCTTCTTTGTACAATTTCCTCCTAATATATGTTAAATAATATGGGTGATAAACAACATCCTTGTCTTCTAACCTTTACCTCTTCTGTAAGATCATTTACCACTCTCACTCCTTATTTGATGTATAATCTACTTATTAATCTTCTTTCCTTCCAATCAATGCCTTTATTTTTTAGAATATTCATTAACTTCACCCATTGCACTCTATCAAAAGCCTTTTCCAGATCTATGAAAACCATGTACCAATCTCTTTCCCTTTCAATGTATCTTTCACCTATTGTTCTCAGCAAACCAATAGTGTCTCATGCACTTCTTCCTTTCTGAAATCTAAACTGTTCTTCAACAATTGACATGGACAGTCTGCTGGATATTCTTCTACTTAGCACACTTAGTAATTAATATCTTAGCAGCGAGTCATAAGAGGCTAATAGTTCTGAAGTCTTCAAACTTCATTGCATTCTTTTTCTTTTCAATTGGTATCAACACTGTTGTTAAAAGGTCTTTTGGCAATTATCCTCTTTCATATATTTCATTGCACAAAAATATTATTTCTCTTCTTCCCTCATCTTCCAAACTTTTCAGAATTTCTATAGGTAACTCATCAATCCCAAAGGCTTTCCTGTTCTTCATCTCTGCCAAAGCCTTCTCCACTTGTACCTCCAGTATCTGTCCTCCCATCTCCTCCTGGCAGACTCTTTCTTCTTCTAATCCTAAATCCTTCGGTCGGTGTTGCAGGTCATACAGTCCTCTATATACTCTTTCCATCTTTGCTGTATTTCATGAGCCTCTCTAGCTAACGTTCAATCCATGTTTTCAACTTCCAGCCCCGCCGTCCTTTTTCCTTTAAAGCATACCCACAGGGCCTCCTTGTACATCAAGTCAAATTTTCCCTCTCTTTCTAATTGCTCTATCTCTTCACATTTACTTCTCATCCAGTTCTCTCTTGCTATCTCAATTTCTCTTTTCAATTCATTATTTAATTTTCTGTATTTCCTTCTCTCCTTCTCACTGCCTGTGTTTTTACACTTCCTACTCTCATCCATCTTTTGTACCATTGCTTCAGTTGCCCATTTTCTCATTATTCTACTGCTTTTCTTAAATTCTATTACGTCTGCAGCAGCCCTTTCCAGACTCTCCTCCATCATTAGCTGGATCACAGTGGGGCAGTCAACCACAAACTATACGTACATCGGCAATGGCTCTTTGTTACTCTGTTGCAGAATATGCATGCCCAGTTTGATACTCATCATCTCATACCAAACAGGTGGATGTAGACCTCAATAACACCAGTAGGCTAGTGACAGGTTGTTTAAAGCCTACCCCAGTTGATAGGCTTTACCAGCTTTCGGGCATTGCACCACCCAGTATCCGGAGAGAAGTGGCTGCGAACAAGGAGAGGACCAAAGTAGAACGGGAAAGCGCTCATCCACTGCATGGTCATATACCACCAGCCCAGAGACTCAAATCCAGGAAAAGCTTTCTCAGAACATCACGAGAACTAATAGGGTCACCTGAGAAGGCAAGAGCACAGTTATGGAAAATGAGGGTTCCCAACATCTTGGGACCACTGACAGTTGCAGAGCGCTTGCCACCTGGCCACGCAGAGGATTGAACGTCTGACGGTCCTTAAATCGATTATGAACAGGAGTGGACAGGTCCAAGGAAAACCTAGTGAGATGGGGTTATACTGATGCTACCAGTATTAAGTGCGAATGTGGTGAAGACCAAACGATAAACCATATGCTTGAGTGCCCTATGTCCCCATCATCCTACAACAAAGATGAACTGTATCGAGCAACACCGAAAGTACTTGAGGTTGCGAAGTACTGGACAAAATGTGTTTAAAACTGTTAATTTATACAATGTATTTAACTGTGTATTTTGATGTTTTTGATACAAGAATAATAATTATCCATACCCTCATTTACATTTCCTCAATCCCATTCGCTTATAAATTTTTTTTATATTTTTTACTTTGTCCTTCCTCTTTAAGAGCCTTAGTATTAAACCTTTTTGTTATCTTCCCTTTGTATTTTTTTTTATCTGCTTAACGTCTCTCTAACAGCGAGGTCTTTAGAGATGGGAAAGGATGGAGGGCAAGGAATGGGAAGGAATTCGTCCATGGCCTTTTGAAGTAAGCATCCTGGCATTTGCTTGGAGTGATTTGGGAAACTATGGAAAACCCGGATGGGGATTCGAACCGCCGTCCTCCCGAATGCGAGGCCAGAACGCTAGCTGTCACACCACCACACTCGGTCCCTTTCTATTGTGTTGTAAATTTATTTGACACTAATTATGGTGAATTTTATACTACAATTACACCACTGAAAAATAAATCACTTAACAGTTACATATTTGGTGTCCTAAGTTTGATTTTTGATTTTAATAATACCATCAAAGACTATATTGGATAAATTACTGAACTCATCAACCCTTCTGTTTTAAAAAAAGAAAACTTGAAAAAATTATTAACTTTTTAATTGCATTCCTGAGAAGGAAATCATTATTACTCAGTTCATTTGAGCTAATGAGAAATAATTCTGCTGGAGTTCCAATGAATTAATATATTTAGTTGACATCACAGATTCTAGAGTGTAGGATGTACAGTAATAGTCAAAGAGAAATCCAGTGAAGTAATCAATCCTTCAGCCTTGCATGTGAGTTAAAGTTAATAAATAAGCATAGAAATACGTGTTGTAGAAATATTTTAACAAAGCAACCGACCTGCAATAGTGCTGAATAAAAAGCTCTGAGTAGAAGGCGTGCTGCAGTGTCTGGCACAGGCCAGAGGGAGACAAGAACACATTGTGCACCTGCTGCCAGCAATGCTCTAGTAAGTCCTACCACTCCATCAGCACTGGCCCAACCGTGGTGGTCACGTGTATGACTGCTACTGACGACAACGAGACGGGCCGACAGTCGCAACTGCAGCAGATCTGCCGCCGTCAAAAGAAATTCACTCGGTGCAGGCAGTTCTGTCGTACTCGATACCTGTCGGAAGTATCATTACTAAACTTAATAATGCTATTTTTGCAAAATATTAGAAACAAGTTAATTGGTATTAATAGTAACTGCATAACAATAAATTGGTTACTGCATAAAAAGCTGAGGTTTTGGCCATCTGGTTGTGACCTTTGTCGGATTTCTACATATCTATGTTGTATTTTTGTAGCAATAGGACTTGTCCTTTATATGTTTTCAGTCACCAGTGGATACAAGTGAATCTTTAAATTTATCAATTTAATATTTTTTATTTGAATAATAACAAACTTTCATATCATTCCTTATCTTATTCCAAGCTACATTCAAAATTCAGGTCAGATATAAGGTCCAATTTTAATAATGACTGGCTGAATAACATGAAACAATACTCACAATAAAGTTATTCATCGCTCTCTCTGTCTGTTACTGTCTTGTCACCGTGACAACGAACTTTTCTCAGAGTAATGATAACCTGCAGTCTGTTTTATTTTTTCTTCGAAACTCGTTACGCTACACCTTGTTCCTGAACACAGCTGCTACTCCCCAAGAAGAAGGCCCCACCATGACAACCAAAATATTGTTTTTTTACGCAATGACGTGGCGTCACCTAAACTGCCAAGAAACGCCGGCTGTGGAAATCTTCGGTTACAAATTAGTAAGTTCTTTAACATTCTGTTATTTTATTTGCTTAGGAGTATAGTTTGTAAATTTTATGCTGACTGTGCAATCAATTATCTTCTACAGATGTTATTTTTCTTGTTTGTATTATTTGTTATAGTACATAGAAAAATTTTAATCATATTGTTTCAACCAGTTTTTACAACTCGTTTTCTCAGATCGTTCCTGATTTCTTCCTCTGATTCAGTTAAAACTCATATATCAGCAAAATGTTTTATAATGGGTGTTCTAGGATTTATTTTCACCACTCCCAAAAAAGGAATAATTCATTACTTTTATTTCAGGCAATAATGCACTGAGCTCGTTTTTACTAACAGAACAAATGGCACACGTCATGTTAAAATTTGGTAATTATTGTAGCAATACTAAATCCTTACCTCAGAACCTTCTTCATCTCCCTGCTCGTGACCCTGGTCTGAACCTGCTGTTGCAAAGTACCTCTTGGGCTGCTGTGAGTCAACAACGTCACCTGGTGACAGCACAATAGCTGAAAGTTTCCATGACACATGGGTAGCTAAGTGCACACATTCTGCTTCCCCTATCTGCCGTAAGACTGCCTCCTTACTAGCCTGCAAAGTGAAATTTTGAGTTAAAATTTAATGTTTACAGTTCACAACAAAACAAACATTTTATGTGAATGCAATAATGAAAAATAAAAATAATAATTAATTAGCATGTGATGACTGTTACCTTCAGGCCCTCATTTGTAAATTCAATAAAATTTAATTGTTACCTGCGAGCCAACAAGGGCTTTTGCCTGCAACATCTCAGCCACCATGGCAGCTTCTTGCTCTGCATATGGAATTTCTCCCCAGCCCCATTGTTCTGTGACAGAGCCTGGGAGTCGAGGGTTCCCAACTACCAAAGCTGACATGTTAGTGTTCTGCTGTGTTGTTTCCAGTCCTGTAAAATGCAAATCAGGACCTAAGTTGTCTTTGATATATTGGAAGACAGTTAAATTTTTCTGGTTCTTAAAATAATTATTTAAATTTATCAGCAAGATTTTTTCCAAGTGCCTGGTATAATGTCTCCTCCACTGAGTGGCAAAAAAACCTTAGATCTTAGTCAAACTGAACTAGCATAGTAAAAAAAAAAAAACGGAAAAAAAAAATATAACATTTATAACTTGCCTATAATTAAATAATCTTTCAACTTCCCTTTCATTTAAGAAAGAGACTGCATAAAAAATTCCATCACAACTGATCAGTCTACATGATTATGTAGCTTACTGGCATTACAAGCTTTTAGCTTACATACACAGGTAAAAATTACAACTGAACTTACAAGGATGATATTATAATATCATTATTGCATATTAATCTCCTCGAACAATTTTTTCCTACTGTACATAATATGTTTCTTTTTAGAATAAAGGATTCTCAAAAACAATTACAGATGGTAGAATAAGCAATATGACAGCTAACATGCCAGAATATATTCTGTTTCACTTATTAGTCTGTATCAATGCTGCAGTTAAAAACACTGATGTCTCATATAATGTAAACGTACCAGTAGCTGTGGTGACTGTGGAACCATTTGGGCTGGCCTTGCTGGTAGCAAGTGTTCGAGATGACCGTTGAGAAGCCCGCAGTGATGAGAGTGATGGAACGACCAAAAGGCTGAACCGTTCACACAAATACTCACAGGGCCCCTCTGTGGCTGGTTTTAGAACAGGAAATGGTACCAAATAAAGTTCACCCTCCAGTACCAACAGCAGTTCACGACGTCCTCTACCTGGAAAATTTAACAATGGCAAATTTAATAATGACAAGTTCTACAGTTAAAATCTTCATAGCCACCATTATTTTGAGTAACCATTGTACCCAGAAATCATCTAAAGAAAAATACTGTATTTTGACTAAAGAAAAACTGTTTTTGAGTGAAGACAATATACAGTGTTTATCAGTTTTTATAATATTGAAGTGTAACAGCAGACAAAAAAATCATTATGAACAAATATCTGGAAAATAAGAAGATAATCTGAAGCTTTCTTAAGATAATGGTAGGTTTAGTATTCAAAACATCGAAGAGAGTAAAAAAAAAGGACAGAATTCTTATTTACTCAAAAGAAGTCTGTACATCATTGTACTGGTTCTGAACCTGGAAGTATTTTTTTTTTTTCCTGAATATCTGAATGTGTTCTGTGTCTGGTATCCATCAAATTTGGTAACTTTTAATTGTGTAGACAAACAAAAACATCATTCTGGTTTCATTTGAACTGGTAAGTGTGATGTGGTTTTGTATTTTAGACACTCTATTTGTAAGAAACATCTGGTATTCTTAACGACTAAATTTATTGATTTTATAGTTTGTCAGCATGGAAGTTATTGATTCCAGTATTAGGAATGAACAGAAAATTACCTATTTCTGAGATGCTAAATCCATAAAACTCAATCATAATTATCTTTAGAATATTTGCATTTCTGTGGGTTGTTCAGCAAACCGTCTTCCAGATAATGTATTTATTTTCAAAGCAAGGCTCCATCATCTACCAGGAATTTAAAATTAAAATTTGTAAATCAGAATAGTAAATGGAGGAGAAATTCGAAGGAAAAAAACCCACATACACACAGAGTATAAAATTTTCGAGTCTATGGTTCTTCTTCAGTAGTAGCGAGATGGCTGCATGTTGGAGGCCAGCAATATATAAATTAGATGACTACGGAAATTGCCACTGGAATGTTGGCTCCATCACGATTAAATTAATAATAATAATAATAATCATCTGGCTACGCCTGTCATAGTTTTGGTGGGGGGATGGTGTGGTGGAAAGAGAATGTGGTAGCCATATGTATATGACACCTGTAACTTCTGTCCTATGTGATGCGTGTATTTTTGTTTGTGAAATGTGCAGTTTAGTTTGGTAAGTGACAGTTTGTTTTCCCGAACATACCATCTATAAAGATGATAACAGTAACAATTAGAATGCTGTTAGGCATGTGTAACACATCTGATCCCCTTGCCATACCGCTCTCCCTATACATGATTAAGATTAAGACTGAAATATTTTTATGGCATTGTGCCAGATTATATTTAGTTTACTCACAAAACAAATTCAGTTCAGAATACTGGATAATTATTTTTCTGATTAGCTATACATTAATTAAACTACTAATAAAAATCACAACAGCTACAAGTATGTACTCTGCTGCCAGTTATTTCATACCTGCAGCTGAACCCTTTGAACAGACAGAAGGGAGGCAGTCTTCAAATGGCGCCAGAAGTAGCTGGTACAGGGCAGCCAGGCAGGAGGGTCCTTGCCAAGACTGGTGAGGAGGGCGACGAGACCTTGTGGAACCTGGCCTAGATGCTGGACCACTTGCTACACTGCCTCCCACACTTCCCAGGCTATAAAGATAACAATTTATTTACATGGGAACATAAATACACTAGTGTAATATAATACGTAATAAACTAAAAATGACGAAAGACAGGGAAAGAAGACCCACATCTTGTTGTGGTACACCCCAATTCCCTTGCATATGCACAAATGAGTTTTGAACAATAATATTCTGAAATGCTGAATTCTTAAAAGCCAGAAAGAAAAGTGTTATAGCTATGCAAAGAAGTATTGGCAGACGGCTTCAAAAATGCCGTTACCAAATCGTGCACTTGACAGTTAATTCTTCTGTTGGCTTGTAGTAATAGTTTGTGTGTTAATGCTCATACTAGGCAACACAGGATGCTCAGCATTGCTGTTTTCTAGTGTTAGAGAGAGAGCGCTACGTCAGAATGTTCCACAGCTACAGAGTAGGAAATACATTATCAGATGAGGTGGAAGTAAATATGGCTGTGCCACAGGGTGATGTATTGGGACCATTGCTGTTCTATTCTAATGAACGATTGTGTTGTTGGCTCACAGTTATAATTTAGGATGTTTGCAAATGACATAATGGTATACCAGTATAATAGGATAAAAACAGAAGAAGACTGAACAGCTGCAGAGTGACCTCGATAGGGTATCTAAATAGGAAGGTCAGCATGGAATGAAGATAAATGCCAAGAAGAGTCAGCTTATTAGGTACACAGATAAACAAACGAAAGGTTGTTTATGATTATAGGATGGGCACAGAATTGCTTGTTGAAGGCTTGAAGTGTAAATATCTTGGCATAACTTTTGATAATAAACTCAACTGGGCAGAGCTCATTGGGTAGGTAGAGGGAAAAGATTACAAAATCCTTCATTTGCTCGAGAGGGTGATGAGAGGATGTAGCAGAGAAGTTAGGGAATTGTATTACAAAACTTTGGTCAGAGAACCATATTTGGGGTATCAAATACAGGAGTTTGAGGATGTGTAACGAAGAGCAGTTAGATTTGTTTGTGGAAATTATTACAGAACCCAGTCAGTAACTAATCTGATAAAGGAGCTGGATTGGGAGTAGTTGCTGAAGGACGGGAGGAGGGTGAAGAGAGTGCTGGGTATATGTTGGTGATGCGGCTTGGAGGGATATTGGTCGAAGAATTAGGAATAGTGCAAGGGAGAGCAGACCATGACCACAAGCTGGCACTTGATTTCATGCACAAGGGAATGGGAAAATTTTCTTTTGTTGGTAATGGTGTCAGAAATTTGAACAAATTACCAAGTGAAGTGATGAATAATTTACCAAAAACCCTGAAGGTATTTAAAATTAAAATTTGTAAATCACAAAAGTAGATGGGGAAGAATTTAACAATCAAATTACTCAGATTAAAAAAATGGGATAATTGTCACTGGAGTGTGTGCTCAATTTCAAATAAATTAATTAATTAAATAATAATTTTTGAGTTCATCACTGTCTTGCTGCCTTCATCTATGATGGGCAATGTTTCCACTTTTCTCATCCTTCATTAATTTCATTCTCTAATTCATTTTCCTTTTCATTATTAATGTGATAAACTAAATTACATTTAGGTGTTATCAGTTATGTAAATTATTATTTTAAAAGCATTCGGCATAGAGACAAATGATATTTTCAATGTGACTCTAATCAAAACATGGAGTACTGAAATTAACTATAGTGTGTGAAGATACATTGATTTGACCTCATGTATAGTTCAGCCACGGGGTAATTTTTAAATTTACATGACAAGAAAAACTAGTATGTCTGTTAACATAATCCGTAAGTGGTTGTATCAGTAATACACAATGGTAAGATGTTGCAAAACAAAATTTTTCTTCTTTAAATCCTGATTCTTCTGAAATTTTTGCAGTCCTATAGCATGACCTTCACCTGCTTACTCTTTGTATTTGAATTACACTAGGGAAACTCATTGCTTTAACCTGCTGTTAAAATATAAGCACACTTTAGCCACTAGTATAACTAGCAGTGATTTTAAACAATGGCAAGGACAAATGCATGTTAACTTGAAACTGTAAGCACGTTATTAGAAATTTATCAGCAATGTAATAAAATGACTATCCAAAATTCTTTCACTGTTATGCTAACAAAACATGATTTTATATATTTATTTTCTTCTCATAGATGTTGAAGAAATTTAAGAT
Source organism: Vandiemenella viatica (assembly GCA_031002005.1). Classification (NCBI taxonomy): domain Eukaryota; kingdom Metazoa; phylum Arthropoda; class Insecta; order Orthoptera; family Morabidae; genus Vandiemenella; species Vandiemenella viatica. Next base: position 125,837,067 of record CM061914.1, read on the forward strand.
GTACTTGTAATGATTGATCCTATGTAAATAATTTGTAGGAATTGTACTTCACCACAAGTATCAACAATAAATTTTATTACCAATTAATATATATTCTATATCATTATAAAACTAAACATCTTACAAAACAGGGCTTTAAAATTACCTGAAAAGGCTACTCAGGCTATAGTTGCTAGAATTGAAGAGGTGATTCCGGTTAACCATTCTCAGGAAACCTGTACGATCAGCATCTTGATTGAGTCTATCACCCAGTTCTTCTAGGTGTTGTGACCATATATCTGATGCATCTGCATCCATGTCTCCCATTATGCCTCGCCCCCTGAGCAACAAATGAAATATTAATAGAACATAACATAATGTGAAAACAAGTACTTCTAAATGTTACTACAACAGAGTTAGTACTTATATTACAGGAGATACAATAAACATTTAACAACATAATGTCAATTTTTGTTTTTGTATTGAAATTGTCCATATCACACAAACATAACTAGGTGTTCTCTAGGCTGTGTGTTACAATATCACATGATAAAGCTATCTTTTTTCATTTCTTTTTTATTCTTCATGCTTTACACCTTGTTGAGGTTATTGGAGGTGGGAGAAAAGATAAGGAACAGGAGCAATTCAGCCATGGCCTTTTAAAGGATCCATCCTGGCATTCACCTTAGAGTCTTAGGGAAACCATTTAAATCGAAAGTCTGGATGACCATTACCGCTCTTCCGACAAGCTCGTTACTTTAGCTATCATTCAGTTCCATACTGTGATGCAGTGGTGCCACTTGGCAGTCTAAAAATCGTCAGTTATGACCAAAAAAGCTTACAGTTTCAGAAACATTTACAGCCAGTTTATAGGTTGTGTGAAAATAAAAATATGCTTGAAGATAATTTTTTTATTTGGAGCAAACTGGAAAAATGTAACTCCTCTGATTTCAAAACCGCTAATGTAATCCTTTTATGAGAATTAACCTCATTATTCATTTGTATGTTTTTATGCCTAATAAACTGAAGAGTAATATAATTCATTTTTCTCCTCTCTCAAACTGAGCCACTCAGTACCAATTCACTGAACTGAAGAATTACATTTTAATGTAATCAGACAAATCTACAGATATATATACATATATAATTAAATACTATGAAAATGATCATGTTTAAGTCTGGAAATGAAATTTATGTAGTAGCAGTGCACAATCTAAATTTAAAATTTTTACTCTAAAATTTCTCCTTAATATTACATAATCACACTCATAAACAAAGCTACAATAGCATTAATTTAAGAAAAACATTCTTTATCACCTGGACATGGTGTGCAACTCAACACCCAAACTGTCTCGGACACTTTGGATGTAATGTTCAAGCAGGGAGCCAGATGTAGCCAACAGTTCCTCTCCTGCAGCCTCTTGCTCACGTTCTGCTCAACTTCACTGACTGCCACTTCATGGAATCTAACCACACCTGTTGCAAATAATTGTAAATTTAATATAGACTTATTGAGTTTAATAATTCTAGCAAACTATACAGCATTGGGAACACATTAATGATCATGTAATTTCAAATTTGGATAAAATAAATCCTAATACTTAATAACAGTTGTGTATCTCTGAGAAATTCTATTATTGACAAAATAAAAGTATTAAGCCAAAATATTAGTATTTATTAATAACTTTAGTCTTGGAAAGTAAACTTTTGACTTCTTTCATCTTTCTCGTATGACCTGACACATCTTTAAGTTGCAACTCCCACCCTGTACCACCAGAAGACAACTAAAGACCAAGGTAAATAAAGAAATAATAATGCAATGTTGTTGTAGGCCATTTTTCCGCAGTTGCTCAGTAAATTAATTAATAGGTGCTAAGTAGTGAAAAGGAATCACAAATTAGGGTAGGGAAATAAGCCACCACTTACCTTAGATGATGTTTGTGGGGTGTGATTGCAAATAACAGTAATTTTTTGGTCTTGGCTCTTTATCAACAAGAGAACATTGTGGAGAGTTTTTGTATTCTTTATTTTTCATTCAATCTTCTGGCTGGCCCTATCTGAGGGAACTTGCTTTCTAAAACTGAATTATTAACCACAGCATGAGTCTCATTTCCACATTTATGAAAAGTAACTACCTACATCTCATTTAAATCGCTACTGCCCAAGACCACACGAATTCTGTGCACTACATGCTCCATCATTCTCTCATATGATGAAGAGGCTCACTTCTGAATTTGTATGTTCTGACAACACATATAACTCTGCCAAATGGTGGGTTTAATTAACTTATCATTCTTTGAGCTCAAATAGACTTAAAGGATTTTCTTGTTTTTCGTTATTACTACCATAAACATATACAATGATCAGCCAAAACATTATGACCACCTTCTTATTACTCTGTATGTACATCTTTGGAGTGCAATACAGCAGCGATTCGGCTTGGCATGGATTCAAAAAGTCCTTGTTAGGGTTCCGGAGTTGTCTGGCACCAGATGTCTACGCACAGGTCATGGAATTCCCTTAAATTACGGGCCGGTGGTTTGTGGGCGCTGCGCCCAGGAAAGAGCATCTCGGAAATGGTGAGGCTGGTCAACTGTTTGCGCACTACTGTAGTGGGCACGTATGCAGAGTGGTTAAAGGACGGTGAAACTATGACTGGGCGACAAGGTGGTGGACATCCACACCTCATTACAGAATGTAGAGTTTGGAGGATTGCCCACTCTGTAAAATGGGATAGGTGGCGATCTGTGGCAGATCTGACAGCAGAGAACAATGCTGGTGCAAGCACAAGTGTTTCAGAGCACACTCTACTGTTAGATCTGCCAGATATTGCTGCCTGTCCTGCTTTACAGAGTGTGCAAGCCTCCAACCTCCACGTTCTGTGATGTACACCACCTTGTCGCCCAGTTTTGGTTTCGCCATTCTTCAGCCATTCTGCATAGATGCTCATTACAGTAGCACGTGAACAGCTGACCAGCCTTGCCGTTTCTGAGATGCTCGTTCCCAGGTGCCATGCCCACAATTTAAGGGAATTGCAAGACCTGTGCATAGACATCTGGTGCCAGACAACTCCGGAAATGAAACAAGGACTTTTCGAATCAATGCCATGCTGAATCATTGCTTTATTGCGCTCCGAAGAGCGACCAACACAATAATAAGCAGGTGGTCATAATGTTGTGACTGATCAGTGTAACTGAAAAAAGAAGAAATAATTAACATAAACAAACAATTTATTATATTCAACTGATGATGACATTCTTTAAAAATACAGAAATACAGCCAGTATCAGGCTGATACCTTAGCCCTGTCAGTGTAACATGCAAAAGCAGGGTTTCCTTATTTACATATCATTTCAGTTTGCACTCTCTCTTGCACACACACACACACACACACACACACACACACACAAAACAGGCATTTGGCCCAAATTTCTTTGAGTAAAATACAAAATGAAGGAAGAGGTATTCTTCTGTCTCAAGTGTTTCAATGGAAAACCAATATTTTGTAAGATCAGTATTTCTTTGCAATTGGATTTTAGATGGTATATTCTCACAGTGGAACAATTGGTGTCAGTTGCTCACCTTTGGTAGGCACAATGAACCATGAATAGAGATAGCCAGCAGCCAAACTGTAGTAGAGAACGGAGGCCTTCTGTCGGTTGACTATCTCAAGTAACTGTTCAACAGAGCTGGGAGTGTTGTCATCAAGGCGTGGTGGTGGGGCAGTACCCGTGAGATGTCGAGGGTCAGCAGCCTGCCTCTCAAGAAGCAAGTCTACGAGAGCTCGGGTCCGGCCTCTCTCTGCCACTAGAAGAGCCTCCTCTTGACGACCAAGACCCACAAGTACCCGCTATGCACACACACAAACGGCATAATTAACAGTCTAATAGGTAGGCTGACATTCAATGAAATATAAATTTAATGAAACTTTCATTTATTGTTACTTATGATTTTACAAAATTATATTTTAAATAATAATAATAATAGCGCAGTTGATCACGGCTATACATATGCTGTTTTGAAATCAAATGCTAACTCGGTGAAGTATTTTTTAGCTGCTCGGCATCATGGGTTGCAATGCAGTTTTAATATGGTGCAAAAATAGACACATTTTACAACAATATTTCACAATTGCTATAATCGTTTAAGCTAAAATACATGTTAAGAAGTAGAAGTGACAATGATACAATTAGATTAGTTACTTCATTACTCATAATATTACAATCTGTATTAAATAATTTTATTAATGAGCCATGGAAAAAAATTACTATAATAACACAAAAATTTATATAAACCCTCTTTTAATTCAAAAATCTGTATTATTAATAATAATTGTTATGGAGACTAGCCTTTCAAAGTTACCTATGCTTTATGTTACTTACGTTTTGCTTTATTTATGGCTTTACGCTTCATCAGAAACACGGTTATTAGATGTGAGAAAGGACCAGGTGCTAGGAATGGGAAAGAAATTTGGTCATAGCCTTTTGAAGGAACCTTTCCAGTATTCATCTGGAGCGATTTCAGGAAACCGTGGAAAACCAAAATCTAGTAGTCCTCCTGAATGCGAGTCCTGAGCGTTACTGCCAATCGACCACACTCAGTGCTTCATATTCATTTTACTTTCAATTCTATGTTTATATGTTTTTCAAATTCTTTCACTGCTTCAAAAACAGTGAACAATATAAGATATAAAATGGAACCTCCCACAACTTATTCCAGTTACTGATTCTGTTCCCTACCAATGGGAACTTTCTCACTATCTTACGCCTGAAATCAGGTACTAAACTGTAGTCATGATCCTCCTATTACAGAACTACATATTACACATGATTACAGATATATTTAGTTCATATTTCTCTCTTGTGCTCTTGAACAATTAACACACTGTTTTATACTAATAATAACAAATAAAACTTTTCTGAAATAAGCCATCAAGAGATTGACCAAGTTTTGTAAGTATTTAATATCTACCGCATTTCGAACAAGTTCTCACTGATTAGGAACGTACTTGAATGGCCCAATCAAAAACATTCCAAAATCGTTAAAAATAAGAAAAAAACAACATACCAAATCATACAAAATGAAAAGAAACAAGTAATTGCCATTATGACAACAATTAATAGCTTCATTTTGTAAATCATTACCTAAATATATCATTGAATATTTGTTGATAGCAAAATTAACTGAGAAGCTTATAATCTCAAAGTCGACATAATTTTATAGATGTATTATTTTTTGTTTAATCTTAAATATTTGCACTAGGATAGACAGTTTGAACAAGAATCTCTTGAAGATTACTGGGTGCTTCCTGAAATAATGTACTATAGGTAACAGGTCATTTGTGTTACTTGACACTGAACACCTCTCAAGAAAAACTAAATTAAAGAACCTGAATAGGTGCAGTTAATTTGTGGGCCTTATCACCCCATCATTTATAAGTTATATTACAATAAATTTATTTGGAAGTGACAGAGATATTGCTCTAGTTTTGGTATTAATGTTCGATAAAGTTTTGATGGCACATGCCAGAACTTATTGAAACCTTGAAACACAAATTCAGTAAAAGAATTTCACACCTGCAGTGCTTGATAAGATGCTGTTTGCAGATCGTACAGCGAAAGCTTATAGTCTGGAGAGCCTCTGGCTTCACGGCGAATAGCTTCAAGCAAGGCAGCTGCTCTCTCCAGTTGAGCCTGGCTGCCTTCTAGGTCACCATGGCCCCACAAGGCCAACCCTAGCCTGTGCCTTATGCGTGCCTCTTCTTCTCGCCGGCCCAGGTGCTCTGCTATTTGTAGACCCTGCTGCAGGTATGCCACTGCTTGGCTAGTGTTGCCCAGAGCATGATGGATGCGACCTATAAATTATTATTGTTTTCATTATATTTTTGTTGAAATATATCTGTGAAGTGAAGTTATGAAAACTTTTCAACGTGGAAAAAAAAAATTGTGGCAGAAAAATCAATAATTTTATTGGTAATACCCTTCTTTTTTATTGAGGTATGAATGAAATATTTGAGTAACAGTTTCTTTCACCAGTTTGACATTGCACAAAATTATTAAACTACTAATTGTGATAGGAGATAATCAAGCAAAACAGTATATATCTTTTAGATAAATGTTGTGCGAAAAGAGAAATACAAATCTAAGGCCTCAACAGAGGAATGCAGTGTGAATGCAAGACAGTTAACAAAAAATCAGTCTAAAATTATGCTCACGTAGGGTACACATAGTACAATAGAGTATTTAATGGTGCATTAAGTAATAACATATTTTACTTTACTTAAATGTAAGTATATTGTTATTTATCACAGAAGGCTGCATGGATATAGAAAAATGTGGGGATACTAAGAATAACAGAAATTTTGGAAGTAAACCATTTATCAACATTAGAACATGAGAAGCTTTAAGTGTGAATTGATAATTTTATGTTTGTTTCATATGATCACTGCCTACAGAATGAATTTTGTGTTGATGCTTGTAATTACCTAGGAAACTGCTGAAGTGAGTTTAAAGTTAAAATTTGCAAAGAGCAAAAGTAGGTGAATAGGGAAAGTACAAAGAATTTAAAATAAAAATTAGTAAGAAAAGGGAAAATAATCTTTTTTTTTCCTTGGGAGCTAGACCAGAAGAATCACTCTGAAGACTACGTAATGCGTTTGTATCGGTATAACTTTTTAATTCTACGCTGCAATTTTCTCTTATCGGTGAGAAGATAGTCATCATGGATGTATCATCTCAACCACATCTAATGGTTTGCCATGATCTCTACTTGAATTCTTGCTGTGCATATTTTCACAATAAATCTGAATACTGCCTCTGTCATCTTCATACAAGTAGGTTAACACAGCATTTTCAATTCTTCTATGAAACATATATGTCTTTAGTTTCAACCATATGTATTTTTATGAAGTAGAGGAAACCACAGTATAAACTGGAATCCAGCAGCTCTGCCATTCTTCTTATAGGGAGATACTTGGTTCAAATGTTGATTCTAAAATTTGGGCCAACCTCATTACAGTTTTTATTTATTGCTTATCATCATTAAATACCAAAATACAGCTCCTGATGAGGTATGCATGAATAGTGCAGGATGTGCAATCAGACAATTTTTCCCCTTTTGGAGTGTATCTAAGTTCTATGAATTGATGTTCAGTTGGCACATGCTATTTTGATAGTGTACCAGATTGGCAGGGACATTATTATATATAAACTGTAAATCAAGCATCTGGATAATGTAAACTGAACTTTAGAAAATCCTGAATGATAGAGCTAAATATTTCATCTTATATACGTACAAGTATCATTAGTGCAAATGTGCAGTTTGACTGAAGATTTGGAAGTGTTATGAAAAGATAAAAGGAGAAATGTACCAAGGCTGCTATATGCCATTGTCTTAGCAAGCTTGTCGTTGGTCTGGGCAGCAACAGACAGATGTTGTTCCTGGTATCGGACAGCTTCCTCGAAGTTCCCGAGTGATTCATGTACAGTTCCCAGGTTTCCACAGGCACGTCCCTGCAGCGCAGCTAACCCTAACTCCTCAGCAGTATCGAGATCTGCCTGATGGTAACGTAACGCAGTGGAGTACTCTCCCATCTGCTGGTATACTGTGCCCAAGCCACATGCTGCATCTGCTTCTGCTATTTTGTCTTTCAGCTCCCTGTAAGCAAAAAAATGTTTGTTGAAAATATATATGTTATAATGCTACTGAAACAATTTTTGCAGAAATAAAATTTACTGATATTAGGCCCATTAGCACTGACGTCTACACATTAAAAGTTAAATTTAATACTCTATTTCTCATTATGATAGAAATGAACACAATTAAGGTTACAGATATTATGAATTTATGTTGCAGATTAATGATAGAAGTGCAACAACTGGTTAGCTAATTATTATTCAGTCTCAAATATGTTATAAATAAAATATTATTTTTCTCATGAATTTATCTTTGAAGTTCTGTTACCAGGTACATAAATTAATAAAGATATAAGAACTATCAAATGTATGAACTCAAGATATCTTTTAGTCTGGTTTCATTTCAGCCAAGCAGAAGGAACAGATAGAAATTTATTATTGAAATGGGGAACAAAGTTCTGGTTCAACAAGTTGTGATTCCACTTTGATTATGACAGTGCACATCATGCAGGGAAAATGACTGGATTTTGAAGGCAGGGATAGTGCGGAAAGCACTTGCAAGACATTTAGGGCGTGTTTCGAAACAATGAATGTAATATTCAGGAGTTTCCAAAATTGTTATCTAACATTACTGTACAAAAACGTATATTAGAAAAAATTGTTACCTTGCAATAGCAAGCTGATGCTCCAAGCAGGAGATGGCCTGTTCAAAGTGCCCCAGTGTGCTGTGTATATGTCCCAGCTCACCATATGCAGATGCTTTAGCTTCAGCACTACCTAGCTCATGGGCAACCACAAGTCGCTTTTCAAAGCATACCAGGGCTTGCTGCAGATTGCCCAAGCATTTATGGGAATGCCCCAATCCTCGGTATGCTCGCTCCTGATCACGAAGGCTCTTTAGTTTCAACCCAATTGTCAGATGCTGTTCATGGCACTTAACTGCTTCTTCAAAATCACCAAGTGCATCATAGCAGTCTCCAAGGTTGCCAAACGCACGACCCTGTTTTGTAAAATAGAGATTATTGTTTGACTGAATAATCAAGATTTTTAAATTTGAAGGGAGAAGGGAACAATTAATTACAATGATTAGTGGAGAAACTTCACACAGTTTCACAAAGTCTAGATACCATTAGAACAATGAAATATTTGTGTGTAACAATTTAATTGGGAGAACAATATGACATGCACCGAGATAAAGTTAGCTTCTGGCACTGGCAGCCACAGATCCAATAGTTGTTATTAAAGTTGTTCTTTTTGTGAATTGGGATCATCCTGCACTTGTTGGTGGTAAGCAATGATTCATTTCTCTGGTCCCATTTAATCTATTTGCAATGGATCACATGCTCTGGTGGCAATTTCCCTGCATGCACGCTTATTTTCTCTTTTCTTATCAATTTTTATCTTACATTTTATAGTTTAATTTTTCAACCAACCTACTTTTGCCCATTGCGAATTTGAAATTCTTTCAGGATTTTTGATGAACTACTCAAAATTCCCCAGGCAATTTATTCCTATTCTTTACTTCCTTAGATGCAAAAGAAAATTGTATCACTCCCTATGCCTGAAGTTGAGTGCCAGCTTATGACTGTGGTCATTTCTTTCCTTCCTAATTCTTCTAACAATATCCTTTCTAGGTTCATCACCAAAATATGCCTTGCTGATTGAAATTTCATTTCCATCTCCTCACCTCCCTCTCCCCAAGAAACATAACTTTTAACTCTGTGAATAGCAATGAAAGGCACTAGCTATTCATGTAATTTAAGATTAGTATATAGAAAATTAATCAGTCTTTGCCGAGGCAAAGGCAACTTCGTGGCAGAAACTGGTTGTAGTATAAACAAATCATTTTAGGTCCAAATATATAATGCAGATTTTTTAAAATTTTGTTATTCTATCAACAGATCTAACTACTAATATATTTTTCTCGGGCTTCCAGCCGTGTTAATATATGATATATTAACACGGCTGGAAGCCCGAGAAAAATATATTAATATTCAACGCCGTGAAAAATTACGATCCTAGATCTAACTACTGTCAGTGCATTTCAGTGCTTCCTTTTCAAGCAAAAGTATTTAATGTTAGGGTCATTCAGAAAGAAAAGAATGTTTATCTCTCAAGATATTTTTACCAAACATAAAGACACAAAAATTATTTTGTAACACATTTGATACCTTACCTCATTTGGCATTCAAATTTAAACATTTGTCATAACATTTCACCAGCTTTTCTGCATTGATTGCAGCCAAATTGTAAACTAGTTTCTAATAGCATCTAATTCCATAGTGGATTATGCTCAAAATATCCTTCAATTTGGAGGAAAATGATATTCACTGTGGGCCAGGTCTGGAGCCATATGGTGGTGTTCAAAAACTTCCCATTTAAAGTACTGATGCAAGTTCTTCATCACTGATACAGCAAGTGGATGTGCATTACAGTCAATGAGTACCCTTACAGCTTAAAAACCGTGTAGCAAAAACCTTTTCGGTTCTCAGAATTTGTTTGGCTTTTTTTGGTTTTGTTGTGGACAGAGAATGACACTTTGTTTCTGGAGTTTTATGCAAAAACCAGGTGTTATCACCAGTAATGATGTGGTTCAAGAACTCCTCACCTCCCTTGTTGTACCAACTGAGAAAAGTCAATGTAGCTCACATTCGATTTTGTTTGAGTTCAGCTGCTAATACTCGAGGAAGCCATCTGACAAGCACTTTTCATATAGAGCTGTTCTTTAAATTTTAGGATAGGATGAACACAGTCCATATATAATGAAATGTATATCCTTCTCAAAGTTTTCCTCAGTCCTAGATTAGAGTTCATCAATCACAACTGAAAATCAGGCTGAGAGTTCTTCATTATGCAAATTGTCCGTCCGTTGTTAAACACAATGCACCATTTTGTAACTGAAGCTTCATTAATGACAATATCATAAACCTCACTTATCCATCTTTAAATTCTGATAGGGTGTTTTTTGTTGTTGTGTTAATTTATTTTACTTTCAAAAATCCTATTACATTACAAACCTCACACTTGGTGGTATCATTAATTTTGTCACACATTTTAAATTCAAACAAACAAACAGCAAATAACCATAGCAGCTTACTGTTAACATCAGACCACTGCAAAGCAAAGGGAAAATAGTAGTGTGGGAAAACTGAACTTCTTTTACTTTCAAATGACCCTCATAACTTTATTGAAATCAAAATTCTAATAAAACTAGTTTTAATGGATAACTTCGTTTTTCTGTTTGTCTGTCTAGTAGTGTTAACCACTAAACATAGAAAGGATGAAGTAAAACTTACCTTCCCACTTTAAATATTGAGTAATATCTGCTACAGAAAAGGAAGGGAACAGCAATACTGAGTTGTTCAATTCTAACACTTGTTAACTGTTTATTGCATAGTTAAATGACAACCATATTACCAGAAGAGGAAAACAAAATTTTGTTACATACACTTGGAAACATAATCTACCTTGCATTCAAATGCTTCCACTGCTGGAAGAAATAGTTTCTATGCTCCCGTGATGGTGATGTGTCCTAGTATTAATTGTAAATGTTTTAGCTTAACTTATTTGGCCTTCTTGTTAAGTGATGATTTAAACACTCTACTAAGCTCAACCATCTTCTGAAAGGTCTGAACAGTCCAGCCAATTAGGAGAGTGCAGCTGTCACGTGGGGCCACATCATTGGTTGTTCTCCCCGCAGCAGAGCAAGCCATGCATCATCTTCAATGATATTACTAGGGTGTTTAGCATTCTCTAGTCCTTCTTTTATCCACCTTGGTGATCACCGATTTTCTTTCAAAAGCAGGCTGGTGTTTCAAAGTTGGTGGCCTGGTTGAAAATGAATGCTGTGTGAGGGCGGTCTTGTCAGTGTTGATCAATTTATAGTCATTCTTGCAGCATCTTGTCTACCTTGCAGCCTCTCTTTCTTGATATAGATCAAGAACAACAAAGAAGTTTGGCCAAAATGTCAGCAATTAATACTATGACATGGCACCATTATGGAAATGTGGAAACTATGAGCTACATCCTACATAGTCTATTAACATGTGTTCCTTGTTGGCTTGTGAATACTTTATTTACGATAATCTGTATGTTATGAGACTTTATATCCTTTAGTTGATTGAAGTATCACTCACCTTATCAAGCAATGCAGTTGTAGTGGATAGTTGTTCAAGAGTTGCCAGTTGCTGTTCCAAATATCCGATGGCATCTTCATAATGTCCCATGTTAAGCCGTGCAATACCCAGGTTGCCAAATGCCTGGGCTTCTACCCCATTATCCTTTAGCTCTTTAGCCCTTTCTAACTGTTCTTGGTAGCATTTCATTGCATTTGTGTAGTTTCCCAGTGACATGTGTACTGCTCCAAGATGGCCATGTGCTCGACATTCTCCTTTCAAATCTCCCATTTCTTGCCTTAATGTCAGTTCCTATGAAGAAAAATTGAGTCACATTTTAAAATTTACTATTGCACCAAAATACAAACTGCTTGAACACTTAATTTAAACTAAGCAAAATATTTTCACTAAAAAGCTCTGGTAAAAATCTGCAATAATTTAATACTGCTGCTGTGATGTGAGCGTAGTTCCTAAGTAGTGCTAAGTCTAATAGAGTATACATCAAGGTTCTTTTCATACATTGCAGATGTATGGTAATCAGCATCAATTGTTGTAAGATAGAAACATCACACACTGAAATAATTACTACTGCTGTCACAAAAGCGACCTATTAACCAGAATAAATAACATGTAATCATATTCTTTTTTTTTTTTGTAATCATACAATCTGTAACACCTGTTTTAAAATAAATATCCAAATTATTCATGGTGGCTTCATTAGTGATATCTATAACAGGAAGAGAATATAAATAATTACTACTTAAAAATAAGATTATTACCATGTATCCCAGAAAACACCCATGAAACTTTTCCCAAAATGTTAATATTGTACCAAAATTTAACAACAAATTAATTATACCTAATTTTTACTCAGAGATGCATATTAGATCCTGTTGTGAAGTATTTTCATTACATTAAATTAGTAGAAGAACCTTACGTGGATAAGTAATTTTTTTCAAAGGTAAAATTCAGTTAATAGGGCCATGGAAATATCAGTAGCAACAAGAATCAATGTGTGAACCATTTGTTCGCTAGATTCATACCTAGTCCCTTGATACCAATGGCTATCTTTCATCATAATCAACAATTTACTGATCAGTAGAGTGAAAACAATAAATTAACCAGTACTGGGAAATAAAAAAAAGTGTCAATATCAGTAAATGCATTTTGCATTGGACAGACCTGAGTATGGTATCCCAGGGCCTTGTCAAAACAGCGTAGCAGTCTATGACCAAGTCCCAGAGCCCCATAGGCTGCAGCTTCCAGTCCACGATCTCTACCTTGCCGAGCAAATGAGAGCTGCCTCTGATACATCTTGACAGCTTCTTCCACATCACCCATTTTTATTAGGACATCACCAATGTTTCCCAGTGCTCTGAATTTACCTGGTAGGTGCTTCATCATGTGTGCAATTGCTGAAAAACCAGACAAAAAACTATGTATAAGTATCAACCTTTCTTCATTGGTATTAAATATCATTATGGAAACTACCAAGCTGACTTAATTAACAATCATTCAATTATTTTATTAATTCATATATATACACTTTTATTTAAATTATATTTAGTTGTGTCTACATATCACACATAAGCCTGTAACTAGAAATTTATATATATAAACCTTCATCAGCAGAAGAACACAGTATAGACTGAGAGATAGCAATAAACAATCACCCAGACATCATCATGTTTTGCGGGATTTACACCAGATAAATTTCATTTGCCACGTTTCTGCACTATCCTGTCCTCTGATAAGCAACAGTTTCTTTCTGTAGTTTTTAACTACACATTTCACAAACAACGATACACTTATCATACAGAACATAGTTACACATTTTGAAGACAGATAGCAACACAATTCTTCGAATTGGATAAATGCTCTGGATCTGACAAATCTGATTCTATCTAATAATTACACCCCAGTTACCTAAGAAAGAATATGACAGTGAATAAAAGATAATAAGCAATAGTTCTGCTAAAGGTTGCTGGAGGCTGAGGACAGATTGTTAGGTGTCAAAGAATGTTGGTAAGCTAGTTCCAATATTTATAGAGTTTAGAGGATTTTGATGACATACCTCCACAAAATCCCCATACACCTGCCTTCCAAGGCCTCTTTTAAAATCCATTTCCATCCTTACTCCATAGAGTCCCCATACACCCACCCTGTACATTCTTCTCAAGGTCCAAAATGTTGTCAACTCTGGGCAACCTATGCATGCAGCATGTACCAACTGTTTGGGGTCCTCAATTTCCAAAACAATAGTTACTCCATCCACCTCACCAGAACTTGAAACTTGCTCCCACACATGTCACCTTCCTTGATGTCAATATTTTCTTATGGAAAGATGTCATTCATACCTCTGATCACATATAGTTGACCAACCTTTTACAATATTTCCATTTTGACAGTAGCCATCATTTCAAGATTAAAAGAATTCCAACCTTACAACATTATGATCTGTGATAAGCATACCTACTTCAAAAATAAGTTCTTTGAAACTTTTACACATCCAATATTCTTCAAGTCCCTCATATCCAGGAGTTACATCCTCCCCAGCTGGTACAAGAGCAAAATTCATTTCCAATCTTATTTTCAACTAATCAATAATCCCTCGCCACCAACCATAATCCCAAACTCCTTACTCATTATTTCCCGACCTGAAATCTGTTAGCCAAAATATTACTTGCCCTTCCTAAAGCACGTTTCAGTAGGACCCCAAACCTCACCAAGCTCCTGGTGCATAAGTGCAAACCCAGTGGTTCTTTTCCCTGCAACAGACCACAGTGCAACATGCACCCTCCTTCCACCACCTACGCCACCCGTACAATCATGATACATGTCCAACATGAGATCTCCAGGATCAAATATCAGCTGACATGCTTGCACTGTTCTCTTTCCTAAATCATTCTTACCAGCACACACATACCTACTAGGATCAATAGCCATTGGTAGACAGTGTACATTCAAAGTCTGGACCATTCAGCAGCAGCTCATTCCACCACACATAACACTAACCATCTGCTACGTAGTCAGTGTCATCAGAACTTTGCTTGAATACACTAGCTCCTCAGAACTGGCATAAACCAGCATATCTTGGGTACCAGATATTTTCCTGGACTTAACCATACATGACCTGTTCTCCTCTCTTCCCTCTATCTCTATATTACTCTGTATTATGAATTTCATTTTTGTTAATTCTACTTATGTTAATTTATTCTCTTTCTCTCTGTTTCTTCATATACCCCTATTCCCCCTTCCCTACATTTCTGGTGCTACATTACAGAAATCCTACACTTCTGTTACAATACAGATATTGTTGCTAATAACATTCAGCCTTTCAGACAATTTTTCATTACTTATATATATATTTTAAGACTGGATTATGATTTTTCCTACCATATGGAGGTGTATAGGAGTATATATTTCTTTATTTTTTCTTTTAATTTTTAGTTCTCTGAGGAAACTCTACACCCTCAGACCTAACCACCAAGTCTATTACATCCAACTTCAGTCACTGCACTGATGTAGGCCTGTAATCATCTCTCCTGCTGAAGAAAGGCTTAGTCCAAAATTTTTACACATTTTTGTGCATTTTGTTTCCATGCTGCCGCACCCTCTTCTACAGTATGTTAAGTCTTTGCCTTCTCACTATCATTAAACTTGTTTATTTTTTTTGACTGATGATTTTTGCATCTGTCATTTCTCATTATATATGACATTAAAATTGATACATCGGTCAAAATGCTATATTCTCACCTGTATATGACTACGTTGTGACACAACTTAATATGTAAAAATGTAATGAGATAATACAAACATTTAAGAGCTCTAATCTTGTACACAATAGTGGCTCCATGTGACATACTAAACAATCCTGATGCTCCAAAAACAATGTCAAAATGTTTCTTTAACTAAGTTCATTTTGTTTGTAAAATTATGTAATTTTAAACATCAGTAACCTAACATCATTCAGTTCAGAAACATATTCCAAGGCAAAGAAACAAGATTTTTGTTTTCTACCTATAAAGCATTTCAAAAATGTATTTTAGAAAAAATTGTGTGCCCAATGGAGATGAAAATATTTTTTGCTGAAGCTAACATTCTTCTTGAAAGAAACCACTTAAAAGTCAAATATCAATAGATTCATTGTACAAAGTGCAAAAAAATAAAAAAATACTGGGACCAATACTTGGAAGAGACACAATCAGAGAGCTTGAAACCTTTAGTTAATTAATGTGAAAAGTATGTTCTCACCAAGGAAGTATTTTTGGCATTCTAGTGCAGTCTCCAGATTGCCTAAGGCAAGATGGGCTAATCCAAGATTGCAGTATGCTCTCCCCATATTCATTTTATCTTGTAGATCTTTAGCCAGTGCCAGGTCCTGGTCATAATAACGTACTGCTTCACGAAAATTGCCCAGGCAGTAGTGAGCATACCCAAGGAAGTGGCATGCCTTAGATTCTCCTTCAATGTCATGCAATTCCTGCAAATGACCAAATGTTTTCCATAAACGACATACTATAAATGTTTACAAAGGTACGAATCTCCACAAAAGCAATTCTGACCAGCTTACTAAATAATTATTGGATTGAATGCTTAAAGCTAGTCATGACATAAGTTGATACATTGATTATTCATTTTGCAGTTTAGATGGATTAGTTTACAGGTAGTAAATAATAATAACCTAATTTAAATAGAAAAAATATTAATAGATTAATGTGGATGGGTTGGCAGGAGGCACACGTGCAAACCTAGCAAATGGATTCATTTTCATAAGTAAGGGCAAGGTTCAAAATATTATTATTATTTTGTCATCATACCCTCCTTCCTTCAATTCTGGGAAGTGATAGGTCAAATTTATGTTTCATTTCAATATTAATACAGCATCACAGCATTTCTTCCTATTCCACTTTTTCCTGGATTGTTGCCTTTTGTTTTCCATTCTGTAATTGTCTTATCTGTCCATATCATTAACTTTTTTTTCTTTTCTTCTTTATCAACTCCTTTACTATCAAATCATACGATGGAGATAATAAACAAGTTAAAAAAAAAATAGAGCCCTGTTTTTAGACAATATCTGACCTCCACTTATTTTCAGAGGAACAATGAGTTCAACAACCTACAAGAATCATTAGAATTGATCAATGTTTTGTCACTCATATCAGCAAACCTATTCACTGAAAAAGCTGTTGACAGTGTAATGAAGAAAACTACCATCTGGATAAGATACGAGGGGGGATCAAATATAAACGGGATTTTATTTTTTATTTAAATTCATTTATTGGAAAACACAAGGTAATTACAATTTATTTTTCCACATAGTTTCCTGCTTTGGAAATACATTTTTCCCGGCGTATTGGAAGCTTTTTGATGCCCTCATCATAAAAAGAGCAGGGTCGTGTCACCAGCCAGTTGCGCACGAAGTCTTCCACACTCTCGTCATCTTCAAATCGTTGCCCTCCTAGAGATTCTTTAAGAGGTCCGAACAAATGGAAATCGCAGGGCGATAAGTCCAGACTGTAAGGAGGGTGATAAAGTGTAATCCAGTGCATTTCCTGTAGTTTAGAGACAGTTAGAGATTCAGTATGGGGTCGCGCATTGTCGTGGAGGAGAACGACCTTCCGAATCGGTTGGTCTCTTCTTTTGCGGCGATATGCAACTCTCGCCTTCTTCAGCAACTCGCAGTAGTAAGCAGCATTGATTATGCGTCGCTCATGCAAAAAATTAATCAGCAAAATGCCTCGCCGATCGAAAAAAAGTTTGAAAGAACCTTGCCAGCTGACAGTCGAGTCTTGGCTTTCACTGGTGTTGCCGCCCCTTGCCTCCGCCACTCATTACTGGCTTCTTTGGATTCTGGAGTGTAGTGGTGAACCCATGTTTCATCGCAGGTGACGATCCGACTCAAAAATGCATCACCTTCTTCCGCAAACCTTGCTGTAAGCCTCTGACAGACTTCCAAACGTCTCAACTTCAGATTTTCGGTCAAAAGGTGAGGGAACCATCTGGAACACACTTTACGGAACTGTAGGTGTTTTGTGATGATAGCTTGACAGCTCCCATAACTGATTCCGACTTTTCTGCAATTTCTGGTTCACTCACCCGTCGATCGACGTCAATAATGTCTTTAACCGCAC
The DNA here is from genome assembly GCA_031002005.1 of Vandiemenella viatica. Classification (NCBI taxonomy): domain Eukaryota; kingdom Metazoa; phylum Arthropoda; class Insecta; order Orthoptera; family Morabidae; genus Vandiemenella; species Vandiemenella viatica. Next base: position 125,854,928 of record CM061914.1, read on the forward strand.
GAATGTTTTCGTCTGTAACGCTTGTCCGGGGACGGCGACCGTGTTGCTGATTTTCCACACTTTCTCGTCCTTCGTTGAACTTTTTATGTCAGAAAAACACACGCGTCCTTGACAATGTTTGATCACCGAACTGTGCAGTCAATCTCTGAAAAATTTCCGCCGCTGTAGCTCCTGCAAGAGCAAAAATTATATAATAAAGCGTTGTGCAGTGGAGGGGTGCACCTGTTGCTCCGACATTGTGAGCGTTACTGACTAAATGGCGGGAAATATCTAACAGCACGCTCTCCCCACTCCTAATGGTCCCGCCTAAGCATAGCAGAAGCGCGGGGCCAGTACTACCAATTGTTGATGTTCAGGAACAACAATCCCGTTTATATTTGATCCCCCCTCGTATATAGATGACAAATGCTGATAATGCCCCTTGGGGAAGAAGACCTGAACCTGTTCCAGAATTACAGCAACAGTATCCATCTTAAGTTCACAATGGTGAACAAAAGGAGAAATGGTGTGCAAAAATGCACTCTAATTAAAATGCTGTTCTGCAGAGCTGAAAGGGTGGTGTACATGAAAAATACAATGTTGAAAAGGGAACATCTAAACTGAGCAGTGAAACAAAATGACTCTCAAAAAGGAACTCAAATGACAGCATGAGCAATGAGCATTGAAGATAAGAAAAAAGTGGCCAAATGAAAGTCACAAACAAAAAGCCGTGCTACTGAATGTAAGAAATCACAGAAAAAAATAAGGAGAGTACTGATGAAATATTCTATCATATTCAAATGTGGAAATAAAAAGGAAAAATTGGGAATGGCCAATTATGAAAGATCTTTGCTGCAAGCAGTGGAATTTATGAGGTGTCTTGTGATTGTTTCAAGATTTATACGGGTGAAACAGACAGTGCTGTAACTGTAAGGATGCACAGAATATTTATTGTACATGCTTGAGGCATCTCACAAAATCAGCCATTGCTAAATATCAGCTGGAAGAGGACCATAAAATACTAAGGGAAGATACTAAGAGTTTTGACGAGATTCAAAGGCTATATCAAATGAAAAGCGTGGGAGGCTATTCAGATTTTCAAGCAGCCAAATAACCTAAATTAAGATGGCGGGTATGGTCTGAGCCAAGCATGGAAATTTCTATTAACTAAAGAAATAGAACTGTAGTCAAATACATCTCATAGAGATTGCAAGCATTACATTTTTGAATAGTATGCTAATCAATAGTTGATTAGGAATTGATACTCTCTCCAGTGTACAGATGCAAACAATTTGACAACATCAGTCTATAGTAGATTCAGCAAGTGGTTTGATCCCTGAAGGCCACAGTTGAAACAAAAGAAAGGAATGTATTTTAGACACCATATAAATCTCATGAAGCATTTGATAACATACTAATGGCTGCAAAACCAGCATCTCTCCTTACTTTTGATTTCGATTCTAGTATTTTATTATAATTTGTATCTGGGAACTGACATCACCACATTTGGCCCATTGCAACCTTCACCCAATACGTCTCACATATTTGTTAAAAATTTGTTAATCTCTTATTTACTTTTTATTTTTTCCCTCGGCTTCATTGATTCAACCACATGAGAATTCCTCTTCCAATTAATGCTCTCCTTTCCTACTGTTTCTATACATTATTTTCATCTGTTTTCCCCTTTCATTCTTCCTCTATCAATTCAATTATGAGGCCATTTCCTATTACTAAATAATAACAACCAGTCCACATTAGTTAATTTTTTTGCTGTAGAATTCTATAATTATTCATTTGACTATGCTGATCATGTCTACATGTGTGAACATAGTCATGGCTTCCATCTTCTATTTTTATGAGCAAGGGAAAAGCCTAAAATATTATTTAGTGTGTTTAGTCATCATGGCATTCCTTCCTTTAACTTTGATAAGTGAAGGAACCACTTTTTTTTTGTAGTGAACTGTATGTTTAAAACTTAAACCATATCAGGATATGTTGCTTCGTGTACTTCACATATCAAATACATACAAGAAGACAAACATTGCTTGCCACATATCATTTTCTGTTAAATAAATCTTTGAAGGAGTTTGATCTCTCAATATCCAGTAAAGCGAATTTGTTGAATGGAGCTGATTTGATGCCATGCACAACATATTTTAGTAAAAGAAGGGGTAAGACAGTGATAAGGAAGGTGGATGACAGGATTGTGAAAAATCCATTAAATTATGTAATTTCTTCATTAAAATATAAATAAATTATTTTCTATCATAAATACCTGCGACAGCATGAGATAATTTTCATAAAAAGGAACTGCCTGAGCAAATTCTCCTCTTGAGGAGAGGCAGTTTGCAAGATTAAGTAAGGCACAAGCCTCTCCTGCAGTGTCCTCAGCTCACGAGCTGTGTTGAGATGTGCACGATAGTGAAGGAGAGCCATTTCATGAGCACCGAGTGCCTGATATGCCACTGCTAAATTGCCATGGGTTGAAGCCTCTGAACTTCGATCATTAACCTCCTTCGAAATTGTCAGTTCTTGTTTGTGGTACTTGATGGCCTGAAAAAAAAAATGTTTGTATCATAATAATGCCACAGAGCTATCCGTATATATATAAAAAAAAACATCAAAAATATTCACAAAGAACAAGATGGTAAGGATGAGTATGTACTGGAAATTGATATGCATGTTCCAACACCTTAATACAATAATATAATAAGTAGAAGAAAAACTAAATCTTCTCAGGAAACTGTTATGCATTACCTAGTTCACAAAAATGAAGAGTTTAACACTTAGTCAATATATTTAGCTCCCTCAGCTGTCCTACTAGATAGCACAAGCATAAGTAATTTTTATATTAATCCTAACATGACCTGTTAATTACCAAGTGTTGATCAGAGTGTGTCATGGCTATGTATATGTTGACCTCAGTGGTGAACAAAAGGAGAAAAGAACAGACATACAACAAAGCAAGTATAGCAGGAACATGCTAAAATTTGCTGTAAGATTTATCAGGTATGTCAGAATATACTAAAATGAATTCCTCTCCGCGATTCACTAAATGATACAAAGAGGAACAAAACTTGTGTTTAAATAAATTGGCAGTAAGAAGAGAGAAGAAACAAATAAATAATTATTAAGTGCAAAAATTTTATCATATTGTTGTTTCTAAAGAATTTACATCAAAGATTAACTAAAGATTACAACAGAGATAGCCAAAAACAGTGCTTACAAATAAGTAATGTTGTTTGTAGCATTAGATACTCACCTGCTCATAATAACCCATAGCACTATAGGCATTTCCAATGTTGCCATATGCTCGTCCCATTCCAGCACGGTCATGTAACTGCCTAGCAATACTAAGATGAGCCTGATGTAACTTCAGTGCTGCATCATGCTCTCCCAGTAGCTGGTACACTATACCTAGGTTTGAACATGCCCGACCCTCACCAACTTTATCTCGAGATGAAAGGGCCATATCTAGCTGCCGTTCATGCCAACGTTTTGCCTGTGAAAATAATTAATTAAGGGTTATAAAGGTAATGAAGGTTTATGACTTTTTTACACAAATGTGTCCCTAAAATTTTATGGCTTCCATTTTTGTTTCTCAGTAAATTAAACATTTCCTTTTTTCAATTATTTTTTTCCAATTTTCCATCGCTGCATCACTTGAATAATGCAGAAACAATTACTTATTAGTGTAGCAACCACTTTCATGTCTACACTATTAGATTGACAATGAATAATTACAAACAAAATTGAATTTATAGTAAAGTATTCAATCAAGGATTGCTACCTCTTCTACTAACCTGAGCATAGTCACCGGCACATCGAGCTGCATGTCCAAGGCCAGCATAAGCTCGAGCCTCTACAGCACGATCTCCTAGTTCTTGTGCAATACGAAGAACATTTTCATGGAATGCTATGGCTTGGCCAAAGTTACGTCTGTAGTGGTGAGAGGAACCGAGATTACTATAAGCTCGAGCCTCTTCCACCTGTGGGACAAGGAGATTACATTTTCTCAAACTAAAACCAAGTACAACATATCTCTGTTCTGAATTAATCTTTCACACACAGAAAATTAATGACATTGAGGAAAAAGGAAACAGCTATTAGGCAATATAAATAAAGGATAGAAAAAATGATTCATAACTCACCAAAGTTGAAGGCTGCAATGAGTGAAACACATATGACACAAACAGAAACACGTGAAACATTTTGATTTTACACTTTATTCATGCATTAGGGACTGAGTCATATGTTTCAGAAGTTATGTGGTAAACTTCGGTGTGTGCACTCCACCTGAACCATATGACTCAGTCCCTAACGCATGAATAAGGAGTAAAATCAATGTATTGTACATGTTTTTGCCTGTCTCATATGTGTTTCATTCGTTGCAGCCTCCAACTTTGGTGAGTGATGAGCCATTTTCCCTATCGTTTGTTAGTTACATACAGAAAATTGGCTTACTATCCAATTATAAAATGTTCAAACCATAACAAACTTCCAGTAAATACTGAATCAAAGAATCAACTTTCCATGCTCATAACAAACTATTGCTCAGTTACATTAAACTTAGTCCTTCAGCATTGCTGGCTGGAACATTGGAATGAGATTTTCGTGGCTGCTGATGTGTGCCATCAATTGTTTTAGGAGAAGGTTCTTGCTATGTCAACGTGTAATGTAAATTACAGGGGGATTGGTATGTATGTTTAAAACTCCACTTTTTCCAAAGAATTACAGTATAAATCACATAAGAAATGGTGTTGCAACTAAGGAAAATGGAAGCGGCTTCTAGGCGATATAAATAAGAAAAGAAAGGGAAATTAACCCACCACATACCAAAGTGGACGGATGCGATGAGAGAACACTAAAGCTGACAAACAAACAACACAATATTTCGGCATATGCCTTGCTCACAAATAGAAGAAATGGGCCATTAGGCTCGGAACGTGTGTGCACACCGAACGTTACCTAATGACTAACCGTGTTGTGGTGAGGAGGGGGGGGGGGGGACGGATAAGGAGTAGACTATCGATATCGGTATACAATGTCTGAGATAATATATTTAATATTTTGGCAGGCGATGGTAAAATGAGCAAATGTAGTAATGGTACGGTATAAACATAGAAAAAAAAATAGGTAGTGATGGGTTAATTGGAATTTAACGGTGGTTAAGTCCAGGTGGGTAATTTTGAAACTCTGATTTTTCCTTGTGATATAAAAAGAATTATTTGTTTTGTTCTCCAAAACTTTATTCTACGTATTAAGTATTATGTATTAAGTTTGGCCTATTTTTATGATATATTTAATTCTAATCTGTGATTTTCACAGATAAGAATCCACTTACACACTTCTGTCAGCTTCTAGTACACTGGAGTATTATTTAATTATTCTGAGCATTCAGCCTAAAAGTAAAGCTTGAGGTATGTAAACAGGATGTGGGAATTCTAAAACCAAAGTAACAATTACAGTGGTATAATTCTTACATATATTCACATGAGTGGTGTGTTATCCAGCCTTATCAATTAACATCTTTGTATTTACTTTAGATAATAGTGATACTGGAAATATACAGTTCTGATGGGGAAACAATGTTGGAAGCAGGAGGATAGACAAGAATACCGGTAACTCATATTCTGGCTGTACTGTAATATAGCAGAAAACATCTTGAGCCTGTAATTGACATTCATGTGAAATATCACTGAATAATATACAAGAGAGCATATCACTGTTGCATTTTTGGCTGTTGTCTCATCAAAAGTACCCAGTTTTAGCAAAAAATATCTAGAATTTCTTATGAGTTTTGTCGCAATCTATAAGTGTGAAGCCAGATTTTCAACACTGTTTTCTTAAAAAATAAATATATATACAATCAGAAGTTGAACAGATACTGTGAGTTAAGTTAACACGTTTCCTCCAAACATAAAGCTTTTAGTTAGCAGTAAACAGCTTCAGCTTTCACATATACCAATATAATAAAACTGTAACCAGAAGAAATTCTGTACATTAATGATATTTTCGACAAAATTAATTTGAGTCACTACTAATGATATACAGAGAAGGAATCAACTGTATGACTGTTTGGATGAATGGGATTCACATAAAAAAAAAATAGATTTTTATAACGTTTCGAGTAGTGTGCAGCCCATAGCCCTGCAGGTAAAACAGGGTATGTTTCACTTTAATGTGAATAAAAAAAGCTGTGAAACATAAAGTAATAGTGTCAACAAACTATTATCCATTTTTTGATGAAAAACTTCAGGTTTGATAGATTTGGTTTCATGATCCAAGGAACAAAACAGGGTATGCTTACTATTCATCTGATGTCAAAACACTAATAATTAAGATAAAAGGGTAACAAAATTAGTATTCATGATTCCTGCTATAACTATAGGCAGAATTTTGACGGGGTTTGGAACAAAATACAACCCATTGACCATAGAGTATAATAAGACATGTTTTATTTATATTTTACTTAGAAAAGTGAGAAATCGTGATGAAAGCTTGCACAAATTAGTCGAAATTTTTATTGTTATTTCAGCAAATTAGCAGTATCGTATTATTTACAGTAATCCCTCCCCTCAATCCCAGGTGTTGTGTTTACTGTGTCATAATCAGTTTAAGGGAGAGGTTCATACATTAACAGTTGACGTGAAGGATGTTGTAGGCAACAGTTAGTTAATAGTATGAACATATTTTAATTTTATTTCTGTAAAAATTTCACATAAGACTTATCAGCATTCATTAAAGTACATGAAACTTATATTGATATCCACATAATGTTTTATTTTACTTACATCTCTCAGAATAGACAGTAAGTTTTTAATGAGTCACGAAGAAGACTCCTAAAAAAACGAATCACAGGGGAAAAAAGTTTGGGAAACACCGATTTAGAGTATTAAAAAACAGTGGACTCAAAAGAAAGTGAGAAATAGAGTATTAGCTAAAAATTGAAATTATTGGAGAATGTAAGACCCCTCAACATCATTATTAACGATGGCATGTTTCACATCCCAGAGGTCCTTCCTCAGCAGGGATCCATGAAACAAAATTGATAAATCAATAATTTAAATTAAAAAGTAAATGAAAAGAAAAAATGGCCATCTACAATAAGTACTGACAGTTTGTAAAATTTAACGTAGTTACTTCAGCTGACAAACCACAAATCTCTAGTAAATGTTAGTTATTTATCTGCATTAAAGGATTTATATAACCAGTTCTTCTATTAAATTGAGTCTTTATTACAGTGCAATCTGAACAAACCTGGTTTCCGAGTCTTCTAGCCAGCCTGAGATGCTGAGTGTGACAATCTACAGCACTTTCAAACTCGCCCATGGCCAAGTATACTGCACCCACATTGCCTATTTCTCGTGCCTCTTGCAGTCGATCACCCATCTGCTTCACTAGTTGTACGCACTGTTTATGTGATGCCAGAGCATTTGGGTAGTCACCTATTGCAGTGTATACATGGCCTGAAGAACAATGTAGGCAAATAATTTGAGTTAATTGTCTGTATGTATGTTACATTACATATCATAAACAAACAAAAAATTATATGTAGATATGTGGGGTGCTAACCCCTGGAAAGGGGGGAATGAAATAATTTAAAATTTTGGAGCTGTTTGAAACAAAAGTTACTGGTTACCAAATTAAAACAGAAAGAAGTCATGATATAATGATGGATCAAGCATAAATGTGCCTTTCACAAAAAACTAAACATTTTTCAAAATAAATTCTAATTAACATTTTTCTTATTTTGCACATATCCCCCATCTCTCTATGCACTTCCTTCAATGGTATGATTATTTTTAAATCTTGGTATCATAGAATGTTTGCAGCCATGTATCAAAGTAATAGCACACAAGCTGCTGCATCTCCTCATTCATTGTGAAGTGCTGTCAACCAAAGCCTTCCTTGAAAGGCTGGAAAATATGGAAGTTCATATGGTGATAGGTATAGGCTGCAGGATGGATGTTCTAGGACAGCCCAGTATGTATCAGCCAATTTTTGTTGTGTTACTGTTGTGACATTGTCTTGTAGAAGCAAAACACTTCCAATCAGAATTTCATACCATTTTGAATGATATGCAGATCAAATTTAGCTGAATGCATCATAATAATAGACAGTAATAATGGTTCAACATTCTTAAAGAAAGTTAACTAGCAGAACACCTTTACAGTTACAGAACACAGTGGCCAAGATATTCCCCGGAGACAATCACCAATTGACCCTCTGGCCCTCTTTGATTCCGACGTGAAATGATGGACCCAAGTATCATCACATGACTTTTTTCCAAAAATGCATCACCTTCCCCCTCGGAGCCTATTGTAAATTACAAACTCCACAGTTTTCTGTTCTGCATTAAGCAACTTTAGGTCCCAACTCATTGCAAATGATTGACTGCACACTTCCATAGTTGACCTTAAGTTCCTGAGAGATTTAAAGAACAGTTATGTGCCAATTGCCTTTGACGAGCTCTCAATCAGCTGTGTAAAGCTGGTGGGAGGACAGGTGTGTGAGCAATATTTTCAATATGCTCCCATCCTTCTTTGAATTTGTTACACCACTGCTATACCTGGGCCCATGAAAGTGTTGTTTCCCTGAACAGTTAGAGTAAATAGCACTGAATTTTCACAGATGAGTACTTAACAATAACATGTTGTGCAATTGCAACATAATTGCTACTGAGAGTAAGAAGCATGTGGTGCACCAATGTTATCCTTGTCTTCCACATGACTCCACTCCACAGTCTAGAACATTGCTGAACCCACTCACTGCCGACAAGCACACAATTTAAAAAGGCTAATTTATATTTGATCCACCCTCATATATCATTGACGATGACCAGGAAACATAAATGTGTAAGAATATGGAGCCATTCAAAACAATGGAATTTTTACATACCATCAGAAGAAGAAAGAAACAGCACTGCGTATCAGTTGATATCATACCCCCGAGATTTTTTGTGAATATGCATCATGCTTATGCTTATCAATATTAAGTGATGATTTTCACTGTCTTTAAAATAATTACTGGCTGGCTTTAAAGTTATCTGACATTACTTGTGTCTGAAAGGTATTTAACTAATAAAATGCATGATACTGATATATGTAAAAATATCTAATTTGTTAGAAGAGAGAAATTAAGTTAACTGCAATAAGAGACTTATGTTTGATTAGCAGCTAAATTACCAAGACTGGTGAGTGCAGCTGCTGCTGCTTGGGTATCCTTGCACTTCATTGCAAGTACCAGCTGATACCGGTGAGATGTGAGAGCTTCTTTGTAGCTGCCTTTGCTAAAGTATGCAGAACCCAGATTGCCATGTGCCCGACACTCTCCAGCAATGTCACCTAACGTTTTAGCTACTGCAAGATCTTGTTGCATATAGCTGATAGCCTAAAGAACACAGAACAAAAAATTAGAGTCAGACTTAACAAAAGTTCAACTGAAAAGTTAAAACCAAAAGCTGCAGTGAATGAAGATATGATAATGACATATAATCAGGAAGATTTAATGCATAATTAGTCACTGCAGATATAATATTATTTTAAAAAGTACATGGCTTAAGAACCTTTCCTATATAAGAGCTGTTCATATGATTGACTGAGTTAATCTTAAACCATTTGAATTTTTCTAAGAGTCTTTTAGATAACAGAGAGTGAACAGTGTGGATTTTGCTACTACTTACAAATGAGGATCAAAACAGAGGCATGTATGTGAATTTCTACACAAATATCTTGTTATAAAGTCATTATTAAATCTGCAACTTAAATATTCAGAAACATAATTAAAGCAATTATATACCCAAGACTTTAAATCAAGAGAGCAAGGAAGATTTTTGATTTGCAAGAAAGGAATCTGAATGTGACCTTAACACCATACCCAATAATGACAGTGTTCCAAAGCAAAAGAGATCTGCAGCAATGAAAAATTTTAGTTCTTGGGTCTTGAGGGAAATTTAATACCACTAGTTCTGCCATAATTGAAAATGATCACAGCCAATTTGTTTGTGAATACATGCAATTAGCAACAAAAGTAACCAACTCAGAAACTAGAGGTTTCCCTGCACCAGCATGATAACCACTATTGTAAGGTGCAATAATTCTAAAGGTGTAAAGTTGCTCCTTAGTTTGTTACCACCTAACTACACCTTTACCTATTCTGGGTGCCATGTTGTGACCTATTTCTCTTTCACAGCAGACCTAGTGGTATAATATGTTCCTCTAGGCGTCAATTTATATGCAGCTTGTATGGGTTAAAAACAGTGATTATTCACGAGTGTTCACCATCCAGGAAGTGAGGAAACTGAGATACAAAATCTTTGTCAGACTACTGCTTGAGTGTAAGCAATGCACATTATAAGTACCACACACAGAAGATGGAGAGGATGCAAAGGACAACTAGATTTGTTTATCGAAACTATCACAGTATATAATAGGCAAAGGAGAGTCTTTGGAAGACAGGAGGTAAGTAAAGAGAGTGTAAAATACTGGATGGATATTGCTAGAATTAGGAATAAAAAATAAAAAAGAAGAAGAAAATGGAAGAGAAACCACATACTAGCATTTGAATTAAGATAGAAGGAATTGGAAAAATATTATCATTTTTAGGTAAGGATTTAGAGACGATAATAAATTACAAAGGGAAATGCTCAATTATTTACCTGTAGCATTGGGATAGTTTAAAATTTGTAAAAGGGCACAGGGATTATTTACAGAACTTACTTTGTGCCAATAGTGACATATCGTTCAGAGGCTTGGGTGATGAGAGAAAGGGACATTAGCAGTATTCAGACCTCTGAGATGAATTTTCAGAGGAATAAGAATGTTGCCATGAGACTTTACAAGTTGAGGAATGGGCATGTAGAGCGGGAACAGCAGGTAGAGAGGAACGTGTACAGGATAGAATATAAAGAGCAAGATTCCAGAGGTATAGATACATGAATGGGATAAGTGATGAAAAGTTGTAATGGAAATGAATAATTTGAAACTGGAAGGGAAGAGGCCTCAATGAAGGCTACATGATAAATAGATCAAGTAAATAGAAAATAGTGTGCAAAATAGAGGAGTGAATTGGATAGTAGTGGAAGAGTACAAATAGTGGAAAGGCAAGGGTGTTAGAGACTGTTTCCCCAGTCAGAAACTGTAAAGTAGGTAGTAAGGAAATTGAATTCAAAGAATTTAAGATTAAATTGTTTTGAAATTTAAGAGACTGTGGAAATTGCTATAAGCCATAAGATCTATTACACTTTAATTAATAAAGTATTCTTGGGGAGGAACAGTACTAACTATTGTATATGCCTTATATATTTTAATGTAGTGAAATAGTTATAAATGGTAGTACTATTACTGTACCTTGTCAAGAGAGTTGAGTGCCCAATAGGCAGACGAGAGGGCGGAGAAGACGGATCCCCTAAGTTTAAGGCTACAGGTGCCAATACGCAGAGCTGCTTCAAGCACCACAACAGCAGCTGCATACTGCCCAACACCCAGCAGTTCCTGGCCCACCACGGAAATTATTACGAACGGAGACTTGTCCAACTTCATTGCCTCCAGCTGCCGGAAAGTTGGCTCCAATGTTGCTACATCAATAAATGGTGAATGTGACATTGGTTTATGTAGAAATAAATTTTGTATAAAAAAGAGAAAAATTATAATAATTAGTAGAGTATGACAATATTACTCAGAGACGTATTCCTCTGCTGATTTGCAAATTGGAACCAACAAATAATGTTCTCAATACAAAGTTGTAACATATAAATTCTGGAGAGTTAAAAAGTACATATTGACTCATTTTATTGTAGTCTGCTGGAGAAATTTTTTGATAAAATGTTTGAAAGTGTACATCAGGAAGGCTTGTTTCTACTTGTGTCACTGTGTACAGTAAATACTAAACCATTAAATTTAATTGTGATAGAGTACATGCTCAAGTTAAAATTTTCCTACTTATCCATTTTTCCCCTTCTTGTACCTACCTACTTTTAACATTTTTGGATGTCTGCTGGCTTAGTGTTAAGATCTGGGGATTGAAAATATCCAATGGGAATCCCTATATTACCACCATTATGAAGGGTTACTTTGTTTACGAGCAGGATGCAGAGAATGATATATGTTCAGAGCCCATATTCAGCTGATGAAGTACTAATGGGTTAATTGATTACTGAGATGGGAAGTGAGGTCACTAAAAAACCTTATAATTATGTCATTAATTACACTTGTCATTATAAAAATTGTCTGTAAACTGACGAATATTTGAGAAATTGTGTTATGTAGCCAGATAAGGAAAAGGTATTATAAGAAACATTATATGATCAAATAGTGGAGTGCAAAAATAAAAAGATTCCAAATAAGTGCATACAACATGCTAACCTGGTTCCAACAGTAATCTAGGAAGTTAAAGCAAGTGATGATAGTCCATTACTTCAAGCAGTGTAGAGTCTGCTAACTGAACCATTATTAACTATGACATATATGTTTTACATCCTTGATGCACCTATGTATCATGTGACTATGAAAGTGAAAAGAAAGCCAATTCAGAAAACTGCAAGCTCCAAAAAATTGTTCTGATGTATGAGAGAAAGTGGATTAGCTAAGCCTGCAAGTTCAATATGCTGAGGAAATTTCATCCAAGACAGAGAGCAATGAGAGCTACTACTTATGTTGATGAAGTTGGAACCAGTTACAGCAGCTAAGGTTGTCACTTATGAAAAGAACGCAAATTAAATAAAATACTGTAATCCTTTAATTTAATTTAATTTAATTGCAATGGAGCACAGGCTCCGGTGGCAATTTCCCTACACACCCATCTTCCCCCTATCCTGCACCTACCTACATTTGCCTTCTACAAATTTTATCCTTGTACCTATAGCTGTACTGCGTAGTACCAATTAATATACGGGGAAGTTGGGTGTGTAGGGAAATTGCCACCGGAGCATGTGCTCCATTGCAATCAAATTAAATTAAATATTTTGATTTTGGATGTTGTAAAACTACATTCATCCACATGAAATATGGTGGTGTCTGGGTAAGATGTTATAAGCCAGTCGCTTAAAAAATATAGTGTTTTGAAATCTGGTACACACGTTCCTCAGGCGGTATTATTTGAGAAAAAGTGTATAAGGAAGCCACGAAATACATATAAATGATTAAATGAAGCAAAATCACTCAAAATGTGGGTAAAGGTGAAAGTAATACATGTTATTTATTATCTGCTGATATTTATTTCAACAATGCAAGCTTAAATTCTCGGTATCAACCATTGATTACAATGCATATAATCTTACATCTTGAAAGGTTGGCTGCCATGATTATCTCAGGAAAAGCAATACCTCTGCTGTACACTGTGAAATCACAGATAAAAAATAATTTCCTGTTCTCTACATTCATTATAACTGCGCAAATCATTATATTAAAAAAAAAAAAAAAAGAACGAAGATTAAGAAACATGTGGACTAAAGATCATAAATATCAACAGGTAATAATGTGTATTTTCTAGCATAATAACTAGTATACACATAGGCCCTACCTACATTTCGAGTGATTTTACCGAAATTCTATATACATGGAGGTTTTTTACTGCACTTTTCCTGAAAGAGCAATGTGTAAGGAACATAAGAACCAATTTCAGACCAGTAGGAAAATTCTTGTAGGTTCCGGCTTACTAAAGTTAAGAAGACGTCTGGAATTTATCGCTTACGAAAAGAAAGTAAATAAAAAATACTAATATCCTCACAGTATCATGCTGTATCGCGGATTCTCATACAAGGTGCACACCGAGTCCGATGGGTGAGCGGTAACAGTCGAATCTGGCATTAGGGGAGAAGCTGGGTTCGAATCCTAAACGGGACATACAGCAATCCAGGCGAATGTCCTCAAGGATTAATCAAAAAGCCATGGCCGAATTCATTCACGTTCCTTGTTCTCTTATCCTTTCCTGGCTCTAAAGACCACGAAGTCAACGAGTGGTAAAACCCAAAGCAATAAAAAAAAATTGTATTGAAACCAAACCACAAAGTAGGTTAAAACTACTATTTGAAATATTTACTTCACTTTAACTAATTACTATATAAATAACAAAAATTAAAACAAAATAACATATAATACAAGCTTTAGAATGGTTAGTTTTGTTAGCTGCTCACCTCTGAGTGGAGACTTCATGGAGGCTTCGACGAGTCCCGCCAGGAGTTGCGTGGACTTTGGATCCTGCGCCAGCCCGGAGCTGAAGGCAGCAAGTGCATCTCCATGTCTTCCCAGGCACTGCAAAGCCACTCCCTGTCGGTAGTACGCCTGTAAACACAGGCATACCACTCTGCAGCTACGAACTACACGAGCTCACAACATTCGGGGACTTTCGCACCTAATGTTTGTTCAGTGAGACAATGAAAACTTTCATTGTTACATTCTATGTTACAAATGAGGCCAAAGAATTAACAAGAAGTGCGAAGAACATTTTTTTAAAAATTTAATGACGATACTGCTAGAATTACGGTACTTTCGTATGTTACAAACGTCTTGCCACTGAGGAGTCATATTGGGATGCATAATATCGAAAATAACCGAGTGATTAATACATAAATGTCATTGATACTATCGAACATATGATAGGGGATACCAATATTAATGATTCAGGGATTACATCAACTTATGTTCAACACTTTGATATGTATAAAAAGCATTTATTTAGGTATTACACGGCCCAATACAATACCGTAGTACACGACTTCGCAACAATCCGCGGCAGAAAGTAGTTTCTGCAGTATAGTGTTATATGCTATATACCCAATGCTTTTACATCTCTTCCCTCCCCCCCCTCCCCCCCCACTAATCACCCTCTGTCCCTATCTAGCTATAGTGGACACAGTTTTCATGGGAATGAGAAAAAAATACCATTAATAGCAGTTGCAACAGCACACATAACAATCTACCTCCGGTTGTGAATTGTTTACTGTCATTGACATTTAATGCTGCTATGATTATTAATCAGTTTATGACGAGACTCAGTTTACAACAAATGATTCGACAGAGCTGCGTATGTTCGTAGTGCGTTGTAAAAGTTAAATAGCTCAGGGGCAAACAGATTCTGAAAAAAAATTTGGGCCGATTGTGATTTTTTTTTTTATTAATTCACAATTTATATCCTTCGTTAGTGACGTATGAGCTGAGAAACGTCCCAACTGCAATTAAACGAGCGGAACAGCACTTAAGCTACCCATTTAAAATGATTTTGGGTTTTTGCGAGATTTTCTTAATTTGCATACATTTCTCCGATCCTACTCGTGAGAAATTTCCACCATCTCTCTTTAAATGAAATATGTGGGTAGTATTTTGAAAATAGAAATCGAATGAAATCCAAAGACAACGTACCTAGAGCAAGACGCGATGTAAACAAATTTTTTGAAAAATGATTGTGCGGTAGGGGAAGTGCTGTTGTGCGGGTGACTTACATAGGTATTAACATGAACAAGGAACTTCCGATGTTCTCAGCATTCAATAACTAGTCTCTCATTAAACTTGAAGAGTGAAAATTGGCACTCTCTCTCGGCAGCAGATGGTGATACGTGTGTGTGTGTGTTTTCGCTCCATCAACGGCTTTCTACAGGGCGTTCGCCGGAAAACGCAACCCTCCCAGTCTGTTGCCGTCGGCAACTTGCTCGGACAGCGGTGCCAGCAGTTTCCGCCACGCGGCACCGTGAATCACCGCACTGTTTAACACCTCCGCTGCCCCAACAGTGCAGTGCAGTGACCCTTACATTGTTAAGAACGGTTTCTTTGCATTGTAGCTAGTTTGTGACTTCAGTCTCTTATTAATCAGTGTTGTGAATAAACGTTTCTTTGCGGTTTGGCTGGTTTGGGGCTTCATACTCTTACTAATCTGTACCGTGTTTGAGTGTGAGTAAAATTATGGTACGTTACAGTTTGCAACAAAGAATATTTCTCTACGATACATATGTGAAGAAGTAGTCGTTTAAAAAGTGTCGCAGTAAATTTCGTCGCGAATATCCTGGCGCTTTACTGCCAGCTAAATCAACAATTCTGCGTCTGGTTAAAAAAGTAAGAGAAACGGGTTCATTTTTTAACAAAAAGAGACTGTCGGTCAACCGTATTCTCACAGAGGAGAAAATTGACGATATCGCTTTTCGACTAGAACAGTCACCCGAAAAATCATTAAGTCAGTTAGGGCAGCGTGTGTCTCGAAATATGTTCAGAAGATGTGAAATGTGCATTACACAAGAGTGTCAACACTTCCAGCATCTTTTATAAGGTAAGCTAATGAATTACGTCACATTTAAATGCTTAGCACATACAAGTTTATGAAGCGTAATTATTGTGAAATAGTCCGCGGCCGACGGTCGAACAATGCCGGTAGCTGACCGCTCGCTCGCCGCGAGCAGTTTCTTCCTTGTAGCGCTAACAGTGGGTTGCGTTTCCCGGCGAACGCCCTGTAGTAGTCCCGTTACTCAAGGTATCATAATTTACTGTTCAGGATAGATTTGACTCACTTTAATTTTACTCTTTGGTTAAAGAACCCCACGATGGTGGTCATGTTTTTAGGACGACCTTATTTTTGGAAAACGCCTAAATTTGTTTTTATTGTTCTGTTTCTTTCTGACTACTATTTTTGTGGCTGTTTGAGTTATGTATGATTCATGACAATATTGAGAAGCATTTTGTTTTTGAGCCATCTCTTTGGTGTAACCGTTTCCAGTCTGTCAATATCTTATCTGTTTGCTTCCTTTCTGTTTTTAGGGTGCGTATGTTGGTGGTGGCGTGCAAATAGTCATTAGGAGTGTATCCAGAAAGCTTGTAAAATCATGCGCAGGCATAACTTTTGCATTCTTTGCAGATGGAGCAGCCTCGAGAGGCACCCTATACCCTACACCTGGCATCCATATAGTACGAATGACAGAATAATAACACTGCATTTTAGGATCTTCGTGTTTCCACTTAAATTCCCGCTACGCAGATATGCTAGCAACTGTTAGTCCTTTATTTCTCCTTTCGGGGACCTGCTAACGGTAGATGAATTTTTGGCGTAATGTTATCTTCAAGTACCGATGCTTGATAACGCATGGTAGTCTTTGCCCCATTAGTTTCAGCAGAAGTGGAAGAAAGGGCCGCTTCCTTGTAATGTATAGAGCTACACACCTGGCTGCAGGGCCCGCTCTAGCGGTTTTGCCGCCCCGGACAAATAGATAAATTGCCGCCCCTTAAGATTATGTAGAATTATATATTTTATTAAAAAATAATTAATTTTTAATCGAATAAAATATTTTATTTTTAATAAAATCGTATATTCATAAATAAAGTTATTGAATTTTGATCTAGCTGCACAAAATAGAGAAATTAATTATGAAATATCTGTACATAGCCACAAATTAACCATATTTTTTTACATTTTTAAACGCTATTACAGATGGATATTATCACACAAACAATCTAAATGCCATTATTTTGAAAATAAAACGAGATTACATCAAATACGCTAAAATCACAAAAAAAACTTTTTTTCTTACTTTCAGTTTGCGTATTTTTATTACATCTTTAAATTTACTTCATCAGCAATTTCATATTCAATTGCCAAAATGGCTAAATCATTAAGTTATAAATTTCTTGGTTTTCGTAAATGCTTAGCAAGGCGTCGTATACATCTCCCAAATGAAATTTTAAAGGGTTTAATGCCTCTATCCTACTCTCCCAACTAGTGTCACTCCATGTTTTCAAAGTTGAACCCTGAACATGCTTTAAAAGTATTGCCCATCGAAAAGTAGATGCCGAAATGAATATATTTTTTGGACCATGTTGAAGAAATTAGCGGCTTCCAAGGATGCTTTTGCCATTAATAACAAGATTGAGAGAATGGCTACTACACGAAACATTGAATGCTCGCGAATTATATTGTTTAATTCTAGATTGCACTCCTGTTTTCTTGCCCCTCATATTGGACCCATTGTCAGTCACTGGCCTCTGATATCCTACATATTTAAACCCAAGTCATTAAGATCTCCAACTATAGTATCAGACATTTGTTTTCCTGTGGATCTTTCGACTGGTAAGAAGCCTTAAAAGCTTTCATTAATTTTAATTTCAACATCAGGATTAAATTTATTGGTTGAAACATATCTGATTACAAGAGTAATTTGCTGTATCTTACTAAAGTCAGGAGTACAGTTTAAAATTATGGAAAAATATTTGAATTTTTTTTATTTCATTAATAACATGAGACTTTACACTTTGAGGCAGCAGATCCACTATCCCGGTTTGTATATTTTTCCCAAGATATTGAGCTTTAGTCTCTACTTTTTAGAGCACTCAACGCACGTGCTCTTCCTTAATGGGATCGTATTCAGACAGTAACTCAACTATTTTTAAGAAATTACCGTTATTATGCTCAAACAACTTGTCGCTTGTACCTTGAAAAACCAGACAACTTTTACCAAGCATTTTGGTAATTGCAACGATTCTTAGAAGCAACTCATTCCAATGATTTATTTCGGCATTAATAACTCTTTGAGTGGCAGCATCTACAGTTTTACAACAATTTAATCTTTCGTTCATTTATAGCCATGATTTTTGTGCCTGAATATGATTTTTCGAAATTTCATGCTCTCTTAAAGTTTCGCCGAGGTACTTCCAATTTTTAAAACCCTGCTTTGAGAGAGAACTAACTAAACAGCTGAAAATTTTGCAACAGAAACAATAAACGCAGTTTTGTGAAAGATAGTAGTTAATCTCGCAATATTTGCTCAAGTTGCTTAAAATTCGTGCATAATATTTTGCGCTAAAATGTCGACCTGTGTCATTGGAAGGAAATTTGCAATTATGCAATAGTTTAGGTGGACCTTGCCTTACTAAAAAGCTTCTTAAGGCGTCTCGTAAAATTCTTGGCCACAAAGTTTTAGAATGCCTTCTGTGAGTCTCACGTTGGTGTCAGTTCAAATTGGTTTAGAAACTTCGTTCATTTGTATGCTATTATTCTCTGACGATTCTGTACTTCTCTTGTATCCCGACATGATATTGGATTCTAAGATTTGTTTTGATAAATCCTGAATACAGTATATTTTTTAAACGCGCCAGATTGATTCTGCCTTTCCGCTTCCTTTCCCAACCTTCTTTTTTTGTACTGGTAACCAGATAGTTTTCTTTGACCGTCAGACATTTTGGAAGAGGCACGCACGTAACTCAAACAATGTACACTATAAAATAATATAAAAAGTAAATATTTATCCTTGTTCTAGATAAACTAAAACCATATTCTCAGTCGATATAAAAAATATTTATGCACAACACAAAATATTTTCCATCCCTGTGAACATAAAGAAAGTCTAGTGTTACTACACAGTCAAAGCTTATTCGCGGAGGATACGATCCGTAAATTTGCTGTAAATACAGAAACCGTGTATACAGAATGGCAATTTCTATAGGCCTAAACGGAATACGTTCCAAGTGCACAAATTAAATGATGTCATGGAGTGATTATCGTGCAATGCACTTATTAAACCAACTGACAAAGTTATTCACATTCACTAAAATAGTTAATGAATTTCTTTTTGTTGAAACGGTTTACAAATGCAGCAATTAGAGTATCTGGAAACCGCATTCGTATATATAATAAGCATCATGGGTTATTATATATTAGCAGTTAACATTCGAAATTGAATATACTAGTGGTATGTGAAGAAACTAATCGGTAATCAGCAGCTGTTAATATTATTTATTAATTAATGATTATAAGTACTGTACCACACCCACTAAACTACAGTATTTTCACAAGTGATCAAAGCTAGCGTATGTAATTTAACCCAACCATAACACTTTCAATGCCTATATCTAATTTTTACAATAAATCTGTGAGGCTCGAATTACGAGAAGAAATTATTATGCAAAATATTCCACTTCGATTTCCAATAACTAAGATCCATATTGATTTGGTTGATCAATTCAATAAAATAAATACTCAGCATCTCCCGCCAAGCACTATCGATTCCGTGTTTTAGAGCCTAACTGCAATTGCTAAAAACACTCCTTTTCGCCGTGTCTAGTAACTTGTGGGCAGTATAACGTCGGAATCAGTGCAGGAAGCAAAGGTCAAGTGTAACAGCCTCTCCCCTTTCCGCGCTTCTGTTGTGCGCTTTTGTCGTTGTGCGCTTATGTCGTATATCCAACTAAATAACAGTTTAATCATAGATGTACTTACCTTTAGAAATTATAAAATCCTGAAGTAAATTTTATGAACTTCCACTTATCACTAATAACGTAATAATAAGACTAATGCTGTTGTGTAATGAAACCACTTTAATAATTAGCAATAATAAGCAAGTTGAGACAACAAAAGTCGAAACAGCGTTCTACTCGCGTGCTAAGGCCAAATTCACACAGAAGAGACGGGGCGCGGACGCGGCGCATTTTGAAGTTGCTCCTATGGCGCAATTCACACAGAGGCGGCTGGACAACGGCGCGTCCCTATGAGGACCGCGCCCCGTCTCTTCGAAGTCTCTAGGGGCGCACCCAAATAGCTAAGAACTGTAAGTTTTTAACGAACGAAAAAATCGGTATGTGAATTTTTTTTATTAATTGGGTATTTAACACATTAATATCATTAACATTTTTCTCACACTTACAGCCGAAATGGCGCACCTAAATTTTAGCGCCCCGGGCAAATGCCCGGTTTGCCCCCCTCTAGAGCGGGCCCTGCTGGCTGGATTGATTTTGACCTACGCCATTGATAAAACGCTTTCTGTCTTTGGTGCATGTGGATGATGTGTTCTTGGATGCTACCAGACTAGCAGATGAGATGGTACTATACTGCACAATATAACGAATGCAGCGGAACTTGTTTGGAAGTCGTGTTGAATTTGAAGGCTGCTATTTAACTGCTAGTAGTTCCAGCTTAGACCTGTTACTTGCCAGAATTGAACAATTTGCGGGTAAAGTTAATGGCAACAGAGTTCAGTTAGATCCTCCCCACCAAATAAACAGCGGTTATAGATCCATCACGAAATTATTAGCCATGAATATTACATTTATAGTTACTATATTAGTTGTTTCAACAGTTATATAGCCTATTCAATTTTTGGGAGATAAAATTATAGAAATGGGCAGAGAACAAGGCGAGGCAGCAGCATATTAGTTAGAAATGTCAGTTACTTTATTTATATCGACATGAAAATATGTTTAAACTGTGACTAGTCAGTAAAGTAGACACAGTGCCAATGTCTATAAGACTTTCTTCTTTTCTTCCCGCTGTCAGGACCTGGAATAAATGG
This sequence comes from Vandiemenella viatica, assembly GCA_031002005.1. Classification (NCBI taxonomy): domain Eukaryota; kingdom Metazoa; phylum Arthropoda; class Insecta; order Orthoptera; family Morabidae; genus Vandiemenella; species Vandiemenella viatica. The sequence goes on from CM061914.1 coordinate 125,876,166, forward strand.
GTCAACAATAAGTATAGTTAGTGCATGGAATCCTCTAACACAATCACAACTGTAAATTGTAAACTAATAATGCAATATTGTAGTAGCTTATCGAAATGCTCCATGTGGTCCAATATCCCAAAGACAGGAGAAGATGTTGAAACTCCATGTTGCAGCAATTACTGCAAAGTCACTAGAAGATAATGGAAATTCGTGCAACGTACCAGTATCCCAAAGACAGTATAATGTGATAACAATTCTACTCACGTTCCGCATCTCGCAGGCAGCATTAGTTGATAGGAATTCTACTAGTATTTATATGCCAGAATTCCACAGACAACTGAATCTGATGACACTACTTTTTTCCAGCATCCCAGACACAAAAAAGCTGATTAAACTTCTATCAAAGTATCAGAATCCAAAAATAATAAGAGTTTATTATACTGCTACTCGTCTCCAGCATTCAAAAGACGGCGGAAGCTACTGCCCGCTTTCTAGTATTTACGTAAAGACAACGAAAGGTATGAAACTGGCATCCACGTTCCTGTGTCCAAAAGGTAGCATGAGCTGACAGAACTACAACGTAATTTCTATTATTCGAAAGATGTTAGAAGCAGATGGAATTCTTATTAATTTTCTTGCATTGCAAAGAGAGTAAAACAGATGTCACTGAAAGTTGGAAAGTCATTGAGATAGTGGAGGCTAGTAGAATTTTCATCCATCTTCAAATATCCTAAGTTATTAAAAACTAATGTAACTCCATGTTGGAGGATGAAACGAAAAAGAAGCTTCTAGAATTCTGATACACCTTAAGGTTTCGCGAAGACAACGGTAGTTACTGGAACTTGTGTCTAATTTGCGGTACCCAGATTAGATCGGTGATCATGACCCAGTATCGCAAGGTAGATGCTGATGTAACGTAAGCTTTGAAGTACCCAATAGCATTAACTGATGAAATTTTGAACAACGTTCCAGTATATGAAATTGACGCTGCGTTCAAACAATACAGCTTGGAGTATCTAAATGTAACAGAAACTGATGGAATTCATATCCACGTTTCATATCTCAAAGAAAATAGATGTTATTGATACATATACCCTTGCTCCAGTACCCAATTATAGAACTGTTGAAAATTCTACCCTTGTTCTCCTACCTTAGAGATATTAGAAATATTAGAATGCCTTTCCATGTTCTAGTACCTAAGACCAGGGCCGGATTTAAACTTTTTTTTAGTGTAGGCTGTTCATTTTGTGCCGCCCTTTTCTCCTTCATACTTATACTAATCACTAATTTGTATTACCTTTATTAGGTAGCAAACGATTATATATATATATATATATATATATATGTGAATGGATATAGATTAAGAGTGACTTCATTACTTGAAAGTATTCAGATTTAGTCATAAAATAGAAACAAGAAAAATGAATGTTTATTATGAAACAAGGAAACAAACAAGAACATAAAATATACCAATAGATCTGTAAAAAGAAAGGAAAATTTATTGTGTAAGTATCACAATTTTGGTGATCATCATAAAATTACAAGCATTTGTTTCTTAATTTAACATCTACTCTTTGAGTAAACTATTAAGGAAAAGTAGAAAAAAGAAAATTAACTTGAAAAAGGTGAATAGAAGGAATATAATGACTTCAAATTTTTCAGAAAACTTGTTCCAACATGGAAGACAGTCTTCCATACGACAAACTTCGTAAAACACTTTTTATCGGCAAAGAACAGAAAACACGTTAAGAAGTACGCTCTGATTTGTAATCAATTATTATTAAAAGCTTATAATTTATATTAATTTCGATCAGAATACCGGTTTCGGCATAGTTCAATGCAAGTTCCATAAAAATTTCAAAGAATCTAATTCATTATTAGCTGAGAAATGACGAGTTATGTTCAAAAAAATCATTAACTTTTCAATTATCTTAGATCATACTTAAGTATTTTTATTATACGAGAAATTATTATACGTAGAAATCATGAAATGTAAATCTGTCAGCAGAAACTTACCTGTGTCTATAGAGTCTTCCTTCGGAAATATACGACGGGATACGGACTGCATTGAACAAGATAGAAAGTCAGGAAACTAATGAAGAATTAAATTAATAATTTAGCTAATTGTTCGCTGTCGCCACTTACCTAAATGAAAATTGATAGTAAACGTATTTTACTTTTCTATTAATTGTTCCGAGTTTGTCACTTCACTACTAAGATGTCACCACTTAAATGAAAATTTATAGTAGACGCTTTTCTATTATGTTCATAATCACACACAAATTTGACGGCTTACTAAAGCGGGCACCCTAGGAAATTTGCCGCCCCTAAAACTCTGCCGCCCCTAGGCTGGAGCCTATACAGCCTAATGGGAAATCCAGCACTGCCTAAGCCAGGAATACTCTCGGATTTTGTACCCACGTTTCAGTATTCAGGAAATAACAGAAGTCGTCGTAACATCCATCCACGTTCCAGGATTACTGTTGCAATACTTACCCGTGTTCCATAGTCCTAGAGACTGTAGAAACTCGACAAGTAACAGCTGGTATTTATGGTGTGGACATAGTACCTTGGGCCACTTGGTGTTGAGCTCCCTGGCTCTGATGGCGTCCTGCAGCGCCTGCGCGAACTGGCCCATTTTGACGAGCGCGGCGGAGCGGTTGGAGTAGAGGATGTGGTTGGTGGGGTCGAGTTGCAAGGCGTCCGAGTAGAGAGCCACTGCCGTCGCGTAGTCTCCTGCCTGGCAGGCCGCATTGCTCTGTCGCACCTTGTCCAGAAAGAGCGCGCGGCTAGCAGCCGGCAGCTCTGCAGTGCCCTCCACCTGCAACACGAGGCTGCCTTCAGCTCTTCCTTGACCAAAGATCATATATCAAACGGCAAATTATATCTTTTTCATCTAAGGATTAAAAGATGACCCAGTACTGCTTATCAGTTATGACGTAAGTTCCATCCTTACTTATGATTCACAACAAAGTAAATGAGTTACGAGACGAATAGTATGCCAGAGAGTGTGCAATGATATAGTGGTAAACATTTGTTATATCTTTGACAGTATAATAATGTGATTAGTTTCGACCAATGAGAGCAGAGCAAGGATAAGATCGGGGTCTAACAGCCCAGCCCCTGGACTTTACCTGGGAGGAATTGGAAAAAAAATGTGATCGGAGGAGTTGAGGACCACAGCTGGGCGCAGTTAATCCAAAAATTTAATTTTGTTAATCCATTACATTTATGCAAATTTAACACAAGTTACAGTTATCCTTTAAAAGTTAACAACTAGCATTACATCTACCCAATGTCCCTCTGGGAAAAAGAGTTCTTACTGCGGTTCAACGTTTTAATCAGCTTCTCAAACTATAGGATTCTATAAGAAATAGTCGAATCATGCTGGCAACGAAAAAGTTTACAGTTTACTATATATTGGTCCACGCCAGCCTGAGATACAACGTTGTCGGATGAAATATATAAAATTTAGACAAAAACAGTCTGAATTCATAAATCAACTGTTCTACCAATATTGATTCAAATGCAACATAATCGCATGAATGTGACCAAGGATCTTCTCGTTGCTATTGCTAGCGTTGCTGCTTTCACTTTTCTTAGTTTCTGCTTCTTCTTCTTTTCTGTTTTGGCCTCTATGGACCACGAGGTTTTTAACTCTGCTGAGCTCTCGTTTTGGCCCAATATTCTTTCATCCTTGCACTGTGGTTGTTTTCTCTTTCTTTCGTCCATTTCACCCAGATCCAGGACGTAGTGTTTGGGCTGTTAGTGTATGGAGAGAATCGGATGCTTTAATCAACTTTCTGTACTTGTTCTTGTTGGGGTCAATTTCCATTTGTTCGAGATCTTTTCTGACTAGCCTTGTCCATTTTGCGTTAGTCTCTTTCCCTCTAGAGACGGTGTTGAAGATTCTGAAGGTGAGTCTATGACTGTCCATCCGAACTATGAGGCCATAGAACATAATTCTCCTTTTTCTCATGGCTGTTGTAATGCTCTTCAGTTGTTGGTATGGGTCCTTATTATACCTAAGTCTGTATTTTTCTTCTTCTTTGATAGGACGCATGATTTTTCTCAAGATCTTACGTTCCTTTAGTTCCAGTTTTCTGAGTTATCCCCTTCTAAAACCGTTCAAGCACTCTGATGCATACAGTACTGATGGTCGAACTACAGTGCTATAGAGCCTGAGTTTGAGGTTAAGGGAGGGGAATTTAGATCCATACATGTTCTTACAAATGTGATATGTTCTCTCCAGTCTGGCGCATCTGCTATTCATGGCTAAGTTCTCGTTGATGTTTGGAGTTATCATAGTTTATACATATTATCATCAGGATAAATTTCAAATCTGTTGTTGTTGACAAGTACCTCCTCTGACTTCCACCCTCCGTTCTTAAATCAAAGACCCTAATTGTCAACTTCCTAAGCAAGCATAAAAGATTTAGTGCATCATTTTTACTACAGCATCACCATTCTTTCATGTTTATCTGAACGCAGTAAACCAGATTTTAATGAATTTGACGTTACAGGTTGCTTAAGACGCACAAAGAAAATAACAAACAAAAAAATCAGTAACAAAAACTGTTCCCAACAGTGATTCTACAACGCTCGGCACTGATTGACAAAAAATGTGTCCCAGTCGTACCAAACTCAGATTGTGGTTATAACTTCTCGACCGAAACGCAATCGCCACATCTTGTCCGACAGGAATTCTTTCGGTTCCTCAGTTCTCGCCACTGGCGGCTTTATAATTTCGCGCCACAAAGCACGTACCAACATAAGGAAGACGCCTGTTCCCACATCGGAAGCGGCGGTGATAACTTTTCGGCGAAGCTGTGGTCGGCGGAGGGAGGAAGACAATGGCCCGGCGAGTGGCGTGACCTTTGACCTCGGCGGCAGCTCGCCCCGAACAATGGCCAAACTGTTGGACAGGCGTCGAGCCGGGGTCAATGACCTCTCAGCACACACGGGGAGTTCTCCCTGTGACGCAGCGGCTTTGGCTGTGACGTTGCATATGTAATTGTCCGCTCTGATAAGATCGGCCAGTTTCGTTTTCTGGTCGTCAGCGCTGTTAAACACCGATCAGGGAGATGAGATTTCATTCCCAATCGGCAATGCCAGGAATTCACATTAAGAGTCCATCAGTTTTACATGTAAAATTACTCTGCCACCAAATGTTTGGGTGGATCATAATGTAATATTTAATTAAATTGCGATGGAGCCACAGGTGATGTTCAAAGTCAGCGATTGCCACAGGAAGAATCGCCAAATCCTTTCAACGGGTTATTACGCTCTTCCGTAAAATACGAACCGCAGGATATTTCATACGCATAACCCAAGCCCATAGTCAAAGTTGAACTGCTGAAAGCTATTTGTTGAGTGAGTATAATAGATACGTAAAAAAAGGAGCCTGACTGAACAGTGGAGAAAAAAAAACTGGTAGTAGTATATGGGGCAGCAATTGATTACCGGCATAAAGCATTGAGAACATTTTCATTTTTGGGAAAGACTGGAATAAATTATCGAGTTATTTACTGAACAAGTTACCTAGAACACTGAAAGAATTTAAACAGAAAATTCGTGTAATGCAAAACCACTGAAAATGAACTGCTGGTAGTGAACTTAGGGTTGCAAATATACTTTATTTTTGATCGTTACACTTTTTCCTACCAACAAAGTATACGAAAATACTTTATTTAGACTAAAGTATACAACACATAGAACGGAGCGCTCTTATGCTAGTCCCACAACCTCTTTCCATTCTTGTTGACTCCTATCCACTAGCCGCTATTTCTGAACGGAACGGTGGGTGTCAGTGATGTGATTACCAAGCGGATAATTCGTGGTTTCTTCTTTTTCTCGTCGTTTTGAGGTTGGAGATTTCAACCGTATTATTTTTCTTTTACATTGTTTAAAATGTCAAGTAATTCAGGTTCTGTTTGTGATACCGATACAAGTGATACACCAATAATTCCAAAAGAAGAAAAATTGAAGAAATCTGATCAAAATAATTAGAAAAATATAAAGATTTGTGGGAGGAAACTTATAATTGGGAAGGAAGAGATCCTCAAAATATGTCCTTTGCGAAATGCAGTAGATGCGCTGAGAGTTTTAGCATCGCATCAGCGAGGACTAGACAGGCAAGTAAGAATATTATGAGCATGATCTTTTGTTTAATAAATTGTAATTTAACGTGAAACTGTTCCGTACTGGCCAAAGGCGTAAGGTTGCAAAATATAATTATAAAGTATCATATATTAATTATGGTCGGTATACTGTATCGTAATCATAAAGTATGTAGAAATACTTTATTTCTGGTAAACGTATGACGTCACGCGCTGTGATTGGTGTTTCGTTTGACGTGAGGAATAGGCTAAGAAATCAGATTTTCTTTATTGATTTAAAAATACAAATCACTATTATTTCAAGAAAAAAATATTTGATGTTGTTTCTGAATTTATAAATATTATTTCCAACTAAATTTCAGATTTTTTTGTAATACCTGTCCGGTCCCCTATTCAAGGATCGGAATACTCATGTGCGTTATTAATTTCCAAACGACTTTTTTTTTTCAGTCAGCCTGTAGACACTCAGAAAGCACTCAATGTATTTTTATATATCGTCAATGTTAACGAATCTTTCAGAATTTTATTTGAAAATTCAGTTGTAGGACAACACAGGACACACAAAACACTTAACGTAGAGTCCTCAAATTTAATTAAAAATGAGTTGTTCATTTATTTATAATTCTAGATTTAGAATTTGGTATCATCTAAGAGAGAGTCCATTTTGGCCTTCTGTGAAACCTCCCATAGCTGTGTGTGCAGTGACCAACATTGTTGCTTAATCTTCTTAAAACTTCCAAATAAAAGGTTTGATTAGCTGTCTGATGTGGGGGAACAAACTCTGAATGAACTACGCCCTTGGCATCAAAAAAGCAAATGTGCATTGTTTTGACGACTTTTTTTTTGACCGGTTGACAATGACGTCCTGCACTGGAGTGATTGTTTCTGGGTCGTAACCATAGCACTGTGACTCATTACCAGGGATAGTGAGCTTTGACAGAAAATGTGGATCAATTTCAAGCTATTGTTTCAAAGCACGACATGTTTCAACTCGACGTTCTTTTTGATTGTCAGTCAGAGCCGAGGAACAAACTTAGCAACAACCCTTTTCATTCCCAAATCTTCGGTTAAAATTCGCTGAACCGAGCTCCAAGATAACTCACTAATCTCTGACAGTTGATCAATTGTCTGTCAACGGTCTGAGAGCACAAGCTCTCGAATTTTTCAACATTTTTCCACTCGGGCAGTTGATGGACGTCCAGAACGAGATTTGTTATTAATCGACATGCCGCCAATTTTAAACAGAACGAACCACTCATACACTTGAGTTTTTCCCATAGCGTCATCTTTTTAAACTGTTTTCAACATTAAAACAGTTTAAGCAGCATTTTTACTGAGTAGAAAATAAAATTTCATAGCTGCACGTTGTTCACTTAAACTTGCCAACATCAAAAACGAAACAATAACAAAACAGCGCTACCAAAAACAATCACTGCAGATTAACAGAACAGGCCAGGTTGACAACACAGGCGGCACTGAACGACGATGAGTTGCGCTATAAACGCCAAGCGGTAGAAATGCGTACTACAAAAGTTCCGCTATTCCGGTTATTTTTGGGTATTATTCGTATATCATGGGTTAATCTGAAAGAAGGCATCATGTTACTCCCTAAGAACGCTATATTCAGTTTTATTCACGCATAATAGTTGATTAAATATGCTTTACATCGGCTTGTTGCCTCGTAACAGAATGCAGTACCTAATTTACATAGCTGCCTCTACATTGTGATAAGCTGAAAGTCACATTTTAGGTCTCTTATCGTGAAAATAAACACGTTATCGACCGGATGACGTGCAAAGTGCGAAGTTCTTTTGTAAAACTTGTAAATTAGCTTTTAAATCCGCAAGGATGTTGTCGGCCGTTAGTCTGTTGTCAAGCCGGACGGCATTCCAAGTCAAGACTCAATTATTCCGGCGCGCAGACAGCCTGTTTCTAGAAATGTCCGCGCCTTATTATTTCTTTCACGTAGGAGAAAACGATGAGGGCATCCTCTTGTACCGACATTAAACTAATCTCTTTCGCGAGAGGCACACACGTACGGCTGAAATATTTCTATGTTGCCTGCGTGAATAATACGCCGCTTTTGGGCGGGTTCCCTCCATCTCTTCTCCACTTGACAAAGATCACGTCATTAGGGGCATCAGCCGGAGCTCGCTTTAATGAGGACAAGACTGAATCCTGTATGAGAACCAACTCATTACACCGTGCATTATTTATAAAGATTACGCCGCTATCTACGGTCCATCGGGCACAGTCCGCGAAGAAATAAGAACACGCTCCGTTTTGATAAACGCTCGTTAGTGGCTCCCACTTACCTTGTCGCTCATCACGGAGGAGAGGGCAGTGGTTGAGCGGGATATTCGCCGGTGGCTCGTCCGCGCGTCCAAGTTGCCTCCTCACGGCACCTGCGCAAACACAACAAACAGTTCATATTTAGGCCTTTCGTCCTTAGTTGTTTTTTTTTTTTTAATCTGCTTATCGTCTCTCTAACAGCGAGGTCTTTAGAGACGGGAAAGGATGGGGGGGAGGGAAGGAATGGGAAGGAATTCGGCCATGGCCTTTTGAAGGAGTTTGCCTGGAGTGATTTGGGAAACCATGGAAACCCCAATCTGGACGCCAGGACGGGGATTCGAACCACCGTCCTCCCGAATGCGAGGCCAGAACGCTAGCCGTTACACCACCACGCTCGGTCCGTCCTTAGGGGGTCCATTAATTACGTGAGGACAAATGGGGGGGAAGGGGGTCGACGAAATCTCACAACGGGGGGGGGGGGAGGTTTCCACAGAAAGCTCACGTCATCATCTCAATATTTAAGAACAGTAAAGCTAAAAAAAATCTACACAATTACGAGGTTGATCTCGACATGTAGGGATCCCCCACCAGAATATCTCACCAAAAGGGCAAAAGGGGGGGGGGGGTCCCCCACCAGATCTCACTCGCCAGATCTCAGTAATGCTCACCAAGGGGAAGGCGGGTCTATATTTGTAATTACCATGGGCGTCCCCTTAGGTTTCTAGTATTTTTTCCGTCTAGTGAATCTAAAATAAAAACTTTGTTTGGGCATACGCGTTTCAATTTTATTAAACGAAGAACAAGTTATGCACATGTTTTTATACTGTTGTAGCATGTTTACATAAATAATAATATGTTATAAAATGATTTAACTATATCACTCTACTTACAGAGTTTTATTTCCTGGTTATATTGAAGGCCGGTAAAGTTACTTTATGTGTTTCACAAAAGCACTGTAGTGTCTTGATAATCACAAAAATTTGTTTCATTTTGAAAGTACACTATTGTTTCCTACCTGCTACATTTGTGTAATAACTAAACCCGTATTTGTTGTTGTTTATGCTGATGTATTCAGAGATGCCTACTACCTTCAGAGACTTTTGTAATTTTTTTTACTTAGGGCTTTACGACTCGTCGACGTCATTAGAGGCGGGATGCGACTGGGGACAAGGAACGGGAAGGAATTCGGCCATTCCATGGCATTTTTGAAGAAAGCATCCCGGCGTTCGCCTGGAGTTAATTACGGAAACTAAGGAAAACCCCAATCTGGATGCTTGGAAAGGGATTCGAATCGGCGTCCTCCCTAATGCAAGGCAAGAGCGGTAACCACTCACCCACCACGCTCGGTCTGTCTGACTTGTTTGCTTGTGTTTTAAATTGTATCTATGTTTGGGCGATGTGTTTGACTTTGGCATTGTTTTTAATGTTCTCAATAGTGTCTGGTTCGTGAGGTGGATATATTCGTTGATTAGTTTTTTCTCTCCACATAATGTTTTTTTGTATGTGAAAATTTTCTAGTACTGTCAGCATGTATTATTTTTTTTTCTGTTCTTATTAATGTCGGTACTTTTAAGCTTGCGGACGCCGTAACATATAAACCATCATGACAATATTAATTCTAGCGAACATATTTAAAACGTTACCAACAGCTTTCATCAAACCAATAATTAGAAACTACAATTAACTTTAGGCAACAGTTACGAAAACAACCATTTTTCTTTACTGCAGTGATTCAAAATTTCATGTGAAAATGAATATTTTAACGGCGTTCTGAAAAATGGACGAAATATACTTAATAAATAGCCTCAAAATGGAAATACATATATAAAAATGTAATCAGGTAAATTTAATAATAATAATAATAATAAAACTTAAGTAATCTTGGGAAGTATGAAAAACCGACACTGAAATAACTAGGATGGTTTCGCAAAACACCATCTATAATTGAAATAGTCAGCATAAAGAAGTAAACTTGTCTTTATAGTTATTCCACTGGATTTTGTTACGTAAATACGACGATCCATCAGAATATGCCCACTCTAACAGGTAGCGAAGTCTTTCTCAGCCATCTTGCAGATTTAAACAAGAAAGAAAAAGCCGATGTTTCTTTAACACATTCCACCAGTATATCTGTAAGAATTTGTAGGAAGTAGAAGCTTATTTGAAGCGTTTCAACTCGTATCGTGAAGTAAACGAGAAGAGTGCGTGTTATGGGATTGGTTGGAGTGGGTACCTGCATAACTCTGCTATCTGGACCTGCACGCAAGCCAGACACGAGCAGTTCTCGGAACATTATTTAATAGCACTGGAAGCTACCGTTCGTCGCTTGCGCAAGCGAAGCCCTCTGCTATTAAGGCGTATTGCTTGAAGCGTGGAACACGCCAATCAAATTTATCTGCTGAGTACATCGCTCCTTCTTGCGGTACTGTAGCTCTAAACCGGGTGTTGACTTAAGCTGCGTCTTTGCTATGACTATGTGTACGATGATTTCAAACACTATGCGCTTCTATTTATTTATTTTTAAAATGTTACGGAAATTGTTTCTTTTTTTGCTGCATCTTAATATTCTATCGACGGATGGTATAGTGAAAGAATTTTCAATGAAAATTGAACTCGAAATATTTTCATTTCAGAATACGAAGTTTTCCTCAGTAATAATGACATAGAAAGGGAAAATTACCACAGTTTGAAAAAATATTCTATAAAATAATTTGTATAACCAAGGTAGTCAAGGAAGGAAATAAAAAAATTCAGTGTGTACACGGGCAAAAAAATGAAATCTCTATAAGTCAAACTACTTTTTTCCTGTGTAGTTTTTGACGTTTTTTCGCATTTGAGTGAACGAACAATGCTATCTCCATTGTATTTGTACCGTAAATAGGAACTTTGTACAAGCGAGAGCTAGAAGTGTACAAGGCTTATATTGGTGATGAGGCGTGAAAAATAGGTGGAAGAATTAAAACGAGTATATGGAAGCGAAAAGATGATCATGACCACAAGCTGGCTCTCGATTTCAGGCATAAGGGTGTGGGAGTTAAGAATTGGAATAAATTACCAAGAGAAATGATGAATAATTTGCTAAAATCGCCGAAAGAATTTAAAATAAAAATTCTTAGAGGAAAAATTAGATGGTTAAAGAAAAGTGAGAAACGGGTGTGTAGAGAAATTTACTCTGGAGCCTGCGTTTCATCGCAATTAAATTAAATTAAGTTACTCTCATAAACAAACTAAAATTATCAAAAATTTGAAGTACCCTTTAGTAGATTATAGAGTACTGCATTAACCCTTAGTCTGTATTTTATGTTTAAAGCTTTTATATCGGACAACACTTTGGACAAAATTATGTCTTCTTTTCATCAATATTTTTTGGTAACCAGAGATCTTTCTTCACTTCCCTCGGTCTGTTTTGATTTTCCCTGACCTTGAAAATCTGTAATGCCTAAGTGACTATTTATGACCTTAATTATTTAATGACAAAAATATGCTGTAATAATAAATTACACGATTACATTCCAATCCCTACCGCCTACGACAGTCGTAAATAAAGGTTGGTGTTCGCATGTTTGGCACTAAATTCAGTCAAAAACTTTGTTCTCTGTTTTCGTGAGGGATATGGCAATCAGCCACAAAGGAGCAGCCTTTCTGTGTATTTTCTTGATATTAATAGTAAATCCTTTGGGACTTTCTACTCAAGACGAGGACGCATGAGAGTTTTGGACGTTCTCTATTCTATGCATGCGTTACAACTCTAAAATTCAACCCATAAATCGCAATCTAGAATTCACTTTATCTACTACTGAACCTATACAATATATAATGATACCACTTCATGTTCGTATTGTTATGCCCAAATACTCAACATATACCTCTTCATCAAAAGTTTGATCAAATTAAATTTAACTGCAATGGAGCCTCATTCCGGTGACAATTCCCTATACACCCATTTCCCCCTTTCTTTTACCCGCCAATTTTTTCCCTCTACGAATTTTAATTTTGAACTCTTTCAGAATTTTGATAAATTATTTATCACTTTCCTGGGTAATTTATTCCAATCCTTGTCTCCTTTATCCACAAAAGAAAATTTCCCCACTCCCTTCGCCTGAAAACGAGTACCATTTTGTGGTCACGGTCATCTTTTACCTTTCATGCACCAGCCTTAATTCTTCCATCAACATCTTTCCACACCTCATCACCAATTTTCACCTTTTACACTCCCAGCACTCTCTTCACCCTCTTCTCGTCTTTCAGTGAATCCCATCACCATATCAATTACTCCAGTAATTTTCAGAGAAAAATCTGGCAGCCCTTCTTTTGTAACCCCTCTAACTTACGTTTCTGATTCCGAAAATTTTGGTTCAATACTATGCCACCATATTCAAACAATGGTTTGACCAAAGTTTTCTAGCTCAATTCCCTGACTTCTCTGCTACATCTCCTAATCACTCTTTCCAATAAATGAAGAATTTTGAAACATTTAACTACCACCTGTCCAATGTGTTCAGCCCAGATGTCATCTCAAGATATTTGCATTTCAAGTCTTTAAGAAGCAATTCCTTCCCCACCATCATAATCAACTTTTAGCTTTTTATGTCGGTACTAATGAGCTGAGTTTCCTTTGCATTAGTCTTCATCCCATGTTGATCTACCCGGGTGAACAGCTTACGCTGCAAGATTAGTTAATACTGTACTCCATACATCACTGTCTGCGTGATATTCCATATACGATTCGTATGCGATCACAGTATAGGAAACTGGTCTGAGAACTAACAATGACACGTCATACGTGAACTCGTATTTACTATGTATCAGATTCAACGGACATCATGAAGTAGCATGCATAATCACTGTCGAGGAAATTTATGGAGATACTGGCTTGTAAGGTATCAGTGTAAAAGAGTTCAGCCCAACTGTCGGCAGCTGTTTCTAACCAAACACTAGAACAGAATTGTTGTTGAGGGAAGACTATGTCTCAATGCACGTTACCACCTCGAAACTTACAATAGCTTCTATTAACATTTACAGCTGCCAGTACTACTTAATATAGGTAGTGTACGTGTCGTCATTACCACCTATATTATCTTTGACAGTATTGAACAGTGTAAGTAACAGCCGTGTAGATTGTTTGCAAAGTTATATATGCGGTTTTTTACGGTTGTCAACGTTTCCCGCTTCTCTATTTCTATTGCATTCGGTCCCACCAGTTGTATTCCTGAAGTCCTTTTTTTTTAACACGTCTTCTTCTAGGTCCTTCTTTCAGCTTCTTTGTGGTATTCCTCGTTTCTTTCTTTCGGGTGGTGTCCATTCACAAATTTTTTTGACCATCTGGTATCTTTCATTCGCTGAAGATGAACGAAACATGTGAGGCGTTTCCCTTCTATAGTGTTAATAATGGCGCTTTCTTTAAGTACACCAAGCATTGAAGTGAAGCCGGGCGGAGGAGGAGTGGGGGGCTAGGCCGAATCCATACAGACACGGGGTATATGTACAAAAACCTAGGACTCTAAGATAAATGTAACGCCACAATCTGGTGATGGATTATTATGTAACTCGATGAGACAAATAAAAAATGAAAAATATTTTTTTTTGATATCATGCTTAGTTTTCGAGATATTCTGTCTCAAACGTGAAATGGTTTTGGTTGAAATTCAGAAGAAAAAATTGGTCAAAGTCAAATTTGATGACGGATTATTATTTAAAAAGACGAAACAAATAAAAAATAAATAAAAATTTTCGATATCTCACCTAGTTCTCGAGATATACCATATCAAAAGTGATGTGTCTTGAGTTGAAATGCAGAAGAAAAATTTCGCAAAGTGAAATTTAATGATCGATTCTTATGTAACACGACGAGACAAATCGAAAATAGAGAATAAAATTTTTCGATATCTTGCTTAGTTTTCGGGATATACTGGGATTTTGGTTGATATGCGGCCTGGATAAAAAATTAACGCGTATTTGAATCGCAAACTGTATTTGCAGTAACAACATCGTTTGCTTCATCAAAATTCATAGATTGCATAGCATAATTTAACACATTTAATTTCATTATGCACTGTCAGTATAAACTGTAACGTGACGAAAGAAAGCGCAATACTAAATTCACTGAATTGCGATGTAAAACACACCCCTTTAAATCTCATTTTCAACACTCGTTAAAAAGTAATGCTAGTCTATTATGCGCCAAATAGCAAGATATGCTGATTTTCTACACTACACCAACAAAAATTTGAGAACAGAGTCTACCCATTGAGAGCTATGACTAAATATTTATAGACAGGCACCGAAGTTTGCAAAACCTACCGCCCATTTCAACAACGATTATTAGAATTCAACTTACTTATGAAATGATATTCCAGGTTCTTTCCTCTCTTGCCTGTTTGTGCAACCGTATGCAACACAAGATGGCATTATAAAACACTTATACACATTACAAAATGAAATAATCACAGCATCTAACTCAATGTTAACATCACATTTGTTTGGGATCGCAATATCGCCGCTGCCGCCACTGCGCCTGCGCGAGAGTTTAGAGCCTGCTTCACAGATTTAACGTCACTTCTCCTCCATATATTTCTTTCCTCTATGGGAAAATGTAACTGTTTTATGGCTTTATAGATTGTCGACGTCGTGGTAATTAGCACCGAAAGAGGATTGGGGACAAGGTTCGAGAAGGGATTCAACCATGGCCATTTGAATGAACAATACTGCAATTCGTCTGATGTGATGTCAAAAAAAAAATGGAAAATTTAAATCTGGATGGTCAAAGAGGAACCCGTGTCTTCTCGAGTGCCGACCCATCAGGGTCAGTCTCATTGCTTGTGACTATATTACTGTCTCATAATGGCCGGCCATTCGACTGACTATACAATGCATTGCAGTGTAGTTAGCTGTGAAAAAAAAAACAAAACTAACATTAAATGTACTGCTACTCGAAAAGGAAACAAAAATCACTGATGCCGGGAGTGGAGTGTAAATAAAGAAATGTAAAAATGAAAATGAGAAACCGCTGAAGATGTCTCTATACAAGAAGTGAAACGCTTTCGGAAAACAAACGAACGAAAAATCAATTGCTTTGGAAATTTGTATTTATCAGTATTATCGGCAATTGAGGGAAATGATTCATAGCTTCGACATATCTATGCGAGAGGTCAATTCATAACCCCATTAGTTAGTTACTGCATCAGCATTGATGGTCCGGAATCATACAAATGTATTATATCCCGTATTGGACCAAATACCGCTGATACTTGTGCTCTAGCTTTGTGAGTTAAATTTAAGAACTAGTCTATTACAAAGAACAAGTTACCATTTCTTCTGGTCCAGGAAGCATTTAAAAGTAAATAAAACTGCTTTTAATGTTAAGGCTTTAAAGGAAAAGGAAAACCATTTTAAATGATTGTTCGTGCGGTGAGATAATTGGGTGGAAATACTAGAAGGTTTGCAAGGATTCCACCTAAGTGGTTGAAAGCCAAGTGCAATTATGAGTATTACAGTTCTAACGGTACCATATGCTCAAGCAAATTTCTTTTACCAGTTTTATGTTTAACGGTAGTCAGCATTAAGTAATACCTGTGTAATAACTTGTGTGTAAGAACTGTCTTCGTAGGACGGAAGTATTTGTTTCATTGATATTTTTAATTCCGCCTTTATACCCCAAGGCGCAGTTTTTCAAGGACTTTTTTTTTTCGCCAGTTATTACCGGATGTGACCACATAGTCCACCAGTAGTCCTCTATCACTCACAGTATCTTTATTTATCTACTAGAAGACGTTAGAGATAGCATTTCTCATATGAAAGTGTATAAGATTGCAGCAAAGAAGGCTGAGTTTATTGTTGCAAATAGTTCCGTGAAACTTATCAGCCACCAACTATGAGTGCAAAAGTCTACAAGCCAGAAAGAGTGGAGTGTTCGTTAGTAACGCTCTGCGCTTGTTGTCATATAAAGCTGTAACCAAAGTTAAGCATTCAGGTGAAATGGCATTTTCAACGAGTATTTGAATGAAAGTTTTTTTTTTGGTTGCTTTACGCCTCGTCGACGGCTAAGGTCATTAGAGGCGGGATAGAACTGGGGACAAGGAACGGGAAGGAATTCGGCCATGGTCTTTTTGAAGGAAGCATCTCGGCATTCGCCTGGAGTGATTTGGGAAACCATGGAAAACCCAAATCTCGATGCCCGGACGGGAATTCGAACCCGCGTCCTTCCGTATGCGGGGCCAGAACTTTAGCCGTTCACCCATCACGCTCGGTTTGAATGAAAGGAAGGCTGGTCTGGAACCTGAAGATTTTAATTAATTAAAAATAAAGCAGTGCCTCTACCTGCCAGACCAATATCACTACGGCATTTATAGGATTCCCCTACGTTACACGTCCCTTACGGATATAATCGGCAAAAGAGGAGAGGGGAGGGGAGATTTTCGGGTGGCTTCCTCAAAGTTGTCGAATGGCCCATTCTTGATACTATCAGAGACATGAAGTTCAGCAGCCTCTAGTTGTAGCGCATACCGAAGGCGGTCACGATTATAATTTTATTCAACGTGATTCTTGGATGGCTTTTATGCCAAAGAAATTTGGTAAAGGCAGAAGCAGTTTCTGCCATTTGCTAGCAGAATATATTGTGGTACTGTGGTTCGAAATCGAATCAGTGGTCTTAAATAGACGCTCCGACATTTTTTTTTTTTTAACGTCTCTTAACAGTGAGGTCTTTAGAGATGGGGTGGGGGAGGAGGGCAAGGAATGGGAAGGAATTCGGCCATGGCCTTTTATTGAAGGAAGCATCCCGGCATTTGCCTGGAGTGATTTGGGAAACCATGGAAAACCCTAATCTGGATGCCCGGACGGGGATTCGAACCGGCGTCCTCCCGAATGCGAGGCCAGGACATTCCTGCTTAGGATAAACGCTGCAATTTTCTGTCACCGCCGTAAGACTGAGGCGTGTAAGGTCCTTCTGAGAAGGTTAAAGGTAGATTGTCGTTATAAGTCCTGCTTCTATGCAGAATAGCACGACTGAGACAAAACACGAGGAGCTGCACTACCGCAGTGCAGAAATACTACTATCGTATTAATTCCAGAATCGTAACGGAATAAGCAACTGGGACTGGAATTTATCGTTAACAGTTAGCTGGCTAGAACTACAAGTTTTTGGATTAAACTATGACCAAGAACCTGCCGTGATATTTATTCAAAACTTATTTTTTTTCGGAAAGCTCGGCTAATACCAAACAGCGTTGTTATGCGTATTTTAATCTGTAAACAAAGATAAAACGCGAGAGAAATATTTATCGATTTAGTTAATGAAATCCTTGGTTAAAATTAAAACTATGTTAAACTAAAATCGTCCTTCTACTAGTCGGTAGCTGGTAGCTGCATGGCATATGCGCCAAGAAAAGTCGGGCAAATATGTAACAGATTTCAGAAGCTAGTCAAACAACATTTGCAGCTGATTATTAGAACAGCGCTTTCTAAAGACTAGCCATAAATAAAGCTTCCACAGAAATGAAACTTTTTCTCCGGGTTTCATAAAAGATTCATAAAACTGGCCGCTAAGAAAAATTAGCAACAGATAATGCCTCTTTGATATAAATAAGCTGGTTGATATCCATACCGTGTAAATAATTGATAATAGTATCGACTAAGATAAAATTTCACACTTTTCGCAGGAGTCGTATTGACTATTTGCTTTACATCCGTTCTCTAAGTCAAAGAACGAAAAAAGTTTGATGTTTAGCAAATTGATATAAAAAGTGTTTTCTTTTTTGAAATCACTCTTAAAAACATTACGAGAGTTGATTGGAGCTTGTAATAATACGAAGTTACAGCGTGAAATGGAATAGAAGAACAATTTTCAACAAAGATTATGAAATTTGGCAACGTAATTTGGTAGACGCATTTGCAAAGAAAATTTGTAAGACAGATACAAAAAACTCATAAAGTCATTCTTGTTATAAGCAGCCACCTCATGATACACGAGTAAGCAGATAAAGTATAGGCACCTCCAAGATATGAATGCGTAAATCTTTTAGTGACTTTCACGGAAATTATGCCTCAGCAATTTAACATAAAATCTCTTACATAAAACCAACAAGCAACAAAAAGGAACAATGACGAGGGTCTAAAAAAATTGTTATGACAAATTATAATCCATGAAAAGGAGATGTTGGGATCGATATCTTTCTTGAGTACGTAAAAGGAATAACGCGATTTCTGACAATTTTAAAATTTCGCTTGAATATAAACGTGTCCTATGTAATCGGAAAATGGCTCAAATGACGCGGTTCCTCAAAATCAATAAGCGGCAATACAGAAGATTATAGGCCTATTGTAATAATGCCTTTTGGCAGCAGTATACAGTACCATATCATTTGCTCAAATATTGAGACATTACTTGAAAATGACGATCTCTGTTCTTGGCATAAAGACGGGATTATGGAAAACCGCTCCTGCGAAACGCAACAGACTGTATTCATGCGCGACGCTAGGCACGGTATCGATGGTAAATTGAGCCATCTTCCACGGCTTCTGAAACGGATTTGATGCCCCATCTCGGCATCGCCCCATTACCAAAGTTACGTGCAAGTTGCATTTCTTGCAGAGTGCCAAGCGTTCCTGTACAGCATTCTCAGGACTATGAAATGAGGAAGATATGCAACAACTGATACGGACTAGCCTCAGCGTAGATGAAGCAATGATTCAAAGGGAGGCGAAAGTTAGAAAATGACCGAAAAATTCAAGTAAATTGAAATTCTATCCCTAATTAAATGATGCTAGCATGATATAAATATAGAAGATCGAAAGATCATTTGGCCATGTCGTCCACAGAGCCAGCCGCAGATTTCGAAACTTCAAACTGCTTCCCTTTCCACCTCTGTCTCAGATATAAACTGAAATAGCTTATTTCACATACACAGGTTTCGTTTGCAAGATGAGAAGGTCGAGGTAAGAGTTCCAAAAATTTCTGGTGGGAACGGATACTCGGGTTTTTTTTTTTCTGAGCCATCAATATTTCAAAAAATGGTGCCTAGCAGTAAGAATGTTACATTACTACGTGCGAAAATTTCGCGAATGATGCACGATGAATAGCGAGATTGGTCGTTTGTAGTAGGATAAAACAAAAACTGACTCATTTGTAGCAATTGTTTATTCGTCAACTGAAATAGGTACGTAGCAAAACACAACGTGTTATGAAACAATTTAAAAATGAGGAAATATTTCCCGAACAAAAATAAAAATATCCGAAAAGCTCCTTACTCTAGAAAACACACACAGTTTATTCATATCTCTGTGGTATGTCGTGTTGCTATCTAGCGATAATGCGATCACTACTTATACGCGCCAACGAAGCCTAGCAGCTTGTCTCTGAACTATTTCATTTTGCAGCAACAGTCGTTTATTCGTGAACTGAAATATCTTCGTGCTAATACGATCATGGCCCTTGTGAAAATTTCCAAATTTAGTGCTGCTATCTAGCGGCATGCAATCACTCCCTATCGACGCCAGCGAAGCCTAGCTGCTCGACTCCGAACTATCACATACCCGTGACCTTGGTTGTTGATAATTTTACCATTTTCGGGTTGACTTTCCTTTCTTAATTAATGATGTCTCCTATACGGCAATCTTAATCTGTAAAATGATACGTCATCTATCGATTTTGGTTGGGTACGAATGTAGAACGATGGCCTGATACCATAAAAATATCTTTTAAAAATAATGCATATAATTAATACTGTCAGTATTTACTAGTCTGATTGGAGACTGTAAACAAAAATGGGTGTTGACAATAGTAAGCAAGTGATGTGTGTCACAGCTAAGTCTGGGGCGCCGTTAAGACTCCGGTCGTGTTTGGCGCTATCGCCGCCGAAATATCTGGCATTCCGGCGAGGTCGGAGGTCGCCGCAAGCAGGTGCCAGCGCCCCCCGTACAACGCCGTTTAATAGCCCGGCTATCGCCACACAGCACCGCAGCGCTTACCCTTATTCTCCCAACAGTGCATGATTCGGCTGCTCTCATGGAATGTGGGCGAGAGTGTTCACTTAGATATATACACTGGCGGAAATTAAAAGTGCAACACCCAGACGCAGTTGTGATGAATGAATGAAATTTGGCCCCAAGTATCCACATATAAAGAGTTTTAAATGATTAAAAATCGGAAGATTTGCATGTAACAGTATGGGGATTACGGCGCTATTTGTTACACAAAACTGCTGTGTTTTTTTAGCGTATAAGTGATCAACAGAGTGATGTAATGTGTCACTTTTTTACTACAAGCTCTTGTTGTCCAACAAGTATGCCAAGACGAAGAGTGAAGACTATCTACATTCAAATGTCTAACTGTGAAAGAGGTCGGAGAATTGGCGTGTTTGAAATGGATGCATCATATCGTGAAATCTACCGAAGGATAGGCCTTAATGCAATGTCAGTATACAGACTTGTTACACAGTAGATGAAAGAAAGCTCTAGTACTCCTAGAGAAGGTACAGGTCCATTCAGAAGAACCACAGCACGTGAAGACCGCCCGTTTATGTGGGTGACTGTTGCTGGGACACGGGTACTGCAGGTCAGATTCAAACAGTGGTTACAGAGAGAAACATTCCCCCCCCCCCTCCCCCACCACCGGATGATTGTAAACCAATTGCTGAAGCTGGGTTACACTCTCTGACTCCTATTTAATGTGTTCCATTGACCTGATTTCATTGCAATCATCGTCTAACCTGTTGTAATGCTAAACGCAAATAGACACTTGAATAACGAACATTTGTGTTTAGAGACGAGACTCGATTCTGTCTATGGCAAAGTGATAAATTAGACAACATGTACGTAGGTGTAGTGAAGAAACGGCATACCCTACTGTAATTTCAGAACGTCACACAGGTCAAGCCACTGGTGTCATGGTTTGGGGGAAATCAGTTTCGACAGCAGGACTGAGTTAATTGTTGTTGAAGGCATAATGACAGCCCAACACTATGTGGGCAGGGTACTGCACCCTTCTGTGATACCCTTCATGTTCGTCATCAAAATCGCATCTTCCAACATAGTAATGCTCTACCTCATACTTTTAGCGTTTAATTCTTCCATCCATCTACTTTCGCCATTTACAAATTTTAATTTTAATTTTAAATCCCATTCAGCGTTTTTGGTAAATTATTCATCACTTTCCTTGGTAATTTATTACAATTCCTGATTCCATTATCCACAAAAGAAAATTTTCCCACTTCTTTGTGCATGAAATCGCGTGATAGCTTGTGCCCATGGTATTTTTTTTTCCTTTGCACGCATTACTCCTAATTCTTCGGCCAACATCTCTCCAACATTCGCCTTGTATACTTCCCAGTACTCTCTTCAACCTCATTCTGTCTTCCAGTGACTCCCAATCCAACTCCTTTATCATATCAGTTACTGACTGTGTTCTGCGCTAACAAACAAAGCTAGCTGCTCTCCTCTGCAACCCCTCCAACTCCTGTATTTGATACCCAAAATGTGGGTCCCAAACTTCATCACCGTATTCAAGCAAAGGTCTGACCAAAGTTTTGTAACCCATTTCCCTCACTTCTCTGGTGCATCCTCTCATCGCTATCTCCAATAAATCAAGGATTTTGTAAGCTTTTCATGCTACCTGTCAAATTTGTCATGCCCAGTTGAGTTTACTATCAAATGTTATGCCAACTCTGATGGTTCAGTATTAAAGTATCTGACAACTGTCGGAAAGATGTCCGTGTGGAAACTTGACCACAGCCAGAGATTTTACAGACCTTTAAAATCTTTACATCTTTTACATCGGAAAAACTTGAATTTTGTATGTAAAATTATGCTAAGAATGTTCTGTTCATTCCATATCATCCATTTCAACCGGTAGAACTAATTTGTTAGTTTATGAGGCTTACTGATACGAAATGCAATATCAAAAAAGGTGGAAACGAAGACAGACGTTCCAGCGTATGGGAATCGTAGTTGTTTGCAAATGATATAATGTTATATAATGGTATTAAAATGGGATTGGATTGTGAATAAATCTAAACTTTCCACCTATTCTCGCTACGCAAATACATAGGATTGGTGTTTAAACAAATTACCAAAATTCTTTCACGAGAAGGACAAGGAAACACAAAAAGTCTCCCACTATTGTACTAAAAATTACAATAATACAATATTTGCTATATTGATTTGTAAATTTACATTTTACTATTAATTTTTGGTGTCATCCACGACCACCATTTTGCAAATAAGAGTTGAATCATAATTTGAAGAATTAACGAATGTATTGTTAAATTGCCAATATTTAGATCGATATTGAAGGGCAAGGTTCTAGGCTGTTATTTTATTCAGGTTTAAATTTACATCCATTTTTTTATATAATTTTTCCCCTGTATGTTACATACAATACATATAAATCAAAAATCAACAAAATACTTAATTGCCGATTGTCATATTTCTGTTCAAAGACCATGTATGAGGTATATCTAAATGGGTTGGTCAGCATGGAATGAAGATCAATGCCAAGAAGGGTCAGCTTATAAGTATACAGATAAAAAACTAAAGATTAATTATGATTATAGGGTGGGGTCAGAATTGCTTGTTGAAAGCTTGAAATGTAAATATCTTGGCATAACGTTTGATAACAAACTCAATTGGGCAGAGCACATTGGGCAGGTGGTAGGAAAGGGTTACAAGATCCTTCATTTACTGGAGAGGGTGTAACAGAGAAGTTAGGGAGTTGGGTTACAAAACTTTGGTCAGACCATTGGTTGAATATGGTGGTGTAGTTTGGGACCCACTGTCTGGTTTATCAAATACAGGTGTTGGAAGGTGTACAAAGAAGAGCAGCTAGATTTGTTTGTGCAAATATCGCAGGACCCAGTCGGTAACTGATATGATAAAGGAGCTGGATTGGGACTCATTGGAGGAAAGGAGGAGGGTGAAGAGAGTGCCGGGAGAGGTCATATGTTGGTGATGGGGCTAATAGGGATATTGGTCAAAGAATTAGGAATAGTGCATGGAAGGGGAAATCGACCATGACCACAAGCTTGCGCTCTATTTCATTCGTAAGGAAATGGGAAAATTTTCTTTTGTTGGTAGGGATGTCAAGGATTGGAACAAATTACCAAGTGTAGTGATGAATAATTTACCAAAAACGCTTAAGGAATTTAAAATTAAAATTTGTAAATCGGGAAAATAAATGGGGGAGGAATTTAATTAGATGACTAGGGAAATGACCACCTGAGTGTTAGCTCCATCGCAATTAAATTAAAAATAAGAATATATCATCAAATACATCTAAAACACATGACGTTAGCATATTCAAGTGCCGGTGAAATGCATTGGAATTATTCCGGAGTGTATCACACAGCGAAGCAAAAAGAAGAATCACTTAAAAATATCGTACGTTTGTCTTGTGAACTACAGAGATATTTGAACGTTAGAGAATTCGTGAATGTCTTTTTGTTCAGTGTTGTTGCTATCTTACTGTACGAAGCACGAATTAAGCATGTCGTAGACGTTACTGATGTTGAGCGGTACAGGAGGTCACGTAGCGATGGTGACAGAGGTTCCTTGAGAACATGTTGGCCGATGAAACAGCAGATGTGTCTATGAACCTAACAGACAGCGTGAAGGATGGGGAGGAGGAGTATGAAGACAATAGCGACTGGCAGACAGACGTGTCGGCACATTGATTGATTGCCCTACGAGCAAGCAATGCGGTTACAGTTACAATAACATGTTTACTTCGGTAACAATCTGTAGACTCGTGAGAAATACTCTCAGAACTCCATTGTTGGTTGTTTACCTGCCAGTCTCAGTGTCATAACAAATATTTTTAAAAAAAGAACATGATATTTTGCTCCTTGAGCGTGGACGAAAATTAATACTATTTACTCTTGGAGAAAAAGAATAGAACAGTTTAGGTTGCTATGGAAATAAATACTCAAAAAGAGACTGAGGCTATCGGCGTAAACGCATGGATCGGTTGCTTGGAATTATCATTGCCGAAATGAACTTTGAATCTTCGAAGATGCAGTTTCAATGTAGTTCATAGAGGATTACAATACCATACAATAAATTTAAAGGAAAGGACTGAATTATTTAATAGTTATAATCCGTGGTTCGGATTCCACGTTAAACTGTAGGTTCTCTGAGACAATGGCTTAGTCTGCCTCCTTCGGGAGGATCCAACCAACCTTCGGGTTGTGGACTAAGTTAAGTTTAATCAGTTTACAAATCATCAGTTATAAGTCGTACCGAATCACATCGATTACGCGACATCAGCTATCGTTTTATGACCCAACTGAGAAACAAGCAATCTCCGAATCATCTATGTACAATCAGTATGCACAGTTGTTTTCTAACCGTATAACTGGAAATATTCTGTGAAAGACTAAAATTGGCAAATATGACTTCTTTAGAGACTTATAGGACTGTATAGTTAGTCAGATACCAGAAGCACGCGATAGAAATAAATTCGATCAGCCTAGACGACTTTGGTCCCATTTTAACTGAAAATATAAGACGCGACAGCGCAGACGTAAGCGCTCTGTGAAGATGCGCTATGTTACTATGGGAATATTCAGATCAAATTGTAACAGATAGTCCAAAACGGAAGACTGATCACCCTGCACCAAGCTGGATCAAACACAGGAAGATGGCTTGAATACCTAGACATTTACACGTAATTTATATTTTTTTTGCGTGTTTTGTGTTACCTGGGATACGATAGTAATAATAATAATCATTATACTTATTATAAGCATCCAATGGGACCGGGAAAATATTGAAACTGAGATTAATTTCTATTTCTCTATCTGAAATAACTTGAAAGGATAAAACAACTTTTTTTGCAATATGATGTAATGATACAGTCACCCTTTTGACCTACCTCAATTATAGTTAATTAATTTTAATACAGTTACGAGGAAACTTAGATTATGAGGGTATATTTCACTTTATTTTTCCACATTAAACGATAGTTGCAGCAACGACAGACGCGTCTACATCTTGTCGTAAGGCTACATTGATATCTTGTTTTTTTTTATTTAAATTAAGCAAGTAAATAATATGAATTAACAAGTTACTTAGATTTGTAACTTAACTGTGTTTTGGTTTAGCTTTGGTGAACTGGCCTTGCATCTGGAGGACACGGGTTCGAATCCCCATCCGGCCATCCACATTTGGGTTTTCCATGGTTTCCTCAAATCACTCCAGGCGAATGCCGGGATGGTTCCTTCAAAAAGCCTAATTTCTAGCGAATACATTATAATGATACTGGGAACTCATTATAAAGAGAAATAAACAAATAAATACCAAGGTTCCAAGAAAACTTTGAAGCATTATTGAAAAAGTATTCAACTTAATAACACTTTTTAAAGTACTTGAAAAAGAAAAATTCTTTTTTTTTTTTTTTAAAATCTGAAGTTGCAGTTACAATAATTTTTTCTACTTATCTGCTTTACGCTCAATAGACTATAACTTCAGTAAAATATAATATCAATCACTGCATTTGACATATGGATGGACAGATTATTCGAAGTTATAACGGTTCCGTTTTTCATCAATTTGGAAATGAATCTATAAAAACATGACAAAAAACTGTAAACGAGGCTGTTCTTAACTGATGGGGTGTCAGTCTTGTCCAGTTTCTATTATTCGTTGTTTACATCAATTAACTATTGACCGATAGTACAGGTTTCTGCAGTATAGATTACAAGTGTACAATGCGGCCATCTTCCTTACCTCGTATACACGCACTCGGTAAAATATCTCCTATCACAAGCTGCACGTTGTCTAGTGAGAAGTGCTAACCAGTTGCGACTTTGTTTTGTATTATTTTGCATAGGTTAGTGGGTGGCGGCTGCAGATAGATACACCTCGTACTTCACGTAGCCAGAACAGAAAAAATCACACCCGCTGAGTTCAGGGAACCGTGAAGGCTACCTCAACGACTTCAATCTATGTGGCGAAAAGTTAAGAAATTCTGCAGCTGTGCTCGGAAACATCGTCACTGTATTCTATGTGGATACTTTTCTTATGGCGATCTTGATAGCCACTGTTTTAGCTGGTTATTGTTAGGGCGTTAATGACCTCGCTGTCGACGCGCCCCGCCCTAAAGCCACAACAACAACAACAACGATCATGATTTTACTGTATTGGAAGTACATTCTTTCCATAAAACATATACGTGCGGGGCATCTAATATTTAATGCAAACATTACTATGCTATTCATAAAATAAAATTTACTTTATCTCCTTTCCAACGTTACAGCTGAAGCCAAGAGAGGATTCATATATCTACGAACTCCGGCACAGATAATCCGGAATTTTTAGATAACCAGGAAGAGAAAAATATTCCGTTCATAACTCATAAACGTAAAACAATTGCAATAAGTTTCTGTGTTAAAGAGAGAGCTATGGGAACGCTTTCTGGAAATTAGTCAAGTGGAAATCTAACTTCTGATATCTGCTTCTGTAAATAGAAATGTAAAGAAATGCTAGTGTATTTCAGATTACGTCTAGATAGTTCTTGTTCATAATATCTCTTACAGTTTTACGTGGTACAAGAAATACTTACATTTACTGCGAGCATAGTGAGTTTTGTGGGGTATCTGTAGACGTGTAACTTACGTCTACTGCAACCATGACTAGGCTAGGCGTGTTTGTATATATAAACAAATTGTCCAATCTGTGCAAAAAGCAAGATCACGGAAGTTCATTTGAGGAAGCGGTGTGATATTTCAGAGTTAAAAGTTTGTGACCCATCAGATGACACGCTGCACGGTATGTATCTACCGCTTTCTACATTTTTCTGCCCGGGAGCTGCCGTTGGGTTGTTTCCACCTAAATCTTGTATAGTCATCACAATGGACAACTGCCACGCGATCGTTGACCTAGTTTCCTTGAATGAAGTTTTTTCCCATACTGTCTCCCTGTCGCCGAACCGTACGTCAAAAGTTGCGTTCCCACTACGTCTTGTAACGGAGCGGCACGCCGCACGCCGAAGTGTAGGGGTGAGCGCGCGCCGCAGGTTAGCCCTCGCTACCTCGCCACCACCACCAACTCACCACGTTGCCTAATATCGTTTGGCACAGAGCATTTTACAGCAACAGAAGGGGTGCGCACCTCTGCTGCAAACCGACGGCAACAGCGCACCACTACACACGCCTGTGATGTTTACCGACATAGAGTGGGTAGCTGCGTCTTATCCCCGCTAGCAGAGGCGGCCCTGTTCCCATGACGTGTTGTTGGGTATCCGTCCCGTCCCGGGAGGCCTCCGTTAAGAGATATCGTGGGAACGCAGCTAAAGACTGTGGCTTTCCCTGGATAAATATACGAGATCTACAATTTTTAACATTCAGTTCTTTTATAAAATGAAAATTAATATTCACAGTATCCTTCTATATGCTTACTTCTTTGAAGCCAACTACTGAAGAGGCGATATAAAAATCTTGTAATATAATTTTTCACCTCTTCTTCTTCACCACCTTTTCCAACATTTGGTGTTGATTAGTTTTACTCATCATAGACATGGTCAACATTGGAGCTTCGATTTTACACTTGCATGACCTTGCTAACGCCAAGCATTTTATACCCACTACCAGGTCGTACAACATACTAATGTTTTTTTTTGTTGTACTTTACGCCTCGTCGACGTCGAAGTCATCAGAGGCGGGATGGGATTGGGGACAAGGAACGGGAAGGAAATCGGCCATGGCCTTTTGAAGGAAGCATTCCGGCATTCGCCAGGAGTGATATGGGGAAACCATGGAAAACCCAAATCTGGAAGCCCGGCCGTGTATTCGAACCGGCGTCCTCCCGAATGCGAGGCCAGAACGTTACCCGTTCAACAACCACGCTCGGTCGTATTAATGGAGGAATTCAAGTGTTGCCATCTGCCTACGAAAAGTGTAACTGGATTCTGTGTGTGATAAATGTTGTTTTGTTTGTGAAATTTGTAGTTTATGAGGCAGAGATTGGGGACTACACCGTCATTCGCCATGAGGGGACGTCCATAAATTACGTGAGGTGAAATAGGGGAGGGGGTGAGTCTGGCGAAATCTCACCAAGGGAAAAGGGGGGGGGGTCAACAGAAATCTCACGTAAGGTTTTGAAAATTTTTGTTGGAATGTGGAGCTAAAAAGGTCTAAAAAGACGCGATAGTCGATTTCACGGAGGTATTTCGTCGAAAAGTGGGGGTGTAACAGGGCTTTGGAAAAGTAAGAATTTTTTTTAAATAAACGTTGCGAGTGCGATTTCTAGGGGTGGGGGTGGGGTACGGACCAAATCTCACGAAACCTCAACAGAGGGGGAGAGGGTCAGGAAATCCGGAGAAATACCTCACGTAATTTATGGATGCCCCCTGATAGCTGTACAAAACTGCCTAGAATCCGCAGTTAGTAGGGCCGGTACGCGTGTTGTGGGCTCGTTCCCGACCCCGTTGTATCTCCCCGATCTAGTGTTCAGGGTCAATATATTTCGCCCCCTCATATATATTACTTCACAGAACTTCTATAACGTACTGCTACACTAATCATTTCAGTTCTAATTATGTTTTTTAATTATTAAACTCTAAGTTTTTTGAAAAAAGGAAATTGGAATCAATTTTATGTAGAAAAATTTGCAGTCCTATTAAATTTCAGGGAGCAAGAGACAAGAATCAGACAATATGAGTGTTAAAATCTAAAAACACTCCCTAATAAACCATCTATGAAACGTGAGAACTACACAAAATTCCTGACTGAAAACTCTTCATGCCTAAATCTTGAGGTCAAAAATGTTACAATGAATCCGAGTTTATTATATATTAATGTACTGAAAACTTTGCAAAACACACTGTTGAATAAAAATAAAAACAAAAATACAGAGACGGAAGACGTTACTAAATGTTGGTTCGTTCAGAAAGTAGCATTTATCTTTTTTTCCGGTTTCAACCGCGAAAAGTTATCACAGTCCGAGAAACAGCGAATACGCTTGCCTCCCGGCTTCCCATTGCGCCAGAAACGCACTTACGCAGACAAACAAAAATGTAGAGAACTGTTAATTGTGTGTTGTTGGTCATAATTGCCATCGCGGGGCCAGTTGCTAGCTGTACTTACTGAGAATTCAACTTGTTATTACACGTCGTAATGTGATGACCCGCGATTTGTTCGCCAAACGTCGTCTCGAGTCTGCGATCAGGTAATGCAAGTGATACAAGGTAGCAACACCAACTATAAACGATTCCTTCCAACATAGCATTAAAAAGGAGTACAATTACTGTCGAAAAGTACAAACCACTGCTCACTCTCGTTAGTCATTAGTGATTATTCCGTGTGCTGATAAATCATTACCGCATAAATACTGCTCTAAATGCTAAGACGAATTTCATCGTTTAATGAATGGATGTGTGGTAGGTTGGGTGTCTTAAGAAAAAATAAATCTATCTGTTATAGCTAGTTTTTCTACCGTTTCAGCAAGGTCTTACGTAAGTCGCCATTAGTCTTCAGCTCTGTAACATATTCAAAATTAGTACACAATCTGAACAGGTATGTTTTCACATACACTAAGAATAAAGCCTCACAGTTATATATTTACACTATATATATATGATAATGGTTTACGATACCTAACACCAAACTGTGTACTCAAGTCCTAGGTTAAATCCCAAACCTGTGGGTAGAAGAGAATTTTACTTTGTTTTTTAGTAAGCTTATCCCACAACCCGAAGGTTGGTTGGATTATCCCGAAGAAGCGATACTAAGCCATTGTTTTAGAGGTAGGGGGGCCAGTTCTTTTCCTTTGGGACCTACAGTTTAACGTGGAATCGGAACTATGGAACGTGGCAAGACTAATATGATCAAACACCACTCTTAAAAATGCCTGCATCAACCGGGATTTGAACCCGCGAGCATAGCAGGGGACTTTTAAAAACAAACTCTTTAACCACTTTATTTTTTTTTTTAAATCTCTTGTATTTTTTAAAATATTGGCTTCGGCCATTTCAGCCATACAGCCAGATGCTACTGTTTTCTTTATCCTAGTGTTTATGTATTTTATCGTCGTGATTATCGTTTAATACTTCTGAGTATGGACAACACAAGACGAACAGAACACATATGCCCTCGACCGTACTCGAAACGGCGACCCTTGCAACGCGAGGCAACCACTCAGCTACCAGAACGTTCTGTTTTTTTAATAGTGTAGCTTATTTGGCCCTTAGATTCCTTGGATAATTGCTCAGTTGCCCGTTAGCATAGTTTTTATTAGCTGCGTCTTGCGCCTCTGGCATGAGCACAATGCTACTAGGGAAAACGAAGTGTCTGTCTCTGTTTGTGGAACGTATAACGGATGTTCTGCATGTTAAGTGAATATTTTCTGTGTGAAACGTGTAACTTGTTAGGCG
This sequence comes from Vandiemenella viatica, assembly GCA_031002005.1. Lineage (NCBI taxonomy): Eukaryota > Metazoa > Arthropoda > Insecta > Orthoptera > Morabidae > Vandiemenella > Vandiemenella viatica. The sequence goes on from CM061914.1 coordinate 125,906,916, forward strand.
GAAATTGGGGACCGAAAGTAAGGGAGCGTCCACAAACTATGTGGCTCGGTCTAGGAGGGAGGGGTTGGCTGAATAGCTACGCTGGACTACGTGGGAAGGGGGGGGGGGGGAGCTGGGGTTTCCGAGGCAGGCCACGTTGCTTTTCATTCATATTATTTGTCACAGTTAAAATGAGGTTCAGAACACTCAACAGCATGTAAATATTTATTTCCGTCATTTAATTATATCCGAGTGTAATTTACGATAGTCTGACAAGAGAAAGCAGTACAAAATGTCTTCTGGAATCAACAGGGAAAAAAGCTAAGTGCTACGCGGGGTAGGGGAGGGGTAAAGACATGAGCCACGTAGGGATACGTCGGGGGGAGGGGGGGTTGACAGGAGGCCTAAATGGAGCTACGTGTATAAAACATCGCATTCGTGAGGACGCAGGTTCGAATCCCAGTCGATTCATCCAGGTTTCGATATTCCATGTTTGCAAGGATAGTTCCTTCAAAAGGCCTTGGTAAAATATCGTGTTTGCAGTTATCTGCGACAGCTACGGCTATTTACTCCACGTCGACGGGGACTAAAGGTGGCATCCATTAACTACGTGAATTCAAAACGAAAAAGGAGGGGGGGGGGTGGAAGACCGGCAAAATCTCACGTCAACATTTTATTTCACATTTTCACCCTTCAAAGAACAGTTGAGTTAAAAAAAAAAGGGTCTTCAGAATTACGAGGTCAATCTTACTTTTGGGGGGGGGTGGGCGGAGATAACCCACCAGATCTCACCAAGAAGGAGGGGGGTCCAAATTTAAAGAAAATAACACCTCACACTATTAAGGACATCCCCAAAGCCATAAACAAAAAGAAGGCGCTTTCACAAAGGAGATAGTGGACTGTGCCAGGTCAGTGATTCTCAATCTCAGCACACCACCTGTGTTGCGCGAAGACCAGAGAATTAAAAATATTATTAAAAAGTGTAATAAAAATTGTAAACATAAAAAGAATACAATACTTGTACTGTTTAAGACTATAAGAGGATTGTGCCTATAAACTAAACTCTCCAAAAACCACTAACATTTCAGGGACCAGGCAAAAATCTGGTAATTCCATGATATGGGGATATTACTGCAAATAAACCAGAGGATGATAGGTGCGCGGTAACGCTCTGGTCTCGCAATCGGGATGACGCAGGTTTCGAATCCCCATCCGGCCATCCAAATTTCGAATTTTTCATGGTTTACCGAAATCACTCCTGGTGAATCCTGGGATCGTTCCTCTAAAAGGCCACGGCCAAATTCCTTCCCATCCCTTGTTCCCAGTCCTTTCCTGCCTCTAATGTCCACGAGGCGTAAAGCCGTAGGCAAAATAAAAGGTAATGAAGAGAGCAACATTTCTTTAAGGCTTTTATAAGGATCTTTTTTTTAGCATAGGTCTTAGAGAACAGCGGTAGGTTGGTAAAAATTTGGTAGGGTTGTTTAATAATAGACATATAGATAAAAAAAATTAGGCCTATGTAAGTTAGTGGACTGTTTACTGATCCTGGAATAGAGATTGAGAAACGCTGGCTTATATAACAGTGGAACACCGCCTAGAACCCAATATCAGGACGACCAGTAGGGTGTGCTCGGGATTACAAACTGAGCCCGTTGAAATTCCCCCCCCCCCCGGCCCTCTCTAGTGTGGTTGCGTTTCAGCGCTCACTGCCACGCCGCCAGGTTCGTAGTGTAGTAGAAGGATAGTGGAGTCGTAATGACATGGTTTTCACTGGTTGCGTAATCCGCCCCTATCGTAGCAACCTTAAACCAACCCGGTAATCCTACCGGGTATATAGGACCTACCGTTTAACGTGGAACCCAGACCACAGAAGCATTATGCCGTAGTTCTCATTACACAGCAAGGTGTGCCAGAGTTGAAGGGCCTTTGAAGATCTCAACCAAGACCGCGGATCTTTCGATCTCCAATCAGACGCCTTAGGGGGCGTTTATTAATTACATGAGGTATTTTTCAACAATTCCGTACCCTCCCGCCCCCTTATGGTGTGATCTGCTAGGAACCCCCTTAAGATGACACCCCCTTCTCCCTTGGTGAGATTTCGCCCCCTCCCCTATTTCGCCTCACGTAATTAATGGACGTACCCTAAACAATTGTGCCCTCAGATCAATGTTCCAGTGGAGTGAGTGTGTTGTTTTCTGTTGGATGGTCCCACTTGGTCTCTTTCGGAAGATTGAGTCCAAATGGATAGGCACGATTCTAACCGCCTCACTTCTTTCATCTCTCATCCACAACACACAGGCATCATAGTAGTCCAAACAACCAGGAACACTTCCAACGGGAAAACCACCCAAGTAAATTTTCCGAGTGGCTGTCAAGGAGCGATAACTTTCCCCTCGCAGCCATTTACGTCATTGTAACCTGGTATGACGGCCATTTATTTCACTTCCCTCTTGAAGGAACAGTGTTGTGACTAGGAGATCGTTGATACTGAGAGAAATTACGTACTATTGACTTTTAAGCTGCTGCAGCATTCTCCGTCGCTCTTTGTTCATTCATATTAGAGGCGTGTCGGAAGTTGCTAGCAGAGAGAAGAAAGAGAACAGCAGCTGTTCCCAATAAACGCCAGTCAGGGTTGAGGCAATTAGCAGCCAAGCTCGTCCGCCATATGGTTCCTCCCGCCCACGAGGCGGTATGAGCAGGGGGGGAAATACACCACAGATCAACTTCCTTGCCTTTATTATTTCGGTTCTTATTCCACTATAACACTGAGTTAAAATATACTTTTCAAAGTGAGTAACATTGGTTGGCTCAGATACACCTACATTAAAGTCGAAACATCATACATATTACTTCTAAAAGGTATTTTCTTTGTCACCAGCCATTATATCCCTTCATACCTAACCGAAATCATTAATGAGTTATCATTTTAAAGATTAAGGTCTCCTCATTGGTAACATCATAAATTGAGATTTTTTTAAAAAGAATTTGACCCTTAAATGATAAAAGTTATAATAGCTATGAAGGTCGCGCGTATGAGGCAGTTAAGAGTCAAGCCGCTAGTTAGCAGCACATATCACAGAGATATGGATATGCTGTTTGTATCTTGTTCAGGACATTTGTATTCCGTTAAGGTCAGTGACAGCTCGTCATACATATGTTTTAAACATCCAAAAGTTTTTCTTAATTGTTTCGTAAATTGTTTAAGTATTTTATTACATACCAATTACACAAAACAAATAAAAAATCGCTAAAAATGAGGCGGTTATTCTTTCATCCTATTACAAACCACCAACCTCACTATTGATCGTATTCGCGTAATCCTCGCACGGGCCATTTAGTTATATAAAACATCAGGACTTGCTTCGTCGTCTCTTCTATTCCGCAGTTCACAACGCAGTGCATTCTAATCTCTAATATCAAGACGGGAGACAGAAAATATGCATGGTGCATCCTTGATTGTGATACATAAGTTTAGGGATGATGGAATAGGTAACTGTATTAATTTGAGATAAGTAATCCCTTTGCAAAAACGTCTTAGACGTATGTTATAAGCCAAAGAAGTTTTCCGTAGGCTGCAGGCGATATAGCATAAAGATAGGCAACTAAACCTACATCGTTTAGGTGTAAATCGTGAAGGGTTAAAAAAAAAAAAAAACTCCACTCTCACAATGGAGAGGTTATGAGTTTTGGATGTTACTGGAAGTTAAGCAATCAATTCGACCTGAGTTTACGTCGTCTGTCTCGGTAAATATGTGATATCTCCAAAGGATTGTAGAGATTAGTTGCAAGACTTGCAGCTGTTCCTTTAATCGATCCCTTGCAATATGGATACCGCATATCACTACACGTGGCCACGTAAAACAGACTTGTTCATTATTCTGATTTCTCACTGGAATTTGTTTGTTTTAGAAGTTCGCACATTCCTACAGAGAGGGAAAATAAACAGATAGAGATGAAATTTCTTTTTCATTAAATGCTCATATTCAACGAGTATAAGTGCTTTACAGCATAGCCTACTAGCTTTTTACCTTTCACGACCTGTGTAAATTATACACTCATTGGCTTCATATTAAAAGTAGATTGTGTTTACCGATTCAAGTAAAAAACAAAGTTTTATTTTGGATCCATAAACTTTGATGTTGTTTATTTTACAGTTTTAACACTTTGCTCTTGATTCGATTGACACGATATAATTAATGTCCACAGTAAATGCGTCTCTACAAAACAAAATTGATATCATAAAAAAAATCGCTGTCAGCTATTAACTTCAAACGTATGGGTAAGCATTATGCGACTTAGAATCTTGCGTCCTTCCCAAAAGCTGGAATATGCTGTTTGAGGCCATTTCTTGGTGAGTGCTAAACAAACTCTTTGGGGCAACTGATCGTCTTAAACAGGTAGTGAATATGATCCAGCCATTGTCTTAGCAGTATTTCGTTTTCTGCTCATCAACCTACAACGATTCACCACGGTATCTGTAACTTCGGCCTACTCCCTCTATCCTCTTTCCATTCGAATCCATTAATGTTTTGCTAAGAATTACATCGATACATTGTTGAATTTACGGCATCCAAGCACTCTGGGAACTTATTCATAATAGTAGTGAGTAAATAAATAAACAGATATGTGTCCCAGGACGCGTTTTTCTTTTAAAAGTAGGACACTATGATGTGTGAAATAAATAAACGGGAGACAACGATGGGCCCTATATAACAGTGGTGCAAATATATAAAGATACTTCCCGCAGACTATGTTTTTTACCAACACTTTTCAGTATTAATTACTGTAAATATTTAATATTTCTGTCTAAACACACAGGATATTACATACATCATACATGTTATTATGTAAAATACTCGGCAATTTTCACTTCTGCCACCATTAGTTTCATAATTATTTATGCATTAATCCCGGGAACCTGTTCGCGTACTCGCACCTGGCGCGCAAAACATTAAAAGATGTCTGACTCAGTAAAAACCACCGCAATAAAGCAACGATATCGGAACTACTAGAAATTACCGTATACATACCCAATGAAGCTATGGTATTTACAGGTACTGTTGTTGGCCTAAGGGGCGTGTATTGGTCTATTAGTCGAAAGATGGATAGATGTTGATTTGTCTGGTCTGCTGGATATCGTTATTCCGCTACAACAGTGTTCACTAATGAGACGTCATAGCCGGCCTCGGTAGAGTGCTAGTTCTACGTGCCACAGGTCGCCGGTTCGAGTCCGGCCGAGGGCATGGATGTTTAAATGTTGTGTGTGTCGTGTCTGTGTTGTAGTGTCCATGTGTCAATACTTGCTAGCAACAAATCACATTGCTGTATGGCCTCAATAACCGAATGACATTAAAAAATGACGTCATAATCGTAAGACGTATTATTTTCAAGCATCAATTCTGTTGTAATACAGCCTGGAGCATCATTCTGAGGCAGAAATTGGGTTGTAGAACACCTTGGACCATCCTGTTACCGTTAAATATACTTCGGAAAGTATTTCGAGAGGTGTTTTGCGTTTGACTACGACATTATTTTGACGCCTATTTGTTGCGGAATCCCACTCTCCGGTAGTTCAGATATACGAGGCATGTTTTTTAAGTAAGTACCGTTTTGAAATTAAGAAAAGACGTGCAAATATATATCAATAATTTTATTTTTACATGAAAGCCTGTACCTTACTCTACTTTTCTACATAATTCCCTTCAATATTGAGGCACTTGTCGCAACGTAGTACCAATTTTTGAAAACCCTCCTCATAGAAGTCTGTCACCTGACTTGTTAACCACTGCATCACAACTGTTTTGACTTCGTTATCGTCTTCAAGACGCTGACCGCCCAGGAGTTTCTCCAAGTGCAGGAACAGATGGTAGTCACTGGGCGCCAGATCAGGGCTGTACGGAGGATGATCTAGAGTTTCCCATCAAAAAGATGTGATGAGATCTTTGGTCTGATTAGCCACATGTGGACGGGCATTGTCATGCATCAAAACAATACCCTTGCTCAACTTGCCACGTCTTTTGTTCTGGATTGAACGGCACAGATTGTTCAATGTCTCACAATAAGCTGCTGCATTGATTGTCTCATTACGAGGCAGAAATTCCACAAGCAATACTCCTTTTCTGTCCCAAAAAACTGTGCACATGATTTTCCGGGCAGAAATCGTTTGCTTAAACTTCACTTTTTTGGGTGAATCTGAATGCCGCCATTCCATGGACTGTTGCTTTGATTCAGGTATGACGTAGGCCACCCATGTCGAATCGCTCTTAACAATATGGCTTAAGAAATCATCACCATCGTTGTGGTACCACTCAAGGAAATTCAATGCATTGCCTAAACGTTTGGTTTTCTGCACATCCGTTAACATTTTCAGTACCCAACGTGAGCACAATTTTCGGTAATTCAAGTGCTCGGTCACAATGCCATACAAAACACTACGAGAAACATTAGGAAAGTCATCACACAAGGAGGAAATCGTAAAGCGTCTGTTTTCTCTCACCATATTGTTCACTTTCTGCACCAAACTTTCATTAACGACCGAAGGACGCCCACTCCGTTGTTCATCATGCACATTTGTGCGGCCATCTTTAAATGCTCTCACCCACTTTCTCACCATTCCATCACTCATAATGTTTTGTCCGTAAACTGCACAGATGTCACGATGAATATCGATCGGTTTTAGGCCTTTAGCACAAAGAAATCTTATAAAAGCCCGTACTTCACAGTCGGCGGGACTCACGACTATCGGCGGCATCTTAAACACTCAGTGAACAACGTAAACAAGGAAGAATTAGACTGTAATGGTGTCAGTGTGTAGGCAAGAGATGCAGGTACCCAGTGCGCATGCGCGGAACGCCGACCGTAGCGCTGCAGCCACGGTGTGACAAAACGGTACTTACTTAAAAAATACGCCTCGTATCTTTGTCTTACTCTGGCTGTTTAATGCTTGAGGTTCTTCCCCTAGCATTGGTTTCAGTAAAAACCATTGTGTCGTGGCACTATGGGTAACTTACTGAAGTTTCCAACGATATTATGTGAAGTAACAATATCATCGTACACGCATCACATGATGGAAGTGGCATATAGAACAACTTGTAATGTAGAACACAATCGAACTGACAACTTCTGGATCTTAACCTATACCAGAAACATGATATTTTGTTATTAGAAGCAACAGAATGATAACTGAAAATTAAGGTTTAAAAAAATTGACGCGGCCCCATTAGGAAAACCAAGATAACTTGACAACGATCGCGTAATTCTACGCAGTTTATAGCATTGTGTGTATAAAAGAATCTATCCTTAGTTACCATAATGCATAAGGGAGTGGAAAAAATTGTTGGCAAGGGTGTCAAGGATTGGAACATTATAAAGTGAAGTGATGAATTATTTATCGAAAACGTTTAAGGAATTTAAATTAAAATTTTAAAATCGGAAAAGTAAATGGGGGAGGAATTTAACATTCCAATTATAAAAGATAATTTTAAAAATAAAAAGGTTTAATTAAATGACAAGGGGAATTAAAAATTAATAATAATAAAGTAAAAGAAAATTTGTTCACGCGTACAAAAACACTATTGGTTTCATATTTAGAATGCTGAAAAACAAAGTTATAAAATCCTTTTCCTTTATCTACCACGAAAACATAAACTAAGCAAACAAAACCAGTAAAACATTTGTGTCATTTGTACTTGCAACCTAAATGGAATGAATACAAAAACAGAACTTAAATATCAATTTTAGATTTAAGATAATCCACAAAACTAAAGCAACCATTTGTAGTTTAAAAAATTAATACGTGAAACATAGCATAACTTAATATTAGTCGAGATTAAATTGCTACATGGTCGTTGTTAATATATACGAAAATATCTTACTCTTTGATGTTTTGATCTTCGTTGGTGCTGGTTGAAACATCAGATATTACTGTAAAACACGTTCACCAGATTATCAGACTGAAAGTCTTACCTGAAAAGAAAAAAGAGAAAGCACTTTACATACATGACTGCATTATGGAGCAGTGAATAAATGCTTCTTAAAAAATAAAAAGTAACATCTATATTTAAGCTGTGTAGAGATGTTTTGAGTCAAACCAACAATAAACCATTCAGAAAGCCACTCATTCGGTACAATCCATTGTGTTAAGCAGATCGAGCGTAGTGGGTGAGTAGTAATTCGGAAAGATGCTGGTTCGAATCCCCTTCCGGTCATCCAGATTTAGACTTTCCATGCTTTCCCGAAATTACTCAGATTTTGACATAGTTTCGATAAATGTACAACCCATGGTAACATGGGTAAAAGGAGTATGTTTCATTTTGGCGTGAAGTTGGATGTTGTTTGTTATTGCGGCTTTAGGGCGCTTCAACAATTTGTTAGCGCTCTGTTGAAGTTCGAAAGGTAAATAAACATTTCTACCAATAGCGAGAATCGAACCAGCGCACAACTGTGTCTACGCTTTAGCCATATCGATAATGAAGAGTATTTCGTATGAGGAGAAGTAGAAAAGAAAATTTGCGATAGCATTAAGTAATCAGATGTTGCTTAACTTACCGGTAGCGTTAATGAACGTCAAAGTTTCCATTCAGACTACGAGAGATTATGTCCTTGTTGTGGCAAGATTGATGGCTGAGACCTGCTTAGCGTCAGATGAGCCAAACGAAACGAAGTTATAATTCTTCGAAATTAAACTGACGTGGCCGGTGCCTCGTTGGTGAAGCCGTCCCTTATCTGATGGCAGTCGTTACCGAGATCTGATCCAGTAACCCGAAAAATGCCAGACGACCAAGAACGTATTCCGCCCCGCGTATCTACGATCTCTGAGCCAAGAATGGCCATCGAGGATTATCGGAAAGCAAACGATGTGACAACGCCCATCGTTCAGGTCTGATGCAACGCAGTGATCGATGGCAACTCGCAAGTTCAGGGTCGCGGGCATTATTATCGCATTCGATTTATCGACTGGCCTGTGTCGAGGTGACGGTTTCGCCGTGAGCAGTGCGGGATACAAGCGGGCTCTGTAATGGAAACAACTTTTGTATGCTCTCGTCATCGAGTTGTCGATAGTCTAGCACTTAGGGGGATTTATGTTTTTTCAAAACACGATACTTGATTGAGGAGTTAAATGTTGTGATTTCAACAAGTTTCTTGGTTTTTATTAAGTCTTTAATGTTAAAGGAAGATGAGTTTTGTTTTACACGCTTTATATTAACTTGACAGGTATGAATGTAACGGAATATTTCAATACATTTTTCAGCCACTTCCATATGTCCGAGTTGTTTCAAATTTTGCACATTTATTATCACCCGGTGACAAAGCAGTAATTTCATAACAGCATCGGGCTATTGTCATTACTTTGACAGTAACAATAGAAACTTGTTGAATATAACGAAAATTTGCAATTGAATTTTAAACCAATTCCAGATGTCCAAAATGTTTTGAAATTTGGCACATGTATTGAGGACCGATTACAATACAATAATTTCATAGCTATATCATGATAGTCTCATTGCTTTGAAAATAGAAATTGTTGAATGCAATGGGATCATTCATTCAGTATTCATCCGTTTATTGACGTCCGAATTGTTTGAAATTTTCCACACGTATTAAGAATTGGTGACAATACAATAATTTCATATATATGTCCTGAAATTCCCATTCTGAACTAAAAAGTTAAAAATAAAATTATAGTTTAAAAAACTAATACACGCTTTTGTAGCAGTGTGAAATAAAAGATTAAAAATAACCTTTAAATATAAAAATTTTATTCAACAGCGCTAGGATGTCCCCAAATCATTATAAGTTTTTTGAATAAGAATAAAGTCACTGATTAAAAAGTTAACTTCAACGTAAAGAAAATAGAGTGTTCTCTACATATACATAACCACCCTATCTAGCGATAAAAAAAAATTACTGATATCTAGGACACCACACTTTTTTTTACATTAAATTTAAGTTTTTAATTAGTGACTTATTTTAAGTTTACCAAAAAAATACTTATACTGAATTGTGGGACATCAGAGCACTGTTAAAAAAAAATTTTACATTTAAAGATTATTTTTTTGTTTATGGTTTTACTTAGAGCACTAACAATCAGTAATTTCTCTCGGTTTGATTTAGACAATACATGCTTAAAAACCCTACACACTAGGTGTTCCAATTCTAAACAGCATTAAAAAAATTAATTAATTCTATTTTCGAATATGTGGCCAGAAGCGTTGTAGATAAACGTGTAAGTTCTGACTCCGCTCCATCTTCAAGGCTGTGTAGATATCCAGTTTAACCTCCGAGGTGAATGGGATATCACAGTTGCTCTACTCATTTCCTTAATTGTATTTTTTTCGCTGTATGACGTAAGTAATTTCTTTCACTATATGTCAACAAAGTAATGTTTATCCATCCTTACATCTTACTTCATGTAAACTACACGACTGGTTTTTGTTTCATCCGTAGATGTGAAGTCTCTTGTGCACAAGTGATCAGCAACCGCGGCAACATTCTTGGGCCACCGACAGCACTTTATGCGCTTTTATAGTATTTCGTGGGTATGGCTAGATTGCCGGTGAGACGTTCTTTGCAATCGTGAACGACTAGTTTTTTTTTTTTTTTTTTTTTTTTTTTTGAAGAATAATCGATGTTTTGCTAACTTTTGTTTGTTTTCAAATTCAACCGAACACAACTTCACCATAGATTCTCGAACTAATGTTCTACACACGACAGCTGTCCATTTGAGACCACAGCAAGCATGATAGTTTCACTGAGCATTAAGTCAGAATCCAGATGTGGTGAAACAATCCCGAAATGGTGGCCCTACGGCACAGACCACATTAGGGATAGCAAAATTCTTGATACTTCAGCATCGAGAGGTCTGATTGAATGTAGACGACATATTCGAAACAGCAATACCAAATTGAGTCTCCCGCTTTCGTAGTTTCTTGGAATGCTTCTTATCGTTTCTACTTCTTATGGACACCTTGCCCGTGTCCGCGTGTAGGTGGTTAACATGGAGGATGCTTTACCCCGTCATGTAAGATAAACTGGAATGGTTTCCTGATAGAATTTGTAAGTGTTATTGTTAGTGTTGATGACTGTGGTAGTATTCAGTGTAGAGCCTTGTTTAGGTTTTGCATGACAGATGGAAGAGGGTAGAGGGTGAATCCCGTGTTGAACATTAAGGACTACTCTTCCGAAAACTAAGCGGGCGGCAAGTTTTTTTTTTTTTTTATCTGCTTAACGTTTCTCTAACAGCGAGGTCTTTAGAGACGGGAAAGGATGGGGGGCAAGGAATGGGAAGGAATTCTGCCATGGCCTTTTGAAGAAAGCATCCCGGCATTTGCATGGAGTGATTTGGGAAACCATGGAAAACCCAAATCTGGATGCCCGGACGGGGATTCGAACCGCTGTCCTCCCGAATGCGAGGGCAGAACGCTAGCCGTTACACCATCACGCTCGTTCGGGCGGCAAGCTTAACGTCAAAATCCGACGAACGAATCATCATACGCACTGCAGAGAGGTTAAGGATTTAACCTAATACTTTGATGCACAGTCTGGTGGTTAGAGATTGTCCACCCTGCTGGCAAAGTCTTGGTGGTTAAAATTTCTTCAACCACCCGGACTCAAACCAGCTAAACCCGTGTCAGTGACGGACTTCTTCACGGTGCTACAGCCAAATGAACCAACGAAGAACCAAATTTAAAGACTCAAGATAAACAGAAAGATTAAAGTCAGGCATCGGACTCAGTGGATCTTGCGCGTGGGACTGGGTGAGGTAATAATCCATTAATGACGTGAGGTGTTTATCCGGAATTCCGGACCCCTCCCCCCCCCCCATCTCACGGTTCGTAAGACTTCGTGAGATCAGGTTGGACTCCCCCCCCCCCTCTAAAATGTGAGATTCTGACGGAGACCCCACCCGCCTACTTATCGACCTTTTTTCAGGTCTCATGCTTCCAAGGGCGGTTAAACCCCCCCCCCCCCCTAAAGTCGACTTTCGCGTCATTTATAGACCTTTTTTATCATTATTTTTTAGCTCTACAGTCCTACAAGAATTTTAAAACCTCACGTGAGATTTCCATTGACACCCCCTTGATGAAGTTTCGTTAGATATCGCCGGACCCCCCCCCCCCCCTCTCTATTTTACCTCACGGAATTAATGGACGCCCCCTTTCGTTCTTGACCTCCAAAATTACATTAGTTCGCGGTTGCGGCTGTTTTTTACCTTCTTAAAGGAGTTTTGTCCTCAGTATTAATTGGATCACAGGTTGAGTTCGTCTGGTGAGCTGTTCCCAAAGTTCAGCTTCCAAGAAAGATCTTTGTATTCATGGTGGATGGGACCGCTATCGTTTGAATCACAGAAACTAATTCTACCGACCGAACTATCTGGCTCTCAAAGTTTAAAGACGAATTCACTCAAAATTGATTTTTTTCAAGTGTTATAGCAATTGATACACTACAGAAGCCAAAATGAAATGTGGATCAGTACAGAAGTTAAGTCGGCACCATTCTACGCTCTCTTGAGTAGCGAGGAGTTACAGCCCATTGGAAAGATCTAATAGCGCAGCGGAGATGCCGACAGATGTGGGAACAATGCTCCCAGCAGATCTCCGCTGGGACAGGCTTGTCTGTTTCTTGCCTCGGTCTGCGTCACGTACTTGGTGTTCGCTTTGCGGCCAACTTCTCGCCATTACTGTCCGTCCGTCTGCGGTCTAAACAGCAGCCCAGTTCGCGGCTACCCTTCTTGCCGGGTACAATGGTCGATGGAAAGGTCTTGTCTGTGAATCGATCCGGAGAGCAATGTGTATTGACAAAAAAATTGGTGCAGTTGTTCGAGTTTCAGAGGAAGTTATATCACTGGCAGCAGGTTGGTAGATGCGACGCATTTCGACCGGGCAGATCTCACAACGCCAGCCTTGGTAGCGTAGGGGCTAGCGAGCTGGCCTCACGTTGCCGGGGTGGCCGGTTCGAGTCCGGTCGAGGGCATGGGTGGTTAAGTGTTGTGTCAACCCTGTGTTGTCCCCATTCAAAACGATAGTGACGATAATATAGTATGTACACTGTTGAAGAAACAAGAATGCACTTATAAATGACTATCTAACTGATATGACCAAATGAAATTTAAAAAAAAAAACACGCTCATGGAACCGGCGGGTGATTAGATGCATTTGGTTAAAGGAGAGGGGTACATAGGCCAGCCAGTGTCAGGAAGAACCAAACGGTTATCTGAAATATTCGGATGAACCCGTTGTCCAATTTTCGAAAAACTTTCAAGCAATAGAGGTATGTTTGCAGTACCAGGAAACTCACTCGTTAGTGCATTGTAGTGTCGTTTCTTGCTCTATCACGTCATATTTAGTATTTGTCTTTTAATCTTCTGTCTCTTCTCAGCCATTTCAACCAAGAACTCTTTGAGCCGTGAGCTCTAATCATCATGACTATTGTTAAGGTTCTTTGGGTGGTTTAATTTACTGCATTTATTAATTAATAAAGTCCACCAAAAAACAATGTAAGTTTATGCTCGTTTATTTTCAATCAAAACAAGTCTGCGACATTCACAAGCATAGTTGTTACAATCCAAAGATGCAATGCTGACTTACTGAATACTTGAATCGAAAACTGAATGAAAACTTGCATGAATGTCTCTGTAACACTGAATTAATACTTAATGCAAACTAAACACTCTGTCCAGGCGATCTGTTTATATAGAGTCTATCGAATTTACGAGAATTCTTCAAAGGCATCCGCCCGATATTTCTCGATCATTAACAATCACTCAAACAATCAAACATATTAAAAACAATCGGAATTGATACAAAATTAATTAATAACATTACAAAATGATTAGAAATGGTAATTAGAGATACTTAAATACAAAATTATTTACAGAAATCCTTTCAAATGGCAGAAAATTGTCCTGTAGACCTCGTAACTTACATTAATACATGTAATTACAAACTTTTAATAAATTCTCTTGCATCATTCGGTTCTTAAACATATTAAATGGTCTTTAAATAATTTTCTTACCTAAAACAAAGTCTATATACACTTATTTACAAGAATTTACAAAATAAACATATCAAATCACTTTCAAGCAAACTTTGGCTCACTACAAATATTTCACACAGCATAATGCTATTCAAAATTCAGGTATAAGGGCTGTACACTATGCTTCGGATCTTAAGGACAAATCATATTTTTTTCCTACCTTCTTTTTGAGCTGAAATGCTGAATTAAACACAGATTCAACATTTCTGATTGCATTTAAATGTATTTCATATAGCATATAAATGCATATTCAAACTATTTTCTTGGTTTTGGTCATATTTCGATGATATTTATGGTCATATTTTGAGGAAAAATCTGGTAGTTTTTTAATAATACCGGGAGTTCACTCGATATAGATGAGAATAAATTAAGATAATTATTCACAGAACTGTACTTCGACTATACAGGTGGGGGGAAAAAACAAATTTTCACTGCGGTCAGAATTCACCAGTCAAGAATAAAAGTTATACATTATTGTCACTCTCTAAACGTAATGTACCGCCTGCCTTTTAATCTCGACAATGCAGCAGATGCATGCCTGTGTTGATCCGCGTCAATCAATATCTCAATGAAATATCCTCAGTTATAGTTAAATCTGCACTGGATCAGTGAGTAAACCTACCACCATGCCGAAACTAAAATTTTCTGAAAGTGCGAAGCTACGTAAGGGAATTTAGAGATGAGTATTTTTGTACAGATGAAAGAGTTCTATTCTGTATGGTATCTGAAATTAAAGTGAAAAAAAAAGAGAGGTTTAAAATTTAATTTTCGAATGGTGCAGCGAGTGCACGGAAGCAAATTTTGTTGTCTACATGAAAACGTAAGTGATGTGTAATTATTCATTTTTTGATGTATAGTAAATTTAAACGTTTGGTCATATTTTGTCAGTTTTAGGTCATATTTACACATTTTTTAGGTCATATTTGCCTGCATATTTCTCTTTTTTGTCATAAAGGTCCGAACCCTAATCACGAGTCTTTAAGGTTGTAAAGCGTAGTCACCACAGCTGCTACAGTGGCGGATTGGCAGTATAAGTAATGCCATCTGTCTGCGACGCTTGTAACTTATTTTCCGTCTGATAACTGATTGTTTGTTAAAATGTGTAGCTTATGAGGCGGAAACTGCTGACCGCCCCAGCATTCGCATGAGTATGATTGGGGAAAAAATCGTAAGCAAGATGGCCGTTGCGCAGGGACCTGAACTCGAACATGATCCCATTGTACCTCCTCGATCCAGCGTTGTCACACCCCAAGGGGACGTCCATAAAATATGTGAGGTGAAATCTCACCAAGGGGGAGTGGGATCAACGGTAATCTCACGTGAGGTTTTGGGAATTTTTTGGACTGTAAAGCTAAAAAAAAAGTCTACAAATAACGCGATAGTCAGTTTTAGGGGGGGTTTTAGTCAAAAAGTGTGGGTGAGACCTAAAATAAAAAAAAGTATCAAAAAGTTGCGAGGGCGATCTCTGGGAGGGGGAGGGGAGTCTCACGAGACCCAGATCTCACCAGGGGGGGGGGGGTCGGACCAGATCTCACTAAGTCTCACCAGGGGTGGGGGGATAAATCCGGAAAAACACCTCACGTAATTTATGGATGCCCCCTAACGGGAGCAGCGATACATGGCCCCTTTAGCATTTTGATAGCACATTGATTTTTAGGCACTTAGAATATTATTTTTTATCCAGAGCGCTGTCAATAATACCGCATACTGATTAATTAATTTTTTCTACATTTCTGCATTATAACTTACACATCCGCAAACTGTGCATTTACAACCTGGATAGAGCCTAATACTTGGTTTAAGGGGACCACCCCCTGCCTATCTTCGTCATGTTAATTTAAGCAAGTATTTGCCCATTTGTGGAAAAAACTATTTGATGCAGGACCTTAATACTTTTACTGAATGTTACATGATGCTAGTAAAGTCAACTGTACTGATATCTACTTTATACATTTAATGTTTTTAAGAAATACTTATTTATATTTATTAATAAAAATGTTAAGTTTTTTCTGCAGAAAATGTTTTATTGTGAACATACTAATAGGGGAATATTAATGCTTGTAGTACCAGATGTGGCTCGTATTGTTATGCAGAGTCTCTGAAAATTTCATTCAATTATCTTTGTTAGTTTCTGATATAACGGGGCATATGTACTGAAAATTTTAGTTTGCGGGAAATTGACTTTAAAGGAAACAACTACTCGCAAACGCACTCAAACAAAACTAACAGCGTATTTCAAAGTGTGTTATTTACAAATAGCAGAAACAAGAGAATACCAACTGTTGCCCTCCAAGGATAGCCGACACACTCAGGAATCAGGAAAAAAAAATTCCTGTGCAATATAGGGGATATAAAGTTATAATATATGCAGTAATGTGGGCGTGGCACCGATGCACACATGATAGGAAAATGTAATTTAAATGCCCGTAATTTTTTCAGTAAAATCCTTTTCAGGATACTTAAAGAATAACTTAATCTATCGAAATATGATGAAAACCAAATTTAGATTTTTTTTCGACCTAAACCCTGGGTGGTGCCCTTAACACCTTTTTTCTTTGGCCGTACAAAATATTAAACACTTGTGTTGCTGCACTGTCAATTTTTATTTTCTCTTTTTTTATTATTTGTGAGTGGTTATTTCTATTTTTATATAAACATTTAATATTTTTTTTTTATCAAGTGCAGAGGAGAAAACATTTAAAAATAATTTTCTTCATTTGATTGAAGACCTCGTGTTATACAAATCCTCTGTGTGTTTGTTTCCAAGTTGTATAACGTCACTTTGTGGCATTTGTTACGAACCCAATCATTTTTATTATTATTATTATTATTTTGCTGGTAGATTAATTATTTTTGTATTATTACAATCTTAATAAACTTAACTTAACTTAGTCCACAACCCGAAGGTTGGTTGGATCCTCCAGAAGGAGGCATACTAAGCCATTGTGTCAGAGGTAGGACGGCCAGTTCCTTTCCTATGGGACCTACAGTTTAACGTGGAATCCGAACCACGGAGCGTCCTGGCATAGCTCATATGATTAAACACAACTCTCAAAATTCCTGCGCCTGCCGGGATTCGTGCCCGGGGCAGGAGAAGCGAAAGTTTGGAAAGCACTGAGCTACTAGAACGCTCTATACTATCTTAATATCGTTGTTTAATTGCAAAGTGTTGTGTAAATGTATGTTGCCAGATGTATTACGGGGTTTCCACAGATACTAGTGTGTTGTAGTGGTCGGGGTAGTATCATGGAGGAAGGAATATATGGAGACGACGCAAGGGACCTTCGCCACATACTGGAGTGAAACCGGGTGGAGACAAGTGGGGAGGGGAGGTCGCCATATTGCTTGACCAGAGAAACACGGAAATATGCACAAAAACCTCAAGGGAATCATAAGACAACCTTGGCACCGCAATTTGATGATGGATTATTATGTAACTCGACGAGACACATCAAAAATGAAGAATAAAATTTTTTGATATCGTGCTTAGTTCTCGAGATATACTGTCTCAAAAGAGTGGAGTTTCTGGTTGAAATTCAGAAGAAACGTATCCCCAAAGTCAAATTTGGTGATAGATTCTTATGTAACACGACGATACAAATCGAAAATAAGGAATAAAATTTTTCGATATCTCGCTTAGTTCGCGAGATATACTGTCTCAAAAGTGAGGTTGTTAGGTTATGAGGGGATTCAACGATAACCGTGGAGCCGCAATTTGATGACGAATTCTTATGTAACTCGATGAGGGAAAACCGATAGTAAATAATAAAAATTTTTGATATCTCGCTTAGTTCTCGAGATATTGTACCTTAAAATTGACGTGGTTAGGTTGAAATGCGGCCTGGACCAGAAACAAACTATCGCCATATCCATATTTGATGATGAGTTCGGACGTAACTTAATGAGCAGGTAATTCTTTTTAACTTGAATAACAAACTGTTTATTTCTACAGTCCTTAAATTTTAGTTGATGTTCAAATAGGTTATATTTTCACATTCTATTTCAGTAATTGACAAGGAAGATTTCAAAATCTAGAAATATACTTGTAGACATATTTACAAACAGAAACAAGTCATATCTGAAATTTAAAAAAAGCAGCATAAGTCAATGTTTAGAGCTTTTTTAAAAAAATAATACTTCATAAAACCTCATAGTGTCTGAGCTTACTTAGAAGATATTGTACTGGTAGTGGCCTATATAATTTTGCTAGAAAAATCAGAAGCTAACAGCTAATAATAAATAAATTGTTTGTTCTCTTCTGGTATACACCGCATTTCAACCTGCCAACATTTCCACTAATACTGCCGCTACAAAACCAAACTATGTAGACACATCTAAACACAAGAAATGCATCGCGAACTACATTTCCGTCAACAAAGTTTATTTCATAACGTTTAGTAGTTCGCACAGCACAAATTATCACGATTAATTTCATCGTGCAATTTCAGTGTAAACTTAAACGTGAGTAATGCATGCAGAATACCATATTCACTGTGTCGCGATGTAAACATGACCCGTTTAAATTAAATTTCCAACATTTGTCTAAAATAAGGCTAGCTTTTCGGGTGCAAAATAGTAACATATGCTAATTGTCTACACTACACCAACAAAAATTTGAGAATAATATGATCCTATTGAGAACAATGAATAAATTTATAGCGAATGGCACTAATGTTGCGGTTCCCTGTCAGATACTTCAAGAACGATAATTACAATGTGACTTACTTATGAAACGCTATTCCAGGTTTTTTCCTATCTCGTCTGTTTGTGCAATCATATGCATCACAACTTGGCATTATAGAAAACTTTAGAATATTAGAAAATGAAATATTCTCAGCAGCTGACACAGTGCAAACAGCCCAATGTTTTGGTACTCCTACGATATCCGCCACGCAGGCACAGTTTTTTCACGAGGTTTCACGGATTTCGCGTTATCTCGTCTCCATATATTCCTTCCTCCATGGGTAGTATTAGTTCAGTCTGTAAAAATGTATATAGAGTATCTTTGGTCCGGGGCAGACGACCAGTTGTGTTCGCGCGGTGAAGGTCGCTCGCCGAGCGAGGGAGACAATTGTTCTTGTTAGAATATGCAAATGATGATAATTTAACAGAGTAATGTAAAAAGCAGATATATAATGTCGTGGTTGATTGAAAGAAGTATTAAACTGATCGTGTGTGATCACAACGGTGTATTTGTTTACTGATATAATAATAATAACTTCCGATTAAGTCGTGGGTATGTTTTCAGACACTGTAGTAATTATAACTTAGCGAATTGTCGGCTCGCGAGTTTTAAAGGTGGTTATAGGGCCAAACTACCCAAAACACACCGTACCTTAGTTTAATGTGGAGTCTAATTACGTTAGTAAAGCCACTGGTTTAGCAACTGGCATATTAATGGACGAAAATAAACAGGGACAGTTCTGCAATTGGCTCAGTCTGCCAGGACCCACATTTAAACAGGGACAGTTCGAAACTTCTGCGTCATCTTTCGTAGTACTGTAAATTTATGAGGGGTTTTTACAACGTTTTATTTATCCTGGTATTAGTTGGTAGCTACGCAGTGCGGAATTCAACTTTGCTTAGCAGATTCCGGTAATCAGAGACTTCTGCCGGGCGCGTGTTCTTTGTGGCTGCATCTCTTTGGATGTTTAACCTTACGAAATGGCCGCAAGGTCGGTCGCTTCCCTCGGAGCCGTTTTACAATTCCCGAGAGGGTGCCTCGCTCCAAACCGGATCCACAGAGGTTCATTCCCTATTCCCCTGGGGTTCCTCGGGGAATAATGAATGTTTAAACACGTCCGCCAGAGTCGAGGTTTCCAGGATTTTATTTTCCCAATCACGTCGGCAACGTTCGGGTCGAAGTTTTTCTCTGCCGGAGCAGAGGCCAGGTCTGGAATTCCAGCACTGGAGCCATAACTGCCACAACCATTGGTCACGGTTCGATATATGACGCGATGCGTGCCTCGCTCCCTCTAAACTACTCATCTCCACGTGAGAGAAGCGTGCAAAAACCTATCTTAACACCTGATCCATAAATACAGCAGGTCGTAAGGACTCGTAAAAAAGCGAAGGGGGACGCGAAAATGAAAGAAATGACATAAGTACTACCGAGCTTAAGGGGAAGATTTTACCTAAGTAAAAATGTTGTTCAGTGCAAAGAACACTTATAAAAATAAAGAAAAAATATACTCCTTACTTCCTCTTCACGGATAAGCCAAAACCGATATCAGTTTTCTAACCATCTCTTCATGGGTCTACTAACACTCTGTCTTCCTGTAAGATGGTACTGCAGGGCAAGCCATACTTGGAATGTGGGTCTTTCAATTTTCCCTTTTTTTGGGAGGAAATTCTATCATTCAGAGAGCAAATATTCAGTTCTAGCCTTATGTGTTCATCCCTTCTTCTATCTATAAGGGAATATTCTTTTAAAGGTCTTAGGAACTTCATTCCGGATGACTGAATTTTATTTACTCATGTTTCACTGCCATACATCAGAGTCGGTACTGCCACTGTTTTATGAAATTTGAGTCGAGTCTTCTCTCGGGAATTACCTTTCAGTGTTCGGCGAGTTGTTCCACACATGTATTGAAATCGGTGAAGTTTGTTCTTCAATTCGTTATCTTCATTACAGGATAGTTCACTATCGAGGTAAGTAAAGCTTGTTTTAGTGGTTGATTGTCGGTCACTGTTTTGAGTCGGATAGAATATTTCCGTTGTAATATAATCGATAAAATTTTGAATACAGATTTCTGTTCACCACACTCATTTTAATCACTTTGTGTATAACTCCCCGAGAAAGAATTCGCGGTTCCTTGTCATCATATTGTCTTTTTATCGATCCAATCTTTCAACTGCATTGTTATTGGGGTTTAATACCCATCGGAGTCATTAGATCCAAGAGGTCGTCTAATAGAAACACTACAATTTTTTTAAGATGTTCGGGAAACACATTTTTAGAATTTTCTTATATGTACAGATTACAATTCGCATTAATCAGCATACCAAGCGAGACTGAGTGTGGCATAATTTTTCTTTGTTTATTTCATACACTCTAATCTGTTTCTTCCTCTGGATTTTTCATCTCGATTCTTCTCTCCGGTAACAAAGAAAATTATCGTGCATGTCTTAAATACGATCCATAACCAAGAATATACTTTCAATGAGCTTTTTTTGCTATCTTTAACAACGGGGTTATTATGTTAGCACTGGAACTGTTGATAAGGATCTGATCTTTGGATCAGTCGTAAAGCAATTTCAAGAAACAAAGGAAAATTAGAGTTAAGAAAGCCAAACCCTGATTAGAACCCGGGTACTGGATATGTGACAATCGCGCACAGTGACAA
This sequence comes from Vandiemenella viatica, assembly GCA_031002005.1. Taxonomy (NCBI): domain Eukaryota; kingdom Metazoa; phylum Arthropoda; class Insecta; order Orthoptera; family Morabidae; genus Vandiemenella; species Vandiemenella viatica. The sequence goes on from CM061914.1 coordinate 125,928,275, forward strand.
TCGCGCACAGCGACAATCGCGCACAACCGGGTCGTTTCTTGCTACCTGCTTTCAGCTACCAATTAGTCACCGCTACAACAGCATGCTGGATTCTGGGAATTCCAACCCCCATCCTCTCCTAACCGGACCGCACACCACTGCTCGCATTCACTGCTGCCTTGAGTATCACAGATTTAGTCATGGAAGTTACTTCAACTACACACGGAAAGCTGTGTGCGCATTATGATGGGTACAGCTATCGAGAGTTTAGAGAGAAAGAAGATGGAACGATCTGGCGCTGTCTCAAAGAAAGATCAAAACAATGTCGTGGAATTTTGAAGAGTAAGGAAGAGTAAAAGAAACTTGTGCCATCAGAGGAGTATATCACAAGGAAATCAAAAGGAGCCAAATAATCGTGACGAAGATGAATTGTTGAAGATGGGAAATGGAGCCAGTTTCCTTCTTACAAATGATATGGAAGGTGAAAGAATAATTGTTCTGAGCGGTGAAAGAGGCAAACAAAGTTTAAAATTACACGAACATTTCTTTATGGATGGTACTTTTAAAAGTGCCAGTAAACAGTTCTCCCAAATCTACACGATACATGCGGATTACGGCAGCACTGACGAAGAAACAAACATACATCCTGTGGTGTTTACACTCTTACCTGACAAAAAGAAGACTATTTCGTTTAACAAGGCTCTACCAGAATGGACCCATGGGACAGTGACTGTACATTTTTAAAGTGCTGCAGTATCTGCCCTCAAGGAAGTGTTTGCCCCAACGGAAGTAAAAGGCCGTTTTTTTTTTTACATTAAAAAATGTATATGGAGAACGCTTCAGGAGCTTGGACTAGCGCGTGAGTATAAAGAAAATGAGGAACTTCGCACCGAGCGTGGTGGGTGAACGGTTAACGTTCTGCCCTCGCATTCGGGAGGACGCGGGTTCGAATCCCCGTCCGGGCATCCAGATTTTGATTTTCCATGGTTTCCCCAAATCACTCCAGTTGAATGTCGGGATACTTCCTTCAAAAAGGACATGGTCGAATTCCTTCCAGTTCCTTGTCCCCAGTCCAATCCCACCTCTAATGACCTTAGCCGTCGACAAGGCGTAAAGCAATAAGAAAAAAAAAAAAAAACTTCGCCTCCATATTAGTATGTGCCCAGCTTTGGCTTTCCTTAAACCAGAAGATGTGAGAGATGATTGGTTGGAGATCCAATCACAGGCTCCTAATAACTCAAAACTATTGGAGTTTTTCGACTACTTCGTAGACACGTGGCTTGAGAATGAACAAACCCCAATTCACATGTGCAATTGTCACAAAAGGCGCACGATTTGTGTACTGAAGGTCCTCGGTCCAAATCCCGGGCTCCGTTGTATGTAATTATTACAGGCCTTAAATTGACGTTCACCTCTGGCAAAGATATAGTGTGATGTTGATTTGTCAATACTGCGTTCCGTAAATTAAAAAGTATACGGGAGAGGGGAGAGTGTGGCCCGACCTTTAAACTGTGCGCGATTGTCGCTGTGTGCGATTGTCGCTGTGCGCGATTGTCACTGTGCGCGATTGTCACGACACCCGGGTACTGACCAACAACTTTGTGACAACTATGTCTGAAAGCTATTTTTCATCGTGAACATAATGAAGTGCACAGTTTCGCTACTTCACCTAGTAGTGTAATGCTTTAAAAAAGAGGACCTCATGCTACCAATGTTGTAGCATTAAAGAAACTGTGTGACACATATGCACAGTAAAGTCTGGTCTCATGACCCTAGTTATTTTCGCAGAGATGAAAGTTTTGCAGAAATGCGCAAAAACAACAAAAGTTAGGATGTTCTTCCAAGCTCGAGGCAGACCTAACTGCTAATGTACTTCAGGTGTATATACCAGTACGTTTCTTCAGCAAGCAGCGCGGTGACTTCTTAGAGTGATGTTTGTGGCGTTTTGTTGTTTAGCAGCGTACGTCTAGTTTCCGCCACCACATTGCTTTGAGTGGTCGCCTAGCTGAAAATTGCACCAGACACTGCCGTTATTTCATGATGAGTTCTTCTTACCATGAACTTAAAGTTATAACGTGAACTGACGCAGTTTTTTGGTCCAGTATTACGCCAGTACTGACAAACCAATGGTCCACATTCATGAACCGCAATTATAAAATGTTCAAATACACTCCGCAACCCTAAGGGTGTGATTTTTTTAATCGATCAGCTTATACTATCTAAATCACTTTGGCAGTATCGTAACTATGAGAAAATTATTCTGTATGTCTCAAACGAGAGAGAAAACTGTGCACCAGCCGTCAGAATGGGTTTGCCGTACTGTCACGGAAGAAATCTGACAGATTCAGTTGGAACGAGTATCTTATTATGGTGGTATAGACTAGTCCAAAAATTTTCAGATCTAATAATTTGTTTGCTGTATGACATTGGTGATAAATCAAATTTACAACAACCAATAAACCCGTGAAAAGCTTTTGCACCTTCAAACTATCATTCTTCCCCGTATTTCGTTATTTGTTGAAATTAAATCCTCATCGAAGTGAATACACAAAATAGAAGGTAGAGTTTATTAGTGGGGAAGTATTTACCATATACAATACTCCTTTGTAAACAATATTTGATGTCTGAACGCAATAATCATGAACATCTTGTTTATTATTTTCGGTACTAGATACACATGCATTGTTTGGGTAGGGATTTAATAATCTTTGGTACCGCTAACCCCAGTACGTTGTCGCAACCAGTCTACCTGTGGTGTCCAGCGGGTTGCGTCGTTCCAGTGCAGGCGCTACGGTGAGGTTAACTGTGTCCCGGCCACTTGTCGATCAGTTCTTAACTTTAATTTTAAACAACGAATGTGATTTAGCGTAAACTGAATATGCTACGCCAGAAGTAGGTAAAAATTATATCCACTGATTCCCTATTTACAAATATAGGCTTTGTATCAGCTGAGAAAAAAGGATGTTGACATCAAAAGTAATGTAGGATTAATATAAGACTATGTCGAAATGACGCACATTTAGTGTTAAAGGCAAGGTAAATATTTTATCTACGGTACTCTATTACAGACTATGGTAGGTTAGTTGATGATAATCTTTTTTTCTTATGACTTTACGCCTTCTCGGCATCGAGGTCACTAGGGGCGGAAAAGGACGGGAGGTAAGGAACGGGAAGCAATTTGACGATGGTCTTTTGAAGGAACCTATCCGGCGTGGATGAGAAACCGAGCGTGGTGGGTGAGTGGTTAACGCTCTGACCTCGCATACGGGAGGAGGGTGGTTAGATTCCCCGTCCGGGCAACCAGATTTTGGTTTTCCATGGTCTCCCCAAATCACTCCAGGCGAATGCCGGGATTCTTCCTTCAAATGGCCATGGCTGAATTCCTTCCCGATTCTTGTCCCCGGTCCCATCCCGCCTCTAATGACCTCCACGTCGACGAGGGTAAAGCCAAAAGCAAAAAGAAAAAAAATAATGGATGAGAAGTTTGCCTTCAAAACTCAAGCCCCATGGTAAGATACCCGTCATGACGAGAATTTTTAGACTGTTGTTTGTTGATACGAGCTATGCCAGGAAGTTCCGTGAGTCGAAAGCCATGTTCGAGCTGTGTGAAATTTCGAGCACATACTTCTTCCTAAGGAAACCTTATTACCACAGAATTTCATGGATGAGTTTCCGATTGTACTGGCTCGGAGATTTTTTTAATGTTACCAAAGTCCACCTGGGACACAAAGAAAATAGAACAGACGTCCCTTAATTGAAGAAAATTAGGAATATTTCCTACCTTCCTTATATCATTTTATACGGATGTTGTTGAAATAGTTAATAAAAAAAATATTTACTGGAAGTGAAATATATTTCTTATTATTATTTAATTAATTTTTCATGATGAAATACAAAAAGCAATATAATAGGTTTCACAGTTTAATATCTATTCTTGGAAACACAAGATGATATTCATTAAATTCATTACATGCTTGGTTTATCGTATTGAAACAACACTTATCACATTATCAAGAATATATGTCAACAAAATTAAACTGAGGTCTCTAATATGAGACGTAGGCAAATATATGATATGCTGTTAAAACGCATTGTCCCACTTCATACAAAAATAAGCACTTTATAACTATCGGACACCAGGCAGCTAACTCAAATCTTAGAATCACAAGACCATAACAACCGAGAAAACTCTTATCAATACAGGTCTCCCCGTCAGAGTGTTTCAGACGTTATCGAAATGAAACAATACATCGGAGTGATTGCTATTTTATAGTTTACCGCTTACTGTTGGCTTGAGGACTGCATTGCTGATTACGTGACTTTCAAAGCTACTATACCATCACAACATCAGATCACAGTGTGGAATTACTTTATTATTATTATATTTTTTTTACTTATGGTTTTACGCCTCGTAGATGGCTAAGGTCATTAGAGGCGGGATGGGAAAGAATTCGGCCATGGCCTTTATGAAGGAAGCATCCCTGCATTCACCTGGAGTGATCTGGCGAAACCATGGAAAACCCAAATCTGGATGCCCGGACGGGGATTCGAACCCGCGTCCTTCCGAATGCGAGGCCAGAACGGTAACCGCTCCCCCACCACGCTCGGTCGTGTGGAACTAAACTTCGGTGCACGGTGCTAACTCACTGTGGTTAGGTCATCATAAAACTTTTATCACATTAGTACTTTGCCATATTATGTCGTACGGCTGCCTCGTTTCCGTTCCAGTCTCTCGTAGTAACCAGCCCCGCCGCTTCTAGCTTTTTTTACTGTCTGTTGCGCATTTTTTGGAGCAGTATCCCTCGGAATATTCCTCAACAATCCGATCGTAATGGCACATCGGTTTTCTGCTCGATCTATATTCTGAATGATTACTTGGGTTGTCGGCGTTTCCTAATACCCTAATGCGTGGCTATCTCAAGGTGTGTTCCCACCGTGCGTGGTTTTGTAGGCCGGGCCACATCAGCCGAAGTGTACGGATCAGCACGCGCCAGAGGCTACCCGTCACCGCCTCTCCACCACCTTGCGTAGGATCGTTTCAGCTTCCCGGGTTTCTGATCTTTACCGACTGGGTGGATAGAGGCGCGCCATCCCTGCCAGCACAGGCGAGACCCTTCCAAGGTCCGCTATTAGGACGCTCGCTTCTTCCACAATCGGCCACCCCTTGCCAATACGCTGTTCGAACATACAGGTAAAAACTTAGTGCCATCTCGCTTTTGTCAAGCATCAGGCCAGCCACTTTCTCTGTCGCTGTAATCCACACGAAAGGAAGCGGTATTTGTAATACATATCGAAGTTCCTCTCAACTGCAATTACAAGAATTTTTGTAATTTTATTACGTTTCACATCCAGTTAACAGGCTTTACCAGCTTTCGGGGATTGCACCACCCAGTATTCGGAGACAAGTGGCTGCGTACAAGGAAAGGAAAAAAAGTAGAGCGCGAAAGCGCTCACCTCTACGCGGCCATACACCACCAGTCCAGAGACTCAAATCCAGGAAAAGCTTCCTGAGAACATCGCGAGAACTAACTGGGTCACATGAAAAGGAAAAAGGTACAATTGTGGAAAATGAAGGTCCCTAACATCTCGGGACCACTGACAGTTGCAGAGTGCTTACCACATGGTCACGCAGAAGACTGGAACGTCTGACGTTCCTTAAATCGATTGCGAATAGGAGTGGACAGGTCCAAGGAAAATCTAGTGAAATGGGTTTATACTGATACTACCAGTATTCAGTGCGAATGTGGTGAGGACCAAACCATATGCTCGAGTGCCCTATGTGCCCCTCATCCTGCAACAAAGATGACCTGTATCGAGCAACACCGAATGCACTTGAGGTTGTGAAGTACTGGGAAAAAAGTGTTTAAAGCTGTTAATTTGTACAATGTTTTTAACTGTGTATTTGATGAGTATGATTCGAGAATAATAATAATTAATAGTCTATAAAAATATTACTCCTTTTTAGTAATATTAAAATAATGCAATGAATCAATTTCGATCTTTACATTGTGGATGTTGCAGGTGTATTGGTGATCTGGTTGAATTATTTGAAAGGTAATTTCTCAAAAATTATATAAGAAAAGAAGCCAGTACTCACTCATCGTATTTTGGTCTCAGATACGGATCCATACAAGTTGGATGGAACGAATGACATAACTTCTTTGGCTGATTCATGTGCATGAGAATGAAATTAATCCTACATACTTCAATTAAGAGCATAATTGTTAAAAATATGGATATAATAGTGACATAATTGTATCACTAAACAATAAATCAACGAATATGGAAAGAGATCCGGATTGAAAAAGTGAGGCTCAACAGTAAGTATGAAATTTCACGTAAAATAAGTGATAATACGTACAATTATCATGATCTTAAAATTAAGTCTAACTATCGTTTTCGATTAATACGAGACCAAAGTTTCAATCAAGACGATTTGAGCGATATCGACGTACAGGACATTATTTTATTTAATTATTAGACGTTGTTTCAAATTGCATGATAATTGATCAGGTTTACATAGGGATGTGAGGGAAACAAATTGTGCAGAAATAATCCTAAACGAGAGACACTACCAACTGATTCTGAGAGGGCTATATATCCCGTAGCTGAGAGGTAAGTAATTATTAATTCTAATCCGTTGACTGCCATCTCTAAACTGTACAAGGGATAGATACACAAAGATTACATATTTCTCAGACTAACCACTGCCTTAGAATAGATTTCGGCAGTATTTGAATCTAAAGGGCTAGAGAGTGGAAATCGATTTTTATTTGTCTTTACGTCTCGTTGACGTCGAGGTCATTAGAGGCGGGAAATGACTGAGGGCAGGGAACGGGAAAGGAATTTGCCCATTGCCTTTTGAAGGAAGCATTCCGACATTCACCTGAAATGATTTGAGGAAACCATCGGAAACCCAAATCTGGATGCCTGGACGGGATTCGAACCCGCATCCTCCAGAATGCAAGGCCAGAGCGTTACCGCTCACCCACCACGCTCGGTGAGGAAATCGAAATAAAGAACAAAGTAACTCCAGCTTTCTGCGTATTTTCCACTATCATTATCGGTGTTAAGATGAGCCAGTTTTGGAAATAGCAATACTTTCAAAGCCTTCTGGAATCTCCTTGGCAATAAGTCGATAAGGAGGTTGACAGTTCTGATTGAGACAAAAAAAGGTGCTATCGCAGTATTTGTCTAAATGAATCGAAATGGCTGTCTGAAAACCACAGAATAGATGTCGGTACAAAGTGGACATCTAGTTAAAAAATCTCTCGCGCCATATCAAGTCCATGGTCACCCATTCTGAAATTTAAACGTAGTAACTATAGGGATATAACAGCAGAAGTCTCCAAAAAAATGGTGATTTCATGATCTCACTACAACAACCTTGCGTCAGTATGAATGTATCGACGAAAATTAAAAAAAAAACATCTGCTCAACCTAAATTGTAAACTATACCATTATGAGACATCGTGTTGGGGAAGAAGATACCAATTATTAACTTTTTAAATGCAAGAGAAACGAAAATGAGACAGAGCACTGACATCTATAGGACAGGATTTTAACACTTTTGGCAACTTTCTTCTCTCTCTTTCTTTTTTTTTTTTTTAGCTTGATGGCTCGTTGATAACGATATCATCAGAGTTGAGAGAGGACTAAGGTGAAGGAATTCGGCCCTATCAGGGGTGGATCCAGGGGGGGGGGGGCTAGGGTGTTCAAGCCCCCCTCCCCCAAAAAGTATCTAGGTCCATCTCCTACATTGTAATTTTGGAGACCTTTTTTTTACCTCTACGGATTCGAGGCCCCATGAGAATATAAATACTACCCTTTGCCCAACTCAACCCCCCCCCCCAATGCGAAAATCCACTAAAGGCAAGCCCCTCCCAGCGATAATCCACTCGAGCCAAGCCCCCTCCCCCCAAACCAAAGTCCGGTCAAGCCCCTCCCAAACCAAAATCCTGGATCCGCACCTGGGCCCTATCCTTGTTTAACGAAACGTCCTCGCATTCTTCTTCCAATCATTTATCTCGCTTTGCAGGGTTTGCTTTACTGGACTTCTATTTCCATAAAATCCGATCTTGTGCATCCTCAGGCAAGGCAATGACTTGTCGCATGTACTTCAGCAAGGTATCCAGACAGCGATTCCTGGGTGTCCCTCTTAGTCTTCGGCCCTTCGGATTTGCATCAAGAGCAGTCCTCGCAACTGAAGAGTTGTTGATCGCAGACGATCCCCCCGCATTTCTCAAGGATTGAAGCCACTCCAAATGCCAAATTTTCTCATTGCTGATGCGGTCCAATCTAGTGAGTCCCTGTGGCAGCGAATCATCTTCATTTCCATGACAAGCAGCTGTTGTTCATGTCTTTTCGTGACTGACCAACATTCGGTTCCACACACTGCCACTGGTCGAACAATGGTTCTGTAAATCATTGATTTTAGGTACAGTGGCTCCTTCCGGTCGAAACTCTTGCGACCTGACGCCAATTCATCCAGGCTATATTGACTCTGTTTTGGACGTCTAGGAGAGTCTGACGATACGAATTGATTAATATTCCCGGGCATTTAAACCCAGACGACTTACAGAGTTCAACGCCGTCGATATTCATCCAGACTGAATTCGAAAAAGCCTAATCAGGTTGACCGGAACGAGTATCGATCCCGTATTCTATAGAATGCAAGGCCCTGATGTTACTGGTCATCAACCAGACTCGCTTTTGACAACTCACCTAAAACAGAGACCGACTAGTAGATTGACATCGTGTACGAAATGTCAGTGCGCAATCGTGGTAATAGCATTGCAGTGCAGTTTACGTTCAGATACACTCTGGAAGTCTTGTCGAAGTGTGTACACTCTGGAAGTCTAGTCGAAAGCTTCGGATCCCGGGTGGAGTGGTGGCTATTAAGCCTCGGACAGTTCTCTAATGAGGGACCCCCTCCAGCTACCTGCTGCCCCAACATGCCAGACCCCCCCCCCTCCCCTTCCCAGCCGACCTTAATGAACGACACAAGCAGCCAGGTATACGCGACACCAAACACCAGCCTAAAACTCTTATCAGCCCCGGCTGACTGACTTGAATTCTTACTGTCCTCAATCCAGCCAAGAATTATTACTGAGGTTCTCCTCTGGTAACATACGGAGAGGTGCCAGACTGAAAACAACACTGAAATTCACTTAAAAACAACTTTCCCTCTAGGGAAATCCTTTACTGTTGTTAAGATACTATAAAAATAACAATATTATGCCTGTTAGCGTCTAGTTTTTCGTTCCAACATCGTACCTAGCACAAAAGATTATTATTTTAAATTCCCGGTTTTTTTATAACTCTTGCCTATTCCGTCAGAATTCACAGAGGTAGCGCTCCATATTCACATTCTAACCTCCAGTACTAATAGAAGAAACAAATTTAGAAATGCATTACATTAAGATCTTATTCTTCTTTACTATCTTATCTCGTCATTAGGGGTCGAGTTTTACTCATCGTTGGCATGGGCAGATAAGGAGCTTAAATCTTATGGCCGCATATCGTTGCTGATGACAAAAAAAAAAAAAAAAAAAAAATCTTTTCTGACGCCAAGCATTTTATATATACCACCAGGTCGAACTACGTACTAATGGGGAAGTGATATGTTGCTATCTGTCTTCGAAATTTCTAACTGTGGTCTGTAAGTGTAATTTTTTGTTTGTGAAATGTGCAGTACCATCCCAGCATCGCCTTGCTGGCTGTGCCGGAAACCTCCTAAAAGCCGCAGTCAGGACGGCCGGTATACGGGGGGGGGGGGGGGGGAGGGGGCTCGTGCCCGACCCCGTTGAACCTCTGCGATCCAACTGCGGTACCACAGTGCACTGAGTAACACTGACGGGTATTACGTCATGATAATGTTGCAATAGCAACAGGTTAGCCCACATCATTGGCCCAAGTAAGGGGGCGTCCATAAATTACGTGAGGTGAAATGGGGGGGGGGGTTCGGCGAAATCTCACCATGGGGGAGGGGGGATCAACAGAAATCTCACGTAAGGTCTTGGAAATTTTTGTTGGACTGTAGAGCTAAGGTCTACATAACACGCGAAAGTCGATTTTAGGGGGGTATTTCGTCGAAAAGTGGGGGTGTAACCAACATTTGGAAGGGTGAGACCTAAAAAAAAGGTGTCTCAGAAAATTGCGGGGGCGATTTCTAGAGGGGGGGGGTCTCACTGACCAGATCTCACCCGAGGGTGGGAGGGAGGTTAGACCAGATCTCACGAAGTCTGACCAGAAAATGGGGGGGGTCCGAAAATCCTGAAAAAACACCTCACGTAATTTATGGATGATCCCTAACTAAAGCTTCATGACGATATCTGACGCTCGACATGGTTTGGTTCGAGTACCGATAGCGAAAGAAAGTTTCATAATCTCAGCAGGGAAGAGAGATCCAGGTGCATGGTTTCTAACCACCAGATTGTGTAATAAAAGCGTAGGGTAAATCCCAAATGTCTCCACAGTGTATTTAGAGTGAAAGGATTCAAATGAGATCTACTTCGGAAGAGTAGGCCTGAATGGGCCAGTACCAAATTATACACTCTACCTTCTTTCTTCGTCATAAAAATAAACATCAAATTTAACACTTACCTCCATCATCCATACAAAAGAAAATAACAATAAACCACATAAGAGAAAGTAACCGTACGCCCTCTCACAAGGGACATCTTTGTTTTAGAACGCTTGGAACCGTACGAAAACAAGAGTAACAAGCGATCATAAACAAAACAGTGGTGTGAGTCATTTCCACGCAAAACTTGCATTCTACCGCAAGTAACGTTTTAATAGAGAGAAACAAAGTAACAAGATATCAATACTATATGAAGGAAATTATATGTAATTCAATGACGTCAGTGTATCATTACATTATCAATCAACAGTGCCAAAAACTCTGCTTAAAGTACTGAATATAGCACAAAACACGCATATACAGCAGCACCACACACCTGATAGTGCTTATATTAGTCCTGAAAGTGCAGATGCAGGATTTCGATGAAGTGGTTAAAACAAAGTGGAAGGGAACAACGTGCACACCTCACTAAAGCCACGTTATCATATTCTAAATCGCTTTCGCATTCACGCAGCCCAATATCAAAAGCCTCACTAATTACATTTTAAAATGATGATGTTGGTATGTCAATGTCATAACTTGGCTTACGCCAAGCATATTGCAACATAGGCTTATACGTAGGTGCAGTAAATTGATTGTAAATCACAAAGTTTCATGATGAAATAACGATCATGTATCTTCACTTGTGGTTTGGCAAATTGTAGTCTTACAAAATCAGTAATCCTTCTGATATGGAGCTTATATTGCCGAAAGAAGTAAACATCTAGGGGTTGGCAATATTTCAACATAACATCTTTGATAGAAAAAGTTGTATCTAGAATGGAACGATCTGTATGACCTGACCAGGAATTTGTTACATGCTCGCCAAGGACTGAAGTTAGAAAACGTTTCATGTGTTCTTTAGTCATTTTTTTCTTGCCTCCACATGAATGTTTTGTTAACAGGTTTGTTTCAAGTTTTTTGTAAATATTTGGATGGAAAGTGCCTTGCGTCTCTTGAAAACAGATGTACCACTAATGGCGCTAGCAGGAAAGTGCGTAGTTCTGCATGGAAATGACACACACCACTGTTTTTTTTATGATCGCTTGTTATTCTAAACATGTTTTCGTGCGGTTCAGAGCATTCGAGGTCAAAGGGGTCCCTTGTCAGTGAACCCTATGAAAGGATCCAAATCAATTTTCGGATTGCGGGTGGTATGACTGACATCTTAAAAAATAAACACACAGAGCCAAAATTACGTGCATTTCAAATTTTCAATACAAAACATTTGGCCTACTTGGCCAGTAGACATCTGAGGATGGTGGGGGGAGGGTGTTGCTGGGCCACTTTATGGCAAAGTTTTGATTGGAATGCGTCTTCCCCCTCTGCATGCTAAGCTAAATCGATATCGAGATAATCAAGGGACTGGGAACATGGAATGGGTAAGAATCAGGCGATAGCCTTTCTTTAAAAGGAACCATTCCGACATTAACCGTAATCTGGATGGCCGGAAGGGGTTTGAACCCGCGTCCTCTTGGTCACCCACCAAATGCAGTGTCAAAAGCGTGAAAATCTTCTTCATGTGCAAGTACTTTGTCAAAATACGCTGTACTGTTCCGATACGAATGCCCTAATTCTAATCACCCTGCCAAAATGTCAACCTTATTTCTTTCTTCGCCAACTGATGTTTCCTGCTTGCATTATCCTAAGTGGTTGTCTAGTATCTTTTTCCTGTGCTACGTTGATTTTTTTATTCTGATTCTCTCCCGTTTGCATCCAGATTCCATCTTATTTACTTACTGTGATGTAAGCGAATTCTCCCCCATCCCCCGTAATGTCACCACCATCTGCACTAATATTATAAGTGCGAAAGTGGCTCCGTCTGTTTGTTATGTTTTCATGACTAGATGGCTAAACTTATCTTGATGAAATTTTACAAGAAAATACTATGTATCATTAGAAAGGTACAGTATACTTTTCTCGGTATAAATAACATATTTTTTTCCGAAATTTTGAAACTAATAGAACGGTGACAGACAGACATATATCCTGTGTAATTCGGTCGCTAAGGATTTATTTCTCTCGCTGTCAGTTCCTTTATGTAACTTTACATCTTGATCTATCCAATTCCAGTAGAAAAATTCCACTGATGTGAAGTATCCTCATGAATGTCTGTTTGTGACGTTACTTTCTTAGACAAACATTTATAAACATCACGAGTTTGTTTCGTCTCCATTTCAGATTAAACGTACAGCTTATTTGCTTCCAGCACCTACAACACATAAAACGTTCCATTGTGTTAAGATTTTATGAAATATTTTAGTAAGGAATACATAATTATAAACAGTTTTCCGGAGGTTGTACGATTTCGCTTCTGGTGGCGACGGATGAGTTTTTGCCCTTGGTCGCTAAGCATATGTCGCCCCCTGCGTTGATTGCTCGGCGGTTTTAGTTACAGGGCGGTACGCCAAGGCCGCGAGGGTAATTTCTGCGGTCAGTGTGTTCTCCTTAGTCATTGTGGACTCATTCTGAGTCGGCGCCAGTCTCCCCCTATTCCCGCCCTCTTGTTTTGCCTTCACACGCTCTCAACCACTGGCACTCAGCTTCAAAAAGGTCCGCCACTCATAATACGAAACTCAATGATCAAAGCGCCTCATTAATTGCAACAGCTAATAGCAAACATCGTTTTATGAGGCCTGTTTACAAGCATCATGCCGAATTACAAACTGAAGTCATTGGTTTTAAGCTGTTTGGACCACATACGTTCAGTTTGTTCCTTTTTTGGGATGTCAGAAAGTTCATGATTTCTTTCTCATCACCACTACTGACAGCAAATGTTTCGAAGTTAGTTGCTATTCCATACCGGATTCAATTACATAAAAAGAATTTCTAGCGCTCATTTCTGTGTGTCTTTCATAATTTTCACAGTTTCTTTCAGTATATTCAAACAGTGATACAGCATATCGGCGACTGTAAGTTTTTTATATTAGCTTCCATTTTCTTCTTTAAATCATGCAAACGTAACCATTTGTCTGGAATAAAAACTGAAATCTGTATATCCGAACCTGGTATCGAAATATCAGTCTCTCTAGTTCCGAACCCTAAGGGGCATCCATAAATTACGTGAGGTGTTTCTCCGGATTTCCGGACCCCCCCTCCTCGGGTGAGATCTGGTCTGTGACCCCCCCCCCCCCTCTTTAGAAATCGTCCTCAACTTTTTTTTTATGTGTGTCACCCTTCCAAAGCCGGTTACACCCTAACTTTTCGACGAAATACTCCCCTAAAATCGACTTTCGCGTGTTTTGATGATTTACATTCCAAAACCTCACGTGAGATTTCCCTTGACCCCTCCCCCCTTCCCCCTTCGTGATATTTCACCGGACCCCCCCCCACCCCTATTTCACCTCACGTAATTTATGGACGCCCTCTACGCTAACCGTTTCTCCCACCAGGTTTGGTGACTTCGCTGAGGTTTGAACATCGAAGCTAGTCGCTCTATTCACTTACTATTGTTGTACCCTACAGTTCGGCTTAATATGGGACAAATTCTGAAACCACTCGAAACTTACTTGTTTATAATGTCTTTATATTGCTTTGCGAAGATTTTCTGTTGATTTGCCAGCTGGACAGGCGATTTTAACTTTCATCAAAGTATGTACAAAGCTTTTTATACTTTTCAATGGCGGGTAGTTTCTCGATTGTCAACACCGTCGATTAACTAGTTACTTAACTTTAATTCCATTGAAACGGTGAAAAAGAAGCAGATATGAATAAAACATCAGATTTCTTCTGGTGGATTCCCACGGCCCGCGGTTTTAGAGGCGGGTCAGCACGCGCCACAGGCTAGCCCTCTCCACCTCGCAGCCACCTCCCCACCACGTTACATAGTGTCGTTTCAATTACCCGGGCGTTTGATGTTTACCGACTAGGCGACGGATAGGGGCGTGCAGTTCCTGCCAGCAGAGGCGGGTCCCTTCCCAAGCCCCGTTGTTCATAGCTAGACCGGCGCGACCGGCAAATGCACAGGCTGTGGGAAGCATCCTTTCCAAAGTTTTAATGCACACGTGGCATTCCGTTCGCACCGTTACGATCAAGCTCTGCTCCGATAAATCGGCAGGTTATATAGGCAGTACATAATTTTTGAGAGAGCATTAAAGATGCCGACAGTACCTAATTTCTAGAGCGCTGGCAATCGTTCCAACACTAAAAACGGTACAAAATCAATTACAATAAATACAAAATTTTACAGTACCTCGGGGTGTCCATTAATTACGTGAGGTGAATCAGGGGTGGAGGTCCGCCAAATTTAACCAAATCTCACGAAAGGGGAGGTGGGGGGGGATTGATGGAAATCTCACACGAGGTTTTGGAATTGCTGAAGGAGAGTAAAGCTAAGAAAGGACTCAAAAACCTACGATGTCGATCAGCAGAGGGGGAGGGGGGTCCCATCTCACGTCATCTTAGGGGGGGGGGAGTGGTCTGACCAGATCTTACGAAATCTCAGAGGGGTGGGGAGGGATCCGGAAAAACATCTTACATAATCAATGGACTACCTCTTATAATCATTAAACATTTTAAAATGATATTAGAAAATATTTACAAGAATTTGAACATCAAACTTAACAAATTAAAACATTTCTAAGCATCCGCAAATTATACATCAAACACTATGGCTTCTTATTTTTAATTAGTGTT
This sequence comes from Vandiemenella viatica, assembly GCA_031002005.1. Lineage (NCBI taxonomy): Eukaryota > Metazoa > Arthropoda > Insecta > Orthoptera > Morabidae > Vandiemenella > Vandiemenella viatica. Next base: position 125,943,513 of record CM061914.1, read on the forward strand.
CTAATGAAAATTTCAGATACTATATTTTAATCACATTGTCGCGGTCGCTGATTTGTAGTATAGATTTTAGTGGTAATGGAGGCAGAGTGCTTCCAAGCCAGCACAGTAGTACGAAGCTCATATACGACACCGGCGCCAAGGACGCTGGTCTTGCAGTCCTTACTGTGGGAACAGTGTATGGCACGACGGGTACACGGGGCTTACACACTATGAGCACGTGAACCACATGCATGTTCGTCGTGACAAACAGCCAATGAGAGGAAGGCTTTCCCCACCTTCCAGAATCGAGGGCGCCTTTTTGCGTGCACGATTCGCCCCAGTCCGTGATGTGAAATTTCGTGGGGCAGACCTGTTACCATCCAATTAGGCCGTTTTAGGCATTTTTCTATCATTCTCCCTCTGCTGGCTCGGAACGCATTCTGCGTTAGTTTTGGATCCTATGGTCCACTATTCCAATACTGAAAAACACCGATTTTATGTACCACTTGCTTGTAACTGTACCACACCGCCGCTTTAAACAATAAATCAAGTAGTCTCAACTCTTCATATCATTTCAAGGAGCAACTACGTCCTAATTTTGAGCAAATTAAGTCTCTGTGTATGTATTTTTATCCTAGCCAGAAGCTTACAGATGCCGACTGGAAACCAGAACTACCGCAGCCGACAGTAAGTAGTCGCTAAGACGACCCACAGTGAGTAAGTTCGCCACTCGCTCGGTCTACACGCGACAACATTACAAATATACACATTTATAGGAAAATACAAAAATTTACCATTAATCACTGCTTATCTGTCTCAGACACAAGGGTAATTAATATAAAGGATTCTAGTTAGTAGGAAGCTGGATCTGAGATTAATTAAAAACTTTCGGAAAAAAGTCCTGGTATCATTCAGAAAAATCTAGGTCAGGACGGTCGTGGATGGGCATCGAATTAGAAACCATTGCTCGATATTTTCTGACCCGCAGTCGTTTGGGTACAGTCAATAGTCATATACTAAGCAAGCAAGAGCTGTGTGCAGTGTTTGACTAAGTATCTCGTGCAGTGTTGCTTGTCGGTTAGCGAGTCCAGGCGCTGCAGGCTATCTTTGAAACACCGAAAGTGCATCGTCATGGCTATCTACGCTACCCAATGGAATTTCGCTACGTAATACTTTCGTTATCGGAACCCCGGCCGTTATAAAAGAGGCGCCATTTCAAGGATAATGCGTCGGGATATGTAGGCCAAGCAAACAATGAAAGCCTCTTAAGAGCTGAGACCCTATGATCGCTATTCATGTCGGCACGGAGAGTTGGCTGGTCTGATGAGGCCTCGAGGGAACGATCCATATTTAGTGATGATAAAACACAACCTAGTTTTGCTGCCATCAGGTTCAGTGAAAATAATCATGCCATATGACGCCGGATCTAGGTATTATGCGGTACATAGATATCTTCAATACTATTTCTGAAAAGTATGTTTGGTACTGTGACTCAAATCGCTAGCATGCCCTTTTTTTGGTAATTTATCAACGCATTTTCCAGTTGCATGCAAATGTGCTAATTGTAACACAAATAGGATAACTCAGTGACTTATATTCTGTTAAAAGTAATTCTGCTTTCACGATCATACCGGGTGTTTCAAAAATGACCGGTATATTTGAAAAAACAATAAAAACTAAACAGGCAGCGATAGAAATACACTGTTTGTTACAATATGCTTGGGACAGCAGTAAATTTTCAAGCAGACAAACTTTCGAAATTAGTTACAATTTTCGACAACAGATGGCGCTGCAGGCGATTTGAAAGATATAGAAGTAAACGCAGTCTGTGAGTTCGCCATTCTGTAAGTCGTCTTTCTGCTGTAAGCGTGTGCTGTTCACAGATTGCAAGTTTGCTGTGAAAAAATTGTTTATTCCTTAGAATAATCGTACTTTAGATTTTTCCAGACTGCAGCGCCATCTGTTGTTGAAAATTGTAACTAATTTCGAAAGTTTGTCTGCCTGAAAATTTACTGTTGTCCCAAGAATATTGCAACAAACGGTGTATTTCTATCGCTGTCCGTTTAGTTTTTATTGATTTTTCAAATATACTGGTCATTTTTGAAACACCCGGTAGTAGTCACTGCTGGTGTTTGTATCTGACCCGTTTTGTCTTAAGAAGATTCATAAACATTAGTCACAGACAACAGCTCAAATGATTGAAAAGTGCAAGGATTATTTATTTGATGTTACACAAGACATTATAATTTGAATGTGAAGTTTCTTCATATTGGGAGAACATCCTTCTCTTTTGTCTGATTGGTTATATGCAGGAGCGTCAGTTTCTTCGTTCAGTTCTTAGATACTTCAGTAATGTCAGACATAAACTGTTAAAGAATCAGGAATAAATTATGATTACGATTAACTGTTTCTTAATGTTAAACAGTCCCCTGAAACGGAAATTAGTATGGTGACGATATTTTACTACTTCTTCCAGAGTTTTATTTAGTCAAATTATTTTCAATTAAACTACTTCGTATTATTTTGTAATATAAACATTTCCCCACACTCATGATTTGAATGTCACGAATTTTTACTTCAAATTCATTTAGTGTCTGAGCCAAATTTATTCCAGTCCCTCATTTCCATAAGCACACAAGAACATTTTTCACTCCCTCGCCTCTGAACACAACTGCCAAGTAAGCGTACACAAACTACGTGGGTTGGCTGCAAAGCTACGCTGGGCTACGTGGGTGGAGGAGGGGTTCCGAGCTAGGCCACGTAGTTTTCCTTTCATAACATTTTTCACAGTTAAAATAAGGAACAGAACACACAACAGCATGAGAATATTTATTTCCTCAGTCAATTATCTCCGTATGTAATTTACAATAGTCTGACAAGAGAAAACAGTACAAAATGTCTTCTGGAATCAAAAGGAGAAAAAAGTTACGTGGGGGGGGGGGGGGGGGATAAGAGAAGAGGGTAGAGGAAAGAGCCACGTACGGTTACGTGGTGGGGAGGGGGGCCAAAATGGAGCTACGTGGTATATGGACGCTCCCTAGTCTGTGGTCATGGTCATCCCTTCCCACTAATTAAAACTCCTAAATCTTCTATCGATAGTCATATAGAACGCATCGCCAGTATACGCTTTACCAGCTGTTATCCACGACGCGTACTCGTGGACTTAAAATTTTATTACTAGAATTGGATATAGACAGTTGTAGGTTACCTAAAACATGTCCAAACAGGGAGTTGTGTTAATAAGATGGCGAAGCCATCACGACACCATACTATCACTGAGCCTGTCTCATGCAGGGAATCAATCTGCAACATGTTTAAAAATAGTAACAAACTAGGGGGGGGGGGGTTAACTGAAATCAAACACAAACTGATTGCGAGAGAAACAAATCCTGAGTGACTTAGATAACATTGCAGAGATTTACACGTTACTCGTCTGTCTGTCTTCGATCGTTTAGTTTGAAAAATATTGCAAAAAAATGTATTATTTATTCCAAAAAACGTATCCTATATTCTTCTTAATCAATACATATTATAAAAGTGTACAATGTGCCTAAAAAACGAGTACCGGTTATATGGTGTGGTAGCCCTCTATCCCTAATCCATGAAGAATGTTTCCATTTTTACCTGAAGGGAGTGATTTTGAAGATAAAAGGGTTGGAAGTTTCGCCTTCTAGAACAGCGAGAAAACGAAACAGTTGAAGAGCGCGAGGCACGTCTACGTTGCCAACGAACGAAACAAAAAGAACAGCGAGAAAACGAAACAGTCGAAGAACACGAGGCACGGTTACGTTCTCACCGAACGTGAATGAGCACCGCGAGAAGCAGAGAAACCGAAGAACAACGAAATGAACGAATTAAAGAATCAAGAATTGCGACACAATCTTATAATAGAAAAATGCAAACGCAAGCCACCCATGAAAATATCACCCTACGAGAAGCGCGGACGAGAAAAAGTAAAGAATATAACCTGACAAAATATGGATTACACCACGACCCGACAAAGCAATATAACAAAAACAACCATGTCGTAATCGGAAAAATGAATAACATCTACCAATTCTGCAACGCGAAAAATTTCAGTGGAGAAACACCAGGATTCTGTTGCATGAATGAAAAATGTAGATTACAACCACTGGAAGCACCTCCACAGGAATTTCTACATTACGTGACCACTAAAACTCCAGAATCAAAACACATAGTATTAATCCTCAGAATACCTCTGATCTCTACTGAACTACCAGTCCAGTTTAAAAGACTGCAATTTAAAATCAAATTAGCCTATGGTTTTACAATTAACAAAGTGCAAGGACAAACTTTAAAACATTGCGGCATCAACCTCAAAGACTCCTTATTCTCTCACGGTCAACTATACGTAGCTTGCTATCGAGTACGAAATTCTAAAAATTTGTAGATATATACCCCGGATAATAAATTGAAAAATTTGTTTAGAAACAAGTATTGCAAAAGTTAGAATATGAATTCAATAGAAAAGTTACCTCTTAACTTTTAAAGCTTATCCTTTTATCCCAACTACCACACAATCTCATATCGACTCCCTGAGCGAAGCCGGTACCTCAGCTAGTTATACATACTATTTCGCTATCAAATTTAGCAGTTTAGACGTGAAAACGTTCTAAACAGACAAGGCTACTTTTGAATTTGTAATATTGGTATTGACACACTCCTAACACTCTGCACTAGTTTCCTCTCCCAATATTTCACAACCAGCTCATGTATCACTCCATTTCTAATTGCATTCTACGGTAACTTCTAAAAACAATGCTAGCTGCCCTTCTTTACACCCTCTCAAATTCCTGTATTTTATAACCAAGCTACTGTTTTTTTCTTATTGCTTTACGCCTCGTCGACGTCGAGGTCGTTAGAGGTGGACAAGGAACGGGAAGGAATTCGGCCAGGGCTTTTTTGCGGGAAGGATCTCGGCAATCGCCTGGAGTGATTTGGGGACCCACACTACTTCACTTCACTCAAGCAACAGCGTGATTAATTTTTTTATCCGAGATTCGTAACTTCCCTTTGTTTTAACCTTTTTAAACTTCACAGCAACGAGACATGGCATTAACGTCTTGATTCAGTGAAAAATCTGCCTGAATTCGTTTCCTGGAAGAGAATTAAGGTTATTTATGAGAGTCTAGTGCATTTACTAGGTGGACAGCGGAAATGACGGAGCATAACGGTTTAGTCACTCTGCTTCCGGCTGCTTCATCATTTTCTCAGCGTCCAACTCGGTGATATCTTGGTACCAAGCCACACAGGACTTAACCGGAGAGTGCCCAGATCACTATGCCCGCCGAGCAATAAAATCGTCTACGTGTTCATTAATGCCCCCACAGCACAATAAAAGAGTGATTTACGCCGGTATTAGAACCCACTATCAACACTCCTCCTCCAACAGCGAGGGAAAAAGAAGACGATATTTAAAAGCGTCCGCTGGAAAGGCGATATCTTTAGTTTTATACGTAACGATCCAAGAATGTAGATGAGAGCTGTATTCCATTATGGTCAGCATAGGACGTCCCCGATCACACTTCACGTAATACTTCGCTCTCCTCTTTTCATGTAACTGGCAGTAACTTGTTCCCCCAATCCAACCAGTTACTTCTACCTCGAGGCTACACAGTTCGTTCTGGTAGTCAGGTACACAGCTTAGATAGCTATGAACAACGAACAGGTACGCAAATCCACCTTCGTCTATATGAAAGAACAATACAGACGTATGAAAAAGTCCATTTCGAGCATGCTTGAAGATAAAAAAAAGGAAATCAGTACTGGTTTATAATAAGGAACAGTCCAAACACATACATAAATAAATCAATTCGAGGAAAAATGTCCCAACATACATATTAAAAATCTATTCAAACGTTTTTATGAGTTGATTTTACAAAAACAATAAGATGTACATTGAAGAACTATTTAAATTAGTAATTCCTACCTTATGGGTTTAAAGTTCGTTATGGTCGTCAAATACGCAGCCTATACAGCTATGGGCAACGTTCAGATAGAAAACCCACCTTGGTCCATTTGAAAGAACAATCAACACGTTTCGAAGAGTCGATTTCGAGCATGCAGGAATAATTGAAATGAGAAATCAGTACCGGTTTAAGCAAGGAACTGTCTAAACATATTCACGAATCAATTCCAAGAATATTTAAAGAATATGAAATTGAAAAAAACGACTCAGCATATATGTTAAAGAACAGTTTACATGTGTCGATTTTAGGAAATCATAAAAACGTACGATAAAGAACTATTTGAATGAGTTATTTTCTGGAATCCTTGAGAGGGGGACTAGGCTCTGGTCTGTTGTAGTCAACAATTGGAAGATTAATGTTTGTTGGAGAGCTGTTTGGTGGCTCAGTGGTTAAGGCGACTGAGTGGAGATCGAAAGGTCCCCGGTTCAAATCCCTGTCTCAGCGGGAATTTTCACCCGACCTTCACGACTGGCACAGCTAGCTGTGTAATGTGAAGAAAACCAGAAAGCTTTCGTGGTTCGGATTCCATGTTTATCTATAGGTCACCACAAGAGCTAACAACCCTGTTGTAACATGGATGTTTATCAATCCAAAGCAAATTCAAGACAAACGAGGGCTTATTGTGGTGTTAATTGGCCCAAGTGAATATATATACAAACATATATGAGTTGATTTCTGCATTGCGGGAAATCAGTTGTATTCGTATTAAATATCAGTCAAAACACGTACAAGAATGGATTTTACCGAGCGTGGTGAGTGAGCGGTTAACGATCTGGCCTCGCATTCGGGAGGAAGCCGGTTCGAATCCCCGTATGGGCATCCAAATTTGGGTTCACTACAGGTGAATGCCTGGACGCTTCCTTCAAAAGGCCATGGCCGAATTCCTTCCCGTACCTTGTACCCAGTGCTTTACGGCCTCTAATGACCTCGACGTCGACGATTCGTAAAGCAATGAGCAAAAAAACATCTCGATAAAAGCTTAAATAATAACCTGTGATAATGAACCATTTGACTTCTGGAACGCATCAAAATAGAAAGCGACTCGAATCTGCATTAACGAACAAGCACAATATTTAAACGAGTCGATTTCGGTAACGAGTTGAAAAACAAAAATAAGTACTCGTTCCTGGTATATCGATGTACATATTATCAAATCATTTAAATGAGTCGATTTCTCTCACCGATCTGGGACATGCTATGCATCCATACAATTACTTACACAGGTCGATTTCGACAGTGTGTACAGAATGTATGGTAGGTCCGATGTTTGAATACCGGTTCTCCCGAATTCGTGAAGCGCCAAAGTCGTTATGATGTACACTGTCACAAGACGATGAAAAGTTTTACAACTTCACGGCAGAAAAAAAAACTCGGAAATGATCTATTTCGGTTCTTAAACAGTTAAGCTAAGCTAAGAATGATCCTCTAGCCGAAGATTGGTTGGACCTTCCCGAACTACACCTAGTGTCATAGCTAGGACGTCAAGTTCCTTTCCCCCTTACCCAACCTAACCCGGTAATCCTATCGGGTATAGCGGACCTACAGTTTAATGTGGAATCTGAACCACGGAAGCGTTCTGGCGTACTTCACATTGCACAGCAAACTATCAGAGATAAAGGTCGTATTAAGGGACCGCCGAGAGAGGAATTCGAACGGTGGACCCTTTAATCTCCAATCAGAAGCCTTAACTACAGAGCCACCGTACCACCTTCTTAACAAGTAAGGCTAATAAGATCAGTAATGGCCCTCATTCTACTGAAGTGATTTGGGAAAACCATGCTGAATCGAAATCTGGATATTCGGACTGAAACGGTAATGAATTCGGCCATGATCTTTTGAAAGAAACATACCGGAATTTGGTTTGAGAGGTTTTAGGAATTCATGGAAAACCGAAATCATGATGGGCTGACCGGGGTTCGAATCGCCCCCCGCCCCTCAAAAAGCCAGGCGTAAGTGTTGGCACTGAGTTTGATATCCAGCTGATATCAACGTCTTTCAAATATTATAGAGACTTCGGGACGTTAGAATTACAGTGTCAGAGTATATCGAAGCAAAAATAATGATATAAACCATCATCAGTCAACAAGAAACAGATTTTGTGTGTGTAGAGAGTAATGGTCATCAGATTTTCAGTTACGTTTCGATTGCCTATACCCTGTTCAGCTAGCAGAGGCGGCTCGAGGTCAGTCGGCTCTATCCCCACTCCTATGCCCATACCCCAACATGCGAATTAATCACTCACTTACATGGATGCAGCATTCAACTGGGAGAGGAATGAACTGAAAGGGAGGGGGGGGGGGGGGTGAGGCGAGGAGTGTAGTTAGGGGAACATGACCTTGAGCCGCCAGGTCGAAGTGAACAGGGTATAGTTAGAGATCTTTTCGCTCGGGTTAAGCGAATGCAGAGATGCACCACAATATCCATATGAGAATCTCCTTTCAGAGTAACGAAGAATATACTACTGTAGGACAAAGCATGACGAGAGTGTAGCTAGATGAAGAGACCATCTTACCTTCCTCAGTGGGTGTAATGAAATTAGCTGCCTACAGACGTTAAACTACAAGCAAGAAAGAAAGTAAGTCTGCAGATTGGTTATACAGTCGCGGTTGTCAGTGTGCACTCTGTATACTCTTTATCACCGCACTGGATGGTCTCCTGCTGTTTTTATCTTCCACTGTAAGCCACGCGAAAGCGAACTCGTTTTAGTCGGTCGCTTTGCTGTTCGTATTCCCCGCTAATGAAGGCCAGAAACATTGCTTTCAGTCTGCCGCCGGTTAAAATCACCACTTACCCGACGCATTTGTTTGTAATGCACTAGTATTACGACGAGAAGCAAGAAATGCGGGCTGCTAGGGATTGCTTCGTGACCACTAGTCACTGTGAATTGCGCATCTTTTTTTGTATATACTTTAGTTACTAGCAAGGCCGAATGGAGCAACCACAGCTGGCATAGGTGTAACTGAAAAGTCCAAAAAGACAAAAGGAAACTGACAGTAAAGAATTACAACATTGAAAGAGAGTTTTACGCCTCTTCTGCATAGGTTCTTCTAATAAATTCTAGTCAAGAACCAGTTACTTCAACGTATTGTAAGAAAATAATAAATTACGATATTGGTAGCACTGCATGACCTGCTATAACAAGTGATAACCTGTTTCAGCCATTCATAAACTACAGGCTAGTGATATTTATTTGTTCGGTATGATTGAACCAGCAGACTAGCCAAGCATATTTTAAAAAAACCACATTACTATCAAATTATCCATAAAAAAACCTAATATTACGGCAAATGTAGACAGTTTGGTAACAAAACGGTCGTCAAGCATAGTGGTCTACAAATGGAATCAAAAATGGCTGGAAAAGCATCTAAATGAAAACCTAACCGGTTTAAATCCAGTATGAAAGTGTTTTTGCTTCAGAAACCATTTTGCCTTGTTAAAGAATATTCTTCTTGAAATATGGTAACTAAAGATGTTTGATAAAATTCTCTGTTTGGTGAATTGAAGGGAAAATAGTGTACGTTGAAACTATTTACTAATGCAGCAATTGGATTATCTTGAAATAGAATTCATGTTATGTATTTTCAGTCAATAGGATTTTAAGAAATTAACCGGTTCTCAGTGGTTCGGAATATGATTGGTTTGTAAATATTTGTACATACTTTTCTACATCCTCAACACTGTTCTCGTACATCTGTAATCTAAAAACCGTCAGTAAGAAAATATAATTCTGTTTGTAAGTTGATTCTATTACGTTTTTACTCTGTTTCCGTGGCCTTGCTTAAACCTAGATGCTTGCAGACGTCGATTAGGATAATATTTGAGGGTAAACAAATGAAAATCTGCGACACAGTTACTTTTGTTGCTTTAATTTATTTTGTGCATGACGCGTTTCGGGAATTTATTCCCATTTTCAAACGCACTATAAGTAGGTTTACATGTTTTTAGTTATAAAAATATGAGGAGTCGTTGTGTTTGTTTCTGCTGGACGTTTGTACAGTTTTCATGTGATTTGTTTTTGAAGGTTTCTGACGAAAATGGCAACACAGAAACACACACAAATACATCCTTAAATTACACAAACGTTATGGATGATGAACACAGATTGAAAGTTTGTGTATTGTACACAAGGCAAAGATGATTTAAAAAATCATCTTTGCCTTGTGTACAATACACAAACTTTCAATCTGTGTTCATCATCCATAACGTTTGTGTAATTTAAGGATGTATTTGTGTGTGTTTCTGTGTTGCCATTTTCGTCAGAAACCTTCAAAAAACAAATTACATGAAAACTGTACAAACGTCCAGCAGAAACAAACACAACGACTCCTCATATTTTTATAACTAAAAACATGTAAACCTACTTATAGTGCGTTTGAAAATGGGAATAAATTCCCGAAACGCGTCATGCACAAAATAAATTAAAGCAACAAAAGTAACTGTGTCGCAGATTTTCATTTGTTTACCCTCAATTTGAAACAGTTGCAGACTTTCACTAATCCATTTTGTTATGGATAAAGTTAAGAGGATAATATTTGATGAAAAGAGGTGCAAATGCACGTAGGATAGTTCGCAGGCCTAGATCATAACTAGCGACTCTCTACAAACAAATGAATTTATTTATATACAATATGGAATAATTTAATGTCATCATATGATCGAGGAGGAAAATTTTCCAGACCAGGTGCAATTCCTATAAATTGATTGTTATTATACTCAGATTGGTAATAAAAGACTTTAATTAGGTTCTCCTAATCATTTGACAAACCTCAGTTGTGAGTATTTATAATTCCTGTATTTCTGTCGATCAAATTCACAATGTTATACTGCGTAGTGTAACCTTTGGTCATTCCAATTTTGTTAAGTCTTGGACGTGAAGCAATATTCTGATTAGCCGGAAGTTCAGTTTGTTTTTCAAGAACTACCCGTTTACTACGTGCGGCGAGAATAGCCAACAGGGCAAATTAAGAAGCTTAACAGACTCGCAATAGATTAACTGCCTCATAGAAGTCTGCAAGTTTATTAGAAGTTTCTTGATTTGAATTTGAGTTTATTCCTACTGTGTTTTTGATGTTTCTTTGGATAGTGAATCCTAAAGTAGTGCAGCTTTCGTTGTGTTGAAAAAAAAAGAAGAATTATTATGTATCCTCCAATTTATCTCCACAAATGATAATCAGGTAAAAGGAAATGTACTTATTTTAGCGAATAAGTATATGCGTAAAGCATTGTTCGCTGGGAGACGATGACTTTTTGTACCTAAGTCTCGATTTGCCATGTGTCCCTTCCCTGGTCGGAGTTGGACCAACTTCGTTATCATCCATGTAAATGAGGATCTACGGTTAAAGTGGAATACAAAACACAGAGCTAACCACGATACTTCACAAGGACAAACGTGAGCTTTGCTAGAGGTAAAGGTAAGCTTAAAGGAAAGTAGAAATCTAAGCCGAAACCGAGATTCGAACTGCAGACGTCTCTATCTCTACTCAGAGTCACCAGACCGCTCAACTGATTATGAAAAATTTATTCTAATACTGAAACAATAATCAAGATTAACAGTTAATGCTACCATGGGGTTGGTTTTACAAGTTAAATTAAATTATTCCATCAATAAGAATTCTAATTCGTCACAGAGTTTTGAATGAGTCTTCACTTATATTTCATTTTATGTCCGTTAAAATTCTGAACCAAACACACCTGAATTTTAAGCAAACGGGATGATAAAAATTGAGGAATCATCAGGTATTTCACTGTCAGATATTTGATTTCGTAATTGTCTATGATTAATTCTTTTTTATAAACTGATTGGATCCCAATGAACCAGATTTGATTTATGCACCTAATTCCAATTTAAAGAAATTTGTCATAAGGAATTTAACTATAAGTTCAATTAGGTTGACGGAAAGTGGTGGGTGAGAGGTAAAGCGCTGGCGTCACATTCGGGAGGACGCGGCTTTGAATCTCCGTCCGGTCATGTAGGTTTGGGTTTTCCATGGTTTCCCCAAATCAACCAAGGCGAATACCTGGGATTACTTCAAAAGGCCATGGCCCAATCCGTTCCTGTTCCCTGCCCCTTGTCCTTTCCTTTTTCTAATGTTCTCGGTATAATATACATGGCGTAAGGAGTTGGTTGATCCATATGCTTGTGGGAGCCAGAAAAGGATTTGAGAAACGTTATACTTTCTTTTAAGGAATCATCCAGGCATTCAACTTGTCTGACGTCTGGAAAACATAGAATAAGGAAACTTGATTGTTTGAGATGGGATACAATGTTGGGTACTACAAAGTTTGAGCTCCGAGACTTAAATGAAACGCATATCTTTCAAACACCCTACTACAAAACCTTGCTTATGTTGGTAGAGGTAGGGTATACTATGGTGAAATTTTCTGGGCGATTCTATTAACAAACAATCATAAATTAAATTTCACGGAAATTTGATGAACATCTCTCTCTGCAGAACAAATATAAATTTCTTGAAACAGACTGAAAACTTACATATTATTATGTTTTTATAAAATAACTAGCTGACCCGGCAATGCTTCACTATTGCTGGACTTGAGTAGGCACATAGATTAAATGAAAAAAATATTTACATATAAATTTTAAACTGCTGTTTCATTCATTTTCAGTTGGAAAGGGTGAGAGGGGATGCGCTGTGGAAAACAAATGCAGGCAGTATTTTTCTGTTTGTTTCAAAGTATAAGTGTGGAAATTCCCATTGAAATCTGATGAAATATGTGGTTTTGTCTAAATTATGGGGAGGAGGGGTGGGTTTTTTAATTTTTTTGACAGGGGTGAAAACGTAATGGGGTTGGAAAGGGGGAGAGGGGATGAATATTCGGAAACCATACGTAGGGGGTATTTTTCTGTTTGTTTTAAAGTATAAGTGTACAAATTCTTATCTAAATCGGATAAAAAATGTGGTTTGCCTAAAATTATGGGGTAAAAACGTAATGCGGTTGGAAAGGGGAAGAGGGGATGAATATTCGGAAACCATATGTTGGCAGTATTTTTCTGTTTGTTTTAAATTATAAGTGTACAAATTCCTATCTAAATCGGATAAAAAATGTGGTATTGCCTAAATTATGGGGTGAAAAAATTATTGGAGTGGAAAGGGGACGAGAGGATTAATATTCGGAAACCGTATGTAAGCAGTATTTTTATGTTTGTTTTAAAGTATAAGTGTACAAATTCATATCTAAATCGGATAAAAAAATGTGGTTTTGCCTAAATTATGGGGTGTTATGGGGAATAGGGGGTGACTTTTTGAACATTTTTTTTTCACAGGAACCTTCGCAGACGCACACTCGAAAATTCTCCAAAGTTTCATTGCAATCTGATAAATGGTATAGGAATGCATAGAAGACGAACAAACCCACAAACAAACATTGATTTTTATATATAAGATTGGCGTCACCATATGTGCTCCAGGCCGAGAAGTTTTCGAACTATCCTTCTACACTGTCTGCAGAATTGTACAGTATAATCGTGTCCAATCTATAGCCAAAGTGCGGTGGCCTATGCGAAGCTTGTTACCTATTCAGCAGGCGTACATAGTTGCCTCTGTGAATGAAGCCTTATTTATTTTATTTGGTATTTAATCTTTAGGTCTTACAGCCATACAAGTGCTATTAATTTCCTCTAAATTTTTAGGCTATTATTTTTCACAAAAGTATATATTAAACGGTTGATACTTCCCGTGGCCAGTAAATGTTTTATGTTGAGAGGTAACTGGTTTCCGTCTTCTGAGAGTTATTTCATAAAATTTGTGATGTTGTTCCAGTGTTTCTTGCATCTAAAAAACATATGGTTGACGTCGCATTCAACCTCATCTTCACAGTCGTATCGGAGTGATTCAATTGCTTTGATTCTATACAGATGGGCGGGAAAGAAGCCATGGGTAAACTTTAACCAAGCTATTGTAGTTACTAGTCCTCTTGATGGGAAGCGTTTTGCCACTGGGATGTTGGTATATGGGGGTGGATGCAGGTTTCTTTAGTTACTTAATCTTTGTGACACTATGATCGGATCCATAGTCAATCACGCCATTTCCTTGGCTGAAGACATCATGGTGGTGTATGGTTCTCGACGCGGAATTAATTGCCTGGAACCTCGGGTTGGTGGAAAAAATTTGCGTCATTCGAGAAGTGGTCAGCGGTTGGTAAGATTATAGTGCATAGTTATTAATCACTGGATTGTATACGAAACGTGTGTCAAATCCATTACCTCTGTATGGAATGAGGCTGAAAGACATAATTGATGATGATTCGTTTGCTGGATTCTGACTTAACGGTTGGCTGAGCCTTTGCTGTTCATCCGTAAAACATGTCTGAATGGTGGTACACTGTGATCACGTTTTCCCTTTATATACGAACAAAACAATTCTCATATAGTCGGTCACACAGATACAGTTACGCAAACACACTTAACAACACTTAGAAACACAGGAAGGAAAGGAACTGGCAGTCTAACTTCCGCAGCCGAGCCTTGCGTGATTTCTGTTTTTCTACTTCGCTTTTTTCTAGTCAGATAAGTTTCTCAACCTCATAAAATCGCACTATAACCATTTGTCACAAATATTTAAGCGAAGAACTAGATGAAGTTACCTCGTACTCTTCTCGGCGCGACGCGATGGCAAGGTGGCGAATGTACTTGCCAGGAGACATGCATCAAGGGAGCAGCCTTTGATTATGCGCATTGTAGTTGAACGGAGTAGCAGCCAGCTGGGACTCTAGGCCGTTGGCCGTAGAGACGTGTCATTCGATACACGCCGGAAAACAACCGCGATCCCAGGCAGCGTTTATTAATCCGTTGCGGCCGAAGTACTCGGCGAGTAGGCTACCTCGCGGGACTGCAATTTCCCAGACTCGCCTCTCCGCACCATGATAAAGACGGTGAAATTGCCTGCGGAATGGCGCCATTAATAACTGGTAATTGCGGAGAGGAAACAGTTACCGCAGGCCCGCCACTGGCTGCGTATTAAATAACGTACACACACAATACGCGCGAGAGAAAGAGAGAGGGCAGTTGAAATTCACGAGTTTTCGCATTACGGCGCAACACCTTTCATCCGCCGCATAATTTCCAAAGTAAATGGTAATTTGCACGGGTTAGCCACGGCTATTATTTGTGTAATATTATCGTCACGAATGCATCGAGTCCAGCGGTGGAGGAAGCGTTTTTCCTTTTTATTTCTTTCTCTTCAAGCTGAACATCTGCGTTAAGGGATACAGGCGTCACTGCCGGGTGTTTTTGTGTGTGTCGTGTAAGCTATTGGTCGCAGTGTAGCTTAATGAAGCCTTCAGCAGGCTGCGGGCCGTTACTCGCTGGCCCCTGCGACAGCTAATGATTCGTGCGGTAAGGAACGGGGCGTGTCGGAATGTGGGAGGGACGTCAAATGCGGTAGTGACAGGGTGAAGTGAACTTACCGCTGACATCGCGCGTAACAAGTGGCTTCTATCAACCTCCAGTGAACAGGAGTAGGGATGTGATCCAAGCAGATGTTGCACCGCTGGTTACGCCTCTGGCCGTTTCAGTGTAGAAACACTGTTACAGAAAATCCTCTTTAATACAATGCGTTGAACATGGAGACTGCACACTCAATGGTTCGTCAACCATCGCCTAATCCCGATAACGCCCGAAGTGTTAGTTATATTGACTGCCACAATAGCGCTGCTTGCTTAGTCAGCAAAATTCAAATGAATAACTGTATTGTCTTTATTTGCGTTTATACTGTTAAAAGGAAGCGTACATTTCAAATAAATAATTAAATTTCATTTTATTTGCACTTATATTGTTCAAAGAAAGTTTAATTACGATGCCAGTTAAAATGAAATCGTCTGTTGTGTAGCACAGATACAAATTATAATTTCATGCAGAGATATAAAAAATTATAAAGTTCGTTTGAATATACATGTTGCTTTTTGTTTATTTACGATGACTGGATGGATAGGAGAATAGCATCCGATTTCTTTGTAGCAGTTACTGGAATGAAGTGACAACATAACCTAAGAATTTTTTGACAGAAGAAAAAGTTGTAGCGTATCGCCAGGGGGGGGGGGAGAATTATTAATTAATTATTAATATTTTACGCTATATAGGATACTATAATTGAATGTCAAAATGTAAATTATTTAAATGAGAATTGGATGATTCTGGGATTTGAAAACTGTCACAAAAAGACATTTTAATAAAGATTTTCACAATGGCATCTACAAATCTGAGCGTATTTACCATTACGTTAATAAACAAGAGGTTTTGCAACTTTCTAAGCAACGCTCAGACGTACAATGAGCCCTTTAAATGCAAGCAAACAAGTATAGTTGTACTTTAAAAATCTCACAATTATTCTAATACAAAGTATGTTACCAGTTATGATGATGGCAAACAATAATGAATTTTAATAGGTTGGGACGCCACGAATGATTAACCTGCATTCGACAGTTACACAGTCTAGCTCAGTGGTTTATCAGATCAGAGCAAGGATCTTTATCTCAGATGCGCTTACGGGTACAGTTTCACGGAAGTTGCAGGCTGAATGGCTTCGAAGAAACACATTACCGTTCCACGGCAGGTAGCGCTGAGCGTCGTAACTGGCCACGCCAGCAATATGCGGCAAGTCGCAAGTCAGAAGTGCGCCTTAGATGGTCTCCAGGACACAAGTCAGCCCAGCACACATGGACCGCAAGTCACCAGTGACTTGTCTGGGCTCCCAACTGGAGGGAAGTCAGGCAGGAAGTGTCTCGTCTTTTTCTGCCGCCATGGAGGTAAACTCTGACTCCGCCTCTTGTGGCTCGACGACGACATAGAACATAAAATTCCCCGAATCTTAGTACTATGTTCCCTGTGATTGGCTGACCATCTGACGTCATGTGAATCTGTGCTTCTCTTCGCCGCGTTAAGTTTCGGCAAACCTCGGGAGCCGATGTCTCCTTCGGGAGGAAGGAATTCTGTTTACCGGTTGCCCACCAGAAATCCCTAATCCTCTTAACATTCTGCCCAAAAGGCGCCAGTGCGTCTGCCCTTCACTGAAGCGTAAAATCCTTGCCTCTTATCCTTTCAAACGCATCTTTCGAACATGCAGTGGACATCCCAAGAAATGGAAAAATATTCTATTCCTTTACTCTATATACAATAAAAAGTTATATGTAACAGGGAGCTTAGCGAATCGTTACATAATGCCCCACTGTTAATGAAAATTATTATGACATAATAATTTTATTTTGAGTTTTGTGACTCTACTTTAGTTGAGACCAAAACATACTAATTTAGCACTTTAACAATTACCACAGTTTTTAAATGAGATCCCAAAATCACCGCGATTCTCGATTTGTGAATTGAATTTTAATGGGCTTTCTTACATCTTTTGGCCGTCTTAGAATTCCTTTACTCTATATACACATGAATTCAGATAGCCATCCCTCATACAAACATATATTAAACACAATAATAACATATACATGAGAATATAAATTGCACATAGACCTATTTACATAAAGGCTTAAAAATTAAAAAAAACTTCTAGGAAACCTTAATATCTACAATATACGCAGAACATTGTCAGAGAAACTGAAGTAAGTGAGTGATTTACACAAAATTTTAGGAATCTAATTGATCATATCTTAATAAAAATATATATATATTTTTTTTAAAAAAACTAAATTTTCCCTTCAGGATTTTAAACTTAGAGCAAAATCAAAATATTTATAAACATGACAAAACAATAAGACTAAAAGATATGTACATTAGCTGTATGTGATCCAGCTTAAGACATCTTTAAGATCTCAAGCTATCCAACATTTATTTAAATATTTGTCACGCCTGCACTTATCGTGGGTATCCATGAGTTTTACCAAACACGGGTGCGACAAAAATAAAAACCAACAAACATTTCGCTATCAAAATCTGCTGAACTTTAGCAACAACTTTACGTTAAACAGGCACAAAAATCTGAATTTCCCGTACATATAAAAACTCACCATTGCCTCACCAAATCGCAACCAAAAATTTAATTTTTCCGCTCTCGTCCTCACTTAATACAATGAAGCAACGAAGTAAAATTGTGTTTCCCCCGTGTAAATGTAACCATTACTTACGATCCCTTTGAAATTCCGTGATAACAAAACAACTAACATGATCTCTCAGGCAAAGTTTATACGTTAGGGCATTGATACGGCACTTTCGCCACCCTATACGCACGTATAACTAGAAGTAAACGTTGAAATGGTAACTTTGACCATGTTTCAACCGTAGACGATGTGGTATCTGTTGACCACACGCTACAAAAGACTTCTGCCAATAGAAAGACTTTAAATGTAACTCGCGTAAATGCTCAGATGTTACATACTCGTACAATTCATTCATTTGCACCACAGATCGCAAAATTATTTTCTGCACGGCACATTACATTTCTTGGAAACTACTTCTTTTAACCTCGCCATTTGATCGTAGTGACAGTTTAGACTTGAGGCGAAGCGTGAAAATCTTCCTTCACACCATATGCTCATGATTGCATAATATTTAGGCGGTGTGGTAAAGTTTAAGTTTACGGGAATTACGTAAAGCCATCTTTTTAAATTGTGTCCGTTAATGCGAGATAGTCAGAATGACTTAAAAGTTTCACGCGGATTCACATAAAGTAAGGAAAAGTTGGTTCAGCATCTAGTTTCCGAATGCGGAATTTATTTTAACTAGCTTTTTCTTCTATAAATGAAAGGTTTGCCGTTGGTACTTTCTTCCTTTCTCAGCATTTAGCATCACCTGCACTTTATTAATTTTTAATTCAACTTAATAGAAGCCATATCACATACAGTACAATATTTTTATTATTACTTAATCGGACAACATTAAATCTCAGCTATTTCATCACCGCATTGCATGCTAGATAATCATGATTAGAAATGATTATTCAGTGACTTTTAATGCGTCCATGTATTTTCTTTTGGAAACCTATTCTGTTTCCCGAATACACAGCTTTGCCGTATTCGACAGAATTTTGCAGAACGTGAAAGCTTTCGCATGCAGTAGCCACGGAGCATAGACCCTTGGTCCTGCTACCTGTCGGGTTTCTCGGAAATTCCATTGTGTTCCGCCGCAAACCTTTGCTAATGGGAACAGCTGATAGTAACGACCTTCCTGATCGGCTATTTAAACTGTTATTCATGGCACCGATCTGGTAAGCCTGCAAGTATACTGTACTCAATGACGAGTCACAATTTAACTTCTGAAAACTGTCTACAGCAAAATATTTTAATCTTTGCATTTGCAAGTAATATTTTTCTGATCGGAAGGAACTAAAAACCTGTGTAGCACTCCTTGTCAAATCACAGATAGAAAAGTCCCACGCGATGCTTATTGCCTGAGAATTTTTAGAATAATCTCGATTTTCACTGAACATTGAAACATTAACGGACACTCTTCTTGCCTTAATGAAAGACATGTACTGATGATCCTTCGACTCGTGCCCGAAAAATGTCTTACGTTTCACTGACCGCTGTCGCTTTACTACCGAGACGGTACCGTTATACAACTGAGATTATTAAGCTCAGAAATTTTCGCTTTCAAACTAAAAATTTCTTTCACTAGACGCTGAGTGGAGACTTTGTCAACTGATTCACTGGCAATCTGCAATTCGACAAGCTGAGACACTTCCTCAGACTGGTCGCAGTGATCACATTCTGATCCTATTGTGGTTTGCCAGCGAATAACCGACAAGTTATCGTCACTGAGCGTGCGATCTACCTCTTGTGTTTGCAAATCATTTTTGACTTCGGATAAAATCGCGACGTCAGGTTTTACATTCGCTTCTCCACTATCAATACTTTTCTCAGTTTTCTGAGGAGAGATCGATAATCTGTCCTCAATGACGTGGAGTAGACGGTCTTGGTGCCTGTCAAGTGCGTCGATTTTTCCTGACAAATGTGCCTTCATGTCGTCTTGCGATTTTTGAAACTGTGACTTCATGTCCTCTTGCAATTTTTGAAACTGTGACTCTATTTTTTCTTGTGATTTCACTAAGAATGCCATAATATCCGTTAGTTGTAGTGTGCTTTCAATTGGAGCTGGTGCTGTGTTTTCTGTTGCATGTGTGTTTCTAGCATTGGACTGTGCTGAGGCCCTTTCGTCAGGGACATCTGGAAAATTTTCCGTCTCTGTCTCACCAATACATATGGTAGATTGCGAGCTGTACCCCGCTTCGGAAGTTAAATCAACACTTGCAACCCTCTGAGTTTCCGCAATAGTGTCCGGATTAACTGCGTCGGAAATAGATTCATTCATGATCTCCTGGGTGTCTGAATTTACATTTAAATTTTCCATTATGACAGCCCCAGATCTAAGCTTCATGAACGACCTATACTATCAAATCCGAAGTCCCACAAAATCGAAAGTCTCAAGAAAAAATCACACAAAATCTCCATACAAAACACAGGAAAAAACAGAAATACCCCAGCAATTCTCGCGATTCAATAAAACAATACGAACCTCCCCCAAATTCAGCAAATGATGCACCACATATCAAATAAAAATTTCAAAAGACAGACAAATCACAAAAATCAATATCAACGCTGTAATGGATAAACATAGCAAGTGCATGCGGACAGAACCTCGCACAAATTATACATCAAAATTAAGCACAAACATGAGCACATAAGAACACATAAATTTTCAAAAGAAACCAAACACAAAATACATGTAATGAATGCAACATCAAAATGAAATTATGCACTATCTATTTTCTACAAGAATAATAAAACTGCCAAAAGCCATTTGCAACACTCCATGAAACTTATTAAAAATTCTGGGTTTCAATACCACGTTTTACTCGTGCCCCAACGCTTGGGTTCGCCAATTGTAGCGTATCGCCAGGGGGGGGGGGGAGAATTATTAATTAATTATTAATATTTTACGCTATATAGGATACTATAATTGAATGTCAAAATGTAAATTATTTAAATGAGAATTGGATGATTCTGGGATTTGAAAACTGTCACAAAAAGACATTTTAATAAAGATTTTCACAATGGCATCTACAAATCTGAGCGTATTTACCATTACGTTAATAAACAAGAGGTTTTGCAACTTTCTAAGCAACGCTCAGACGTACAATGAGCCCTTTAAATGCAAGCAAACAAGTATAGTTGTACTTTAAAAATCTCACAATTATTCTAATACAAAGTATGTTACCAGTTATGATGATGGCAAACAATAATGAATTTTAATAGGTTGGGACGCCACGAATGATTAACCTGCATTCGACAGTTACACAGTCTAGCTCAGTGGTTTATCAGATCAGAGCAAGGATCTTTATCTCAGATGCGCTTACGGGTACAGTTTCACGGAAGTTGCAGGCTGAATGGCTTCGAAGAAACACATTACCGTTCCACGGCAGGTAGCGCTGAGCGTCGTAACTGGCCACGCCAGCAATATGCGGCAAGTCGCAAGTCAGAAGTGCGCCTTAGATGGTCTCCAGGACACAAGTCAGCCCAGCACACATGGACCGCAAGTCACCAGTGACTTGTCTGGGCTCCCAACTGGAGGGAAGTCAGGCAGGAAGTGAATCTCGTCTTTTCTGCCGCCATGGAGGTAAACTCTGACTCCGCCTCTTGTGGCTCGACGACGACATAGAACATAAAATTCCCCGAATCTTAGTACTATGTTCCCTGTGATTGGCTGACCATCTGACGTCATGTGAATCTGTGCTTCTCTTCGCCGCGTTAAGTTTCGGCAAACCTCGGGAGCCGATGTCTCCTTCGGGAGGAAGGAATTCTGTTTACCGGTTGCCCACCAGAAATCCCTAATCCTCTTAACATTCTGCCCAAAAGGCGCCAGTGCGTCTGCCCTTCACTGAAGCGTAAAATCCTTGCCTCTTATCCTTTCAAACGCATCTTTCGAACATGCAGTGGACATCCCAAGAAATGGAAAAATATTCTATTCCTTTACTCTATATACAATAAAAAGTTATATGTAACAGGGAGCTTAGCGAATCGTTACAAAGTGAAGTTTATTAAAACTAACTTAGAGAAAGTTTACTCAAAACGCAGGTTATCACGAAATATATCAATTCCTGTTTTATAAATTAGAAAAAATTTTATAACATTAAAAATTTCCGTCATCAATAAAAAAGATAATGATTAATGTTTTTTCGTTTTTCCTCAGAAACCTTACCAGAACAACTTCCTATTACCAACATAGGTGGTACCCATCATTTTTGACGGGCGGTAAAACTAGTGCTTATATATGAAAAGTGATAATTTCTGGCGTAACAATGTCTAGGATAGAGAAATAAATCATCACTTACCGTAACATGAAGCGTTACGCTGGCGAAACAAACGCAATTTAAAGTTAAAAGACGTCAAGTACCATTTACTCTTGTTCGATGATGATTCAGTACAGAGACACGATATTAAATTGAAGTAATTTTTCTGCAGTTTCGGCCATTACGGACCACACTATTTAAACTGTCCTTTTCCTTTACCTATGTTTCTGGATATCCTCCTTTGCTATCCACACTTCTTGCAAGTCTTTATTTAACTTGGTGAACCACGTCTCCTTGTTCTTTTTGTTGAGGAAGTAATTAAAGTTCCTATTGCTCAGCCTTCTAGTATTGATAGGGCGATATGGCTATAGAAAACAATTCTTCTGCTACGAATGGTGTCTATGATCTTTTCTACACGTGTGTAGAGATTATGATTGTATCTTCTGAATTCGCAATTTTCTTTGATTGGATTTAGGATTCTCTTTAAGATCTGTCTTTCTTTTATTTTTAATTTATCGATCAGACCTTTTCTATTCACAGCAAGACATTCTGCAGCATATAGAGCCTCCGGTAGTATTAAGGTGCCGTAATGTCGTTTCATGGCGTTAATAGATACAGATTCTTTATTGTAGACATGTTTGGTTAGTTGATATGTCGTCTCCATATTCATAAGGGTTCTTCCATTGGAATTTACCCACTCTCCAAAGTACTTAAATTTTACAGTTAAACAGTTCTACTGTAAAAAAAATCAACTGGCGATTTTTAAATTGATTTCATTATTCGATTTTTTAAATAGCCTTTCGAATAGTTATTCAGGTAAAACAGGCAAGCATTTCAGTTGTAAAAATTTGTTGCTTTTCAGAACATTCTTGAAAAGTATTTTTATGGAATTTACTACCTGAATCATGAAAATTTCTGTCGAATGAGACATAAGATTTTTCCTCCAAAAAATTATCTGCTGACGCACCGATTTGTTTAAATTACTGATTTTCATATACTGCTAAAACGATAAACCCAATAATAAAGGCTTTCTTAATGTTTAGGAGACTAATATCACAGTACGTTTTGAAGGAATTTTCGAATTAGCAGTTTCAGAAATAAAGGCAGTGGGGATTAGAATTTTTGTTTATGCAAAAGAAACCTAATTCAATAAATAAAAATAAAAATAATTTGAGTGTCGACGGGTTGTCATCTTTCATTTTACACTCAAGCAAATGATCCAAATTAAAGATTCTTCTACCTATTTATCAAACATAATTATATTCGCTGTCACGAGTTTTCCAAAATTTACTTTACTAGATGGCCAGTGCGAAAATTATGCGAATGATATACTATGAATAGCGAGGTTGGTGGTTAGTAGTAAGGGAGTGTGCATAAACTACGTGGCTCGGTCTAGGGGGGGGGGGAAGGGTTGTCTGGAAAGTTATGCTGGGATACGTGGGGTGGGGTTGGGAGGGGGGTTTCAGAGCCAGGCCACGTATCTTTTCGTTCACAGTTAAAATAAGATACAGAACACACAACAGCTTGTGAATATTTATTTCTGCCATTTAATTGTCCCCGTATGTAATTTCTGATAGTCTGACAAGAGAAAACAGTACAAACTGTCTTCTGGAATCAATAGGGGAAAAGGCTATGTGCTACGTGGAAATAGGGAGAGGGTAGTGACAAAAGCCACGTTGGGCTAAGTGGGGTGGGGGGGTGGGGAGGGCGTTCACAGGTGGTTAAAATGGAGCGACGTGGTTAATGGACGCTCCCTGGACAGGTTAAAGATACTTATGACACAAGCTCATGGTATTTTAGAACATAAAACAAAATGTAATGTACTTTGCAATTTACATGTTTTAATAACATTACAAAATGTTTACATTAAAAGATTAAATTATAAAATATTTATACTACAAAACCACTTGATGAACATTATTGCCCAGTTCTGTGATTTGTGGTGCCGCTAATATATATATATATATATATTATATACATAATTATATTCGCTGTCACGAGTTTTCCAAAATTTACTTTACTAGATGGCCAGTGCGAAAATTATGCCAATGATATACTATGAATAGCGAGGTTGGTGGTTAGTAGTAAGGGAGTGTGCATAAACTACGTGGCTCGGTCTAGGGGGGGGGGAAGGGTTGGCTGGAAAGTTATGCTGGGATACGTGGGGTGGGGTGGTGTATATATATATATATATATATATTATATATATATTACAATTGTCTTAAGGTTAGTAAGAACTGAAACAGAACGTAAATGAAAATTTCTAAGTTACAGGATTCTGAAGTTAATGAAATTATAACAGAAGTGAAGACGGGCAAGCGGACAAACCAGTGATTCCTAAAAGGTTCAGTTTTTTTTCTAATAACTGGAATTTGAAGCAGGATATTGCCGGAAATATTACTTACTGCTTTTTTATTTTAATAAAAAACTAGGGAATTAAAATCTCCCAAGTTTTCAGCCCTTTTCGTTTATGTTTTACGGGGAATCCCTCGACTGTATTGTACGTCATTTATATTTTTGTTCTACCAAGTTGATAAACTCTTTTCGTTTATGTTTTACGGGGAATCCCTTGAGTGTATTATACGTCATTTATTTTGTATTCAGTAGTATTTACACAGAAGCACAACCCTCTTCGTCTGCTCTCCAGATGCCAGTAATGAAAGAGTCCGAGTGGCTGGCAAACCCGTGTACAGAGGAGCAGTAATTCCAATTGATTTTTTTTTTACATACCTATATATTTGATTTATGGCTAAATAAATTACATATTACTTAAAAATATCTTTTATATTTATTATTACTGCAAACGCGATTAAAACAATAACAAAGGTATTTTAGCGCCTTTCCGGTACTTTGCGCAACATGATTGTGACGTTTAGGTAAAAATGGTCACTTGGATGTTACGTAACGTTTAGGGAGGGGGAAGGGGGTACATAAAAACGTTACGGTGCGTTACATGGGTGGGAGGGAGGGAATAAAATCTTAAAAAATTGCGTTACGTAATACTTGAACGCCCCCTGAGGATATGAATGATCTTTTGGTTACTAACGATGAATTGTTAGTGTGATATCAGTTATGTCATTAAAGTGAGTTCAGTGTTGTGCATTAAGAGGTAAAAATCCTTTCAATACATCACATATATTTGAAATCTCCGTATAAATCATAATGCACTAAATATAAATTCAGGGTGTACTTTATGCATGTCAGAAAACTATAGATAACTTATTTTAGTTATGGTTTTCGTTAAACTGTGTTCTTATCTCATTGTTCGTAATACCGAGTGGTTATAATTAAACTTTCCCTATGTAACTCGTTATAACATGGAAAATAATTATCGTACGAGTACCAAACTTGGTAGTATTAATGTCAAGGATATGGGGAAGAGAAATAATGCAGAATCAGTTCAATTGAAACACTTTTAATGTGCTGCTACGGTACAACATACGATTACATACCGGTACCATTACTGCTACAAGAGGGGCTCAATATGGCGCCCATAAGTGTCCAGAAGAGTCTGAAAGCGCAGGATTGTATTCTGCACAGCAAAACGTAGCATGTCCGTAGGTATGCTGGCTACCTCTCTTGATATGCTGCGCTTCATATCAGCACATGTGTGAATGTTCCCCTGGTAAACCCTGTTCTTCAGTTAGCCCCACAACCAGAAATCACAGGGAGTGAGGTCATGTGATCGTGCCGACCTCGTATTTGGAAACGATCGTCTGATAATTCGATCGTTTCCAAATATGTTGATCACGATGAATGATCACGGCACCTGGTGGCCATAGTTGGAACTGGACGGTGGCGCTGTGACGCATGGAAATGATGCACCCCATACTCTGGACATTAATGCTACCAACTTTGGTACTCGTATGGTAATTAGTTTCCATGTTATAATGTGTTAAAAAGGGAAAGTTTAATTATTTCCACCCGGTACTTCCGTTGAATATATACACGTTGCTCTTCATGTCTCGGCGATTGAGTTGATAGAACATATACAAAATGTTGGTTGAAATCATTGTAGATTCAAGAATGGCCCTGCCATAGAATCGGATCTAGTTTTCTACGACGTACCATCCTTGTTGCCTGTCACGGACGGGGAAGACACTATGCGATATTCTTGCATTCATTTGCCTGCCGAGCCTTCGTTTGTGCACCCAGCCTGAGGAAGCTCGAGCGGTTACAGTCAACACCATCTGTCTCTAGGTGATGTTACAGCTCGCCCGAGTACCACACTAAACGGACTGACGAATCCAAGCCACATCGTACCAGCCGTCCTGGTTGCGGTTTTAGACAGTTTCCTGCAATCATATAGGCGAATGCTATGACGCTCCCCAAGCTCCGCTTCATAAACTACACATTTCACAAATAAAAAATATACTTACACAGAACCCAAAAGGCTACAAGTTTCGCAAACAAATGGCAACACTGAGTTTCCTCCAATAGATTAAGTGCGACGAGTCTAACAGGCCCGATTAGACTTCAGCCACATACTCAGCTCCTACCCCCCCCTCCCACCTCCCTCTCTCACTGGGCCACCTGTCGGTCCCTTCGTCCATCGTGGTCGAATCGAAGAAAAACGTGACATAAACAGAAGGTTGTATAGAAGGTGTTCAATGAAAGAAGGAAGAGCGTGAAAACATGTGCGTACTTTTAACGCGTTGTTCCAATACCCCCTCCCACCTCTGTAACGCACCGTAACGTTTTACAAGACCCCCCTCCCCCCAAATTGCGTTACGTAATACTTGAACGCCCCCTCAGGAGAAAGATTGTTCCACTTTTAGTGAAATGCCGAAACATCGGCACAGAAATGTTGTGCAATCAACCTATTTCTTCATTTCTCTACGAGTTACCGAATTAATTGTGGAAAGTCTACAGCAATTGGTAATGAATCTACAAAATTAACAGAACTGAAATTAGCCTTCACGCACTTATAACAACACTACATGTTACCCGCTACTTCGTACGCATGAACTAATCATTTATGTCCGTACATGAAATTTATGAACATATCACAAACAGAAACGAGGCCTGAGCAACCGATATAACATTACAGAGACTAACAGACGCTATCCGTCTGTCTGTAACCGTTCGGTTAGATTTCAAAATTTCATGACAAAACCGTATTTTTTTTCTAGTGATACACAGTAGTTCCTTGTCACATTTAATCAAGATTGCTTTAGTCCTTAGTCGTGAAAACTAACAAACATACAGAGAGAGAGAGTTCGCATTTATAATATTAACTAGCGTAAATTTGGGCACTTTGCCTAGCATTTGTGAGATAAACCCATTAGTAAGACGTTAATGATGAACTCAGTTCCGTTTTCCAAAGGAGAAACAAAACTCGAAAATAGCTCCTGAAATTGTTTGCGGTGTCGGCGAGGAAACTATACGATACCTTTCTTCCCTCGACTTACGACGGGGAAAAAACAATGGGCATCGAGCGAGACGTAACAGACGTAAAACTAGGGTGAAAAACGTAATTGCAGTGCTAGGCAGGCACTGGCTCGGAAAATTGAAGCCCGAGATATGGATCTCGCGGTCCGCACGATGCGTAAGCTACCGACGACATACTTCTTGGAACACAACTTCAGAGGGCGTTTAAGTGTTAATGACGTTCGACTAAAACTAGGATTATCGTTTTTCTGTTGTCAGTCCCTCGACTGGTTTGATAAAAACCTCCGTATCTTCCAGTCTTGGACTAATCTTATCATCTCAACATGCTCGTTAGAAGCTACGTCCTCTCTTACATGTTTCATACAGTCCAATATTTGTATTTCTCTACAGTTCATTCCTCCACTAACAAATTAACCAGTCTCTCAAGTCTTAAAATGTGGACCACTATTCTGTCTTTTCTTTCCCCGAGACTTTTCCACAAATGTCTTTCCTTCGTCCGGTCATTTCTAACCGACTTTTATTTCGTGCCTTTCTGTACAGTTCATACTAAGCATCCTTGAATAGCACCACATTTCAAATGCTCAATTTTTTGTTTTTCTTTCTGGCATTCCTTCTATAAAGTGCTGAAATTCATACAGTTTTAGAGATTTCTCAAAGATTTCTAGGACAATATTTCAAACTATTTTTCAAGAAGGATCTTTGCGCTATTGAGATTCTGATTTTATCATCGTTGGTTATAATTTTACTTCATAAGTAATAGAATTCCCTGACTTCTCGTAAGTATTAAGTGATTCAAAATCAAGTCTTTGGAAATACGCATCACATGTGTACTCTGGTAGGAAGAAAAACACAAACTTTTCTAACGGGTTCAGAAAAACTGGTTACGAGTTAATCTCAACGATCGAAATTGTTGAAGCCTATTACGGTTCGTTAAATATCGCTGTTCCGTCGTAGTTTTTACATCGTTGAGCAAGAGCAGCATCGGTTTTAAAAAATTGAGTTGAAGCAGGAAAATTAAGCAGAGGAAAATAATGATAATCTTTTTAATGTACAGAATGGCGTGTAGAAGGACAGAGACAGTGCCTTATCAATATAGCGGTCTTTCTGGATTTTACAGTTTTTATCAAAAAATGGAATGAATCATTACCGGAAATTTGATTGTTCAATACATTTTGTTGGTAATCATAATTATCATTGGAGATAGAATGTCATTAATCAGATAATAAATGTTGTGAATGAAAATACTTTTGATTTTTTTTAATTTCTAGGTTCCAATATTAATTTTGTTAAAAGATATTACAAAAAGTAAGTTTTTAGTCAATTTTGGTTCGGAACTTTCAGAGCGCGAAACCAACCTGGATATGGAAAATTTCTTTTGTTCTTCAGTCAATAGATACGAAAAGGAACTTGTGAAATAATTTTGCATGAGAAAATTTAGCTGGAGCTATACATTCTAAGACATACGAGGAAGGACGAGTGTCTTTTTTTTTTTTTTTTGATGAAGAGATTAGCTGAAGTTAGCAAGAGATGATAGAATGCGTCAAACAATCCGAAAATGTGAAGAAAGAAAACATGTCGAATCGTACGTCCTATTCGTTACAACCTCGGGATTTTTAAAATGTTCGGTCACTATATTCACTGGATGCAAGCTGCAGATTCACACAGGTAAAGAGACGGTTGGAAGGGATTTGATTCGCTAGTGCTTAGAGACGGGTGAGGAAGAACGGTCATTCTGCGCCAAGAGCCGCTGATGGCTTCACTTCTCGCGGGGACAAACAACGACGCTGTGGGAACAGAACAGGCACCTCGGATGGAGTCGTAACACGCATGTTCCATCAGCGCC
Organism: Vandiemenella viatica; assembly: GCA_031002005.1. Taxonomy (NCBI): domain Eukaryota; kingdom Metazoa; phylum Arthropoda; class Insecta; order Orthoptera; family Morabidae; genus Vandiemenella; species Vandiemenella viatica. Next base: position 125,972,966 of record CM061914.1, read on the forward strand.
ACTTGACAAATAAAAAAACGGGCCTCCTCGGCTCGGCTGACGCGAAATAAATTTCCCCGCGAGATATTCGGCCGCTAATGTTGGTCGTCCCGACGACATCAACAATTATCTCGTGTTTAATGTCCCAAGCGACGCGCGGCCATCAGCACCGTACGCACCTGCGGCCGTAAGGGAGCGTGCACAAACTACGTGGCTTGGTCAAAAAAAAGGGGGGGGGGGTTGGCTGGAAGACTACGCTGGCCTCGTGGGGGTGAGGGGGTGTTCCGAGCCAGGCCACGTAGCTTTCCTTTCATTATTTTTCACAGTTAAAATGAGGAACAGTATTCACAACAGCATGTTAATATTTATTTCCGTCATTTAATTATCTCCGTATGTAATTTACAATAGTCTGACAAGAGAAAACAGTACAAAATGTCTTCTGGAATCAAAAGGGAAAAAAGCTACGTGCTACGTGAGGGAGGTGGGATTTTTTTTTTTTTTTAACTGTTTAACGTCTCTTAACAGCGAGGTCTTTAGAGACGGGAATGGATGGGGGAGCAAGGAATGGGAAGGAATTTGGCCATGGCCTTTTAAAGGAAACATCCCGGCATTTGCCTGGAGTGATTAGCAAAACCATGGAAAACCCAAATCTGGATGCCTGGACGGGGATTCGAATCGGCTTCCTCCCGAATGCGAGGACAGAACGGGGGGGGGGGGGAGTAGAGGCAAAAGCCACGTAGGACTACGTGGGGGGAAGAAGGGGGGGGGTTCACAGCAAGCCAAAATGGAGCTACGTGGTTTATACACGGTCCATAATAACGTGTAAAGCTACGGCGTTCGGCAGTACACCCTGTTATTTATAAGCTGACCCCTACACGATAATACGCTGATTTCCCCCGAAGCTCAACGAACGTGCAAAAAAAAAAGATGCTTGTGTAATATATCGGTGGACTGAATATAACACCGGAATCTGCCATATCTTTTTCTCATTAGTCGTGTACGAAATACTATCGCCCGCTGTGGTACCGTACTCAGATTGTGTATGAAACTGAATGCACTAAAAGAGATACTTAAAAAAAAAGATTTAAATTTTTATGAATATTAATTTTCACGTCATATTTATCATCCGATATACGAACTTCTCTACGCAATGACATGATTTCGTATGGCACCGTACTCAGATTTTGTACAAAAGCTATTTTTCAGAAAAAAAAGAAAAAGAATAGGGTCTACTGATGTGATTTAAAATTTTTCGAACATACTTTCACGACATATTTTTATTATCGGATCCACGAAATTCTCTACACAATGACATATATGATTTTGTATTAAAAACCATTAGAAAAGCAAATTTCTTAAGATTAATGATTTAATATTTTTTCTAAAACCAGAAACACCAGTACGACAGCTGAAATTTTCCTATTACGAGACTAAACAACACTGATAAATTGTGAACAAATCTTAAGAAATATAGGCGGAAAAGTTTTTTTACAGCTTTCCCCTAGAAACTGGTACAAATTAAAAACTTTTCTATTGTTGGATGTCAACTTTCATGAAGTTACATTATCATTCGATGACTTATGAGAGGGACAGTGCGTATATTGTACATATGGATGATTTTTTTCCCGATATTTTACTTTTTTTTAACAACACTTTATTGTATTATCATTACTGTTACAAATTACGCACACAGTGCATCATTATAATATGTATTTAGCCTATGAATTAGAACGTATAACTCATTGTTAAATGCCTTTTCGTTTAACGCGATTTCTAACAACGTAACTACTGCATAAAATGCAAGCTGCCTGTACATTAAACGAGGATAAATTAGGCGTTTAAGAAAACTGTCACTGCATCGTAGGTTCCATCGCAGTTAGAAAATATTGATAACAACAATAAAATTTTAATAGATACAAAACATGTTATGAAACGTAGCAACACACCGAGTGTGGAGGGTGAGCGGTATTGCTCTGGCCTCGAATTCGGGAGGACGCGGGTTCGAATCCCCGTCCAGCCATCCAGATGTGGGTTTTCCATGGTTTCCCCAAATAACTCCTGGTGAATGCTGGGATGCTTCCTTCAAAAGACCGTGGCCGAATTCCTTCCCGTTCCTTGCCTCTAATACCTTTCCCCTTCGACCTCGACGAGGCGTAAGGGGGCATCCATAAATTACGTGAGGTGATTTTCCGATTTCCGGACCTCCCCCCCCTCTGGTGAGACTTCGTGAGGTCTGGCCCGCATCGCCCCCCTCGCCCCCCCCCCCATCCCCTCTGGTGAGATCTGGTCCGTGAGAACCCCCCCCCCCTAGAAATCAACCTCGCAACTTTTGTAGACCTTTTTTAGGTCTCACCCCCACTTTCCGACGAAAACCCCCCCTAAAATCGACTTTCCCGTCAATTTTAGGATTTTTTTAGCAACAATATTTCAAAAACTTCACGTGAGATTTCCGTAGGCCCCTCCCCCTTTTCGTGACATTTGGTGAGATTTCGCCGGGCCCCCCCCCCCCTATTTCAACTCACGTAATTTATGGACGCTCCCTAAAGCAAAATAATAATAATAATCATAACAATACTTACTTCTTTAACGTTGAGAATCATAGTTGTAACCACATCTAGCTGTCAGAATACGGCCGGAAACAACCAGTTCCTGTGATTCCTTCAGAACGTAAACACCAGGATGTAGAGAATCGACCAAACAAATACTTGGGTCAACATCTGGCGTACTCTGCTATAACTAACATTTAGTTCGTCGAGTGTTTCTGTTGTGCAGAAGTAACGGCTTAATTCGGACTGGCGACTCCGCTATATCCCTCGGCTATTCCACTTTCACTTCGGCAACGCCGCAGGTCAAACGCAAGGCCGCGGGTCCCTCTCATCCCCTTTTTCTTTTTCGGTGGGCGGCACCGCACCCTCCTCCTCCTCCAGGGAGGGTAGGCGTCCGCTATATACCAGGCACGCCAACGTTAATTATGTGACAGGGACATTCCACACCCGGAGCCCCATAACAATGCCTCAAGGACCGCAAGTGGTTTCCGTTGTCTTCCCTTCCACACGGCTGTGGTCCATCACCTCTAGGGATACGGGTTTTTGTTTTCTGTACACCAGGATGTCACGCTACAACGACCGTTTTCCATCAGTGTATCCTTCCTTTAATTAATTAGTGTCACTTAGATGAGGAGCATCATTTTATTAATTAAAGTATATGTATGTCTGTCTTGTTAGTACGAGTACGCCAGAATATACTGAGTGTATGAACAAGTACAATGTTATTTCAGCCCATTTTTTCCACAGTTTAATTAACTTAATTGTTAATAACAACGCCAATGCAACTGTTATTTACTGATTTTTTTTATCATACTAGTTTAAACGCCCGTAAAAACGTACGAATATCACCTATGGTGGTAGCAGGAATTTGTTTTGTAAAAGTTTCTAAGGAAAAACGAATAACAATTAACCATTCTCCTTTTTATAGACATTTTTCGTGATGTGAGTGAAGTTTCTCTGATTACATTCTCGGAGTATTCCGGTAGAATCTTTTTAAATAACTGCATTTGATTTTGAATGACGGAAATTTTTATTTCAATTAAAATGTTTTTGAGTATAATTTAAAAAACTAATAACTATTATTTATTTGATTGATAAATTTAGCGATTACCTACGTTTCGTGTAAACTTTCTCTCGGTTTTAACAAATTTCTCTGCTTATTATGTACCGTAAAAGAAAAATAAAGGTTCCAGTAACTGTTACTGAGAAAAAAGCATAAATATCGGATGTTCTTCTGCATCTAGTCGTCATGAATAACCAAAACGCAACACATAAATTTAAACGAACGCCGTATTATATTTTTCTTTTTTATATCTCTGTCTAGCATTATAATTTTTTATGTCTGTATCACAATAGACAATTGTATTTTAGCTGAAATCACAGTTACCCTTTATTTTAACAATGTAAGTGCAAATAAGGTCGAATTCAAGTATTTATTTGAAATTTACTCTTCCTTTTAACAATACAAACACAGATAAAGTCGATGTAGTGGAAATTTTCTGGTTAGCCAAGCAGCGCGGACTGGCAGATTTCACGTCCAAGCCTCCATGTTCAATGCATTTTATTAAATTGGATGCGTTTCGCCTTTTCATCTAGTTATCGTCATCAACCGCGATTCTCTGTTGAAATACTCAGTTTTACAAGTCATTTTGTTATAATTTTAAAATTGTTCAATTTGCTGATCGTTTTCTGCTTACTGTTTAGATTGCTGGTAGTAAGATTGGTAGCTGTCCATTTTTTTTTTTTTTTTTTTTTTTTTTTTTTTTTTTTGAGAAACCATGATGTTATTAGCACCAGGGCCGGTGTTAGGCGGGGGGGGGGGGGCGTAAGCTGGTCAAATGTACCCTGTACCCGATACTATTTGATCTGAGGGAAGGCCCTAGCCGATGAAGTTAGGGCCCCCAACTGGCTGCGTGACTGCTAAGAGCGCTTACCCCGGGCCCCAAAATCCTAGCGCCGGGCCTGATTAGAACCATCTGTTAAATCAGGAAGAAGGCGTTTTCTTGCTATTGGTTTGCCTGCCATTGCCATCTTTTTATGCCGCCAGTGTACTGTTATCACTAATTTTGAGTATTGATTGTGTAATGTTTAATTTTATGTGTACTTTGAGCTTCTGCGCAAGGAATTATTAGCGCTTTCTCCTTTTTTGAATATATGTTTTCGTGTATGATTAGTGTGTGTTTATCACTAAGAATAGAGTTTAGTTTGTTAGGTTTATGTAATTGTTCGGTGTCTCATCGCCACAGGTTGTATGTGTTAGTTTTCCTGTAGACTGAGAGTTTTTGTCCGTAGTTGCTGATGGTAACGATTTTCATATCTGTGTCTGTCTATAGGCAGAAGATCATTTTCTAAGAGATATTCGGCAGATGTGGTTTTTTTTTTTTTTTACTTACTTACGGCTTTACGCCTCGTCGACGTCAGGATGGGACTGTGGACAAGGAACGGGAAGGAATTCGCCTGGTGTAATTTGGGGAAACGATGAAAAACCCATATCTGTATGCCCGGACGGAGATTCGAACCGGCGTCCTCCCGAATGCGGGGCCAGAGCGTCAACCACTCACCCACCACGCTCGGCGGCACATGTGGAATTGCTACTGTGCGAGTGTTAGTAGAAATTGTTAATTGCTTTTGATCCTGAATGCTTAGTTCTTCTTCTTCTCCTTTACCGAAATTTATTTTTCTGATGGCATTAGGTCTCATCGACATCGTGGTCATGAGAGGCGGTAAAGGACTGGGAGCAAGAAACGAGAAGAATTTCGGCCATGAACTTTTGAAGGGACCATTCCGGCATTAGCCTGGCGTGATTTGAGCAAACCAAGGAAAACCCAGGTCTGGATGGCAGGACGGGAATTTCGACCCACGTCCTCCAGGATGCGAGGCCAGAACGTTACCACTTTCCCTCCACGCTCCGTTGCTTAATCGTAATGTTGTGGGTACTTTTTAACCTGTGGTAATTTCTCTTCCATTCCCCAATGACAGAAGTGTTTATTCTTTGTTTGGATGACAGATGTGTGTTCAGTAAAGTGTGTTGTGAATGAATGAAATATGGTCCATCCATGCCTGCTCTTCCACAGTACACCAGTGTGGCCACCAGTCTTAACATCCTCCTACAAATCACCGTTAATAGTGTATACTTTCACTCCATAAACATGGCGGAGAGGTTTGGGATTTAACTCACGTCTTTGCCGCGAAAAATGGTAATTAAGAATTGTGCACTACTATCTCTTTTCTACCCCGTCCATCAAGTTCTGATGAAGATTTCGTCCACTACCACGATTTGGGACATCTAAGGAGGTGTCAGTAAATTACGTAAGGTGGTATAGGGGGGGGGGGTCGGCCAAATCTCACCAAGGGGGAGGGGGGGGGGTTACGGAAATCTCACGTGAGGTTTTTGAATTTTTGTTGGATTGTAAAGGTAAAAAAAAGGTCTCAAAAAGTTGAGAGGGCGATTTCTAGATGGGGGGGGGGGAGGCGTCGGGCCAGATCTCACGAAGTCTCACCAGAAAAGGGGGGGTCCGGAAAACCGGAAAAACACTTCACACGTAATTTATGGATGCCCCCTAACCCCGTATCAGCGCCGGACACCATCACTGCGTCACAACCAACTGAGCTTGAATGCTTATTATGTGCGCTGTCTATTGCTACCGTATTTTGGTTCTTAAACCCTTTAAATTATCTGCATTATTGTTTATAATCAGTAGTATAAACCTGAATGAAATTACGAACATTTTGATCGCTAAAAATCTCGTTTAGCAACCATATACTGTTGGTAGTTTGCTGGAACAGTTAGAGCACCCGAGCCGGTTGGTGGCGACCTTCGTAGTTTTCCAGAAGTTTCGCTGAATGAAAATATCAGAGCTGTCTGTAAGCCCAGAGTGGATTCGCCTTAATGTTAAGGGCGCCACACTCGTACTGGAAATCCTCAGCATTTGTGTGTGTTGCGTATTTGTTTGTCTGATTTGTTTGTACTGTTTGGTTTCGTGATGTAGAAAAGTTTATTGAAATGTATGAAAGTGAGCCCGGTCTATCAGAAGTGAAGTGCAAGGAATACCACGACAGAAACAAACGAGAAGCTGCCTACATCAATCTGGTAGAAATATTGAAGAAGAACGAGGAAATTAAAAAAAAAAAAAAACAGGAATCTGGTCGAATAATGCCAACCCTCAACCATTACGGTCTGAACTTTCTCACTATTTTCAGCAACACCCGTAAGATCATTATAAACCACTAGCACATTTTGATAAATTATCTCAAAATAACGACGCAGCAGCAATTTTTCTATCAAATTATAATGCAAATGATGTTATATGATTCGAATTTGGGTTTATATCACAATATTATAAAATGTATTAATAACATCATGATAATAAACTAATAATATTTTCATATATTTTGTATGCTATTAAAGCTTAATTTTATGGCGTTCATGAATTTATGAATGAGAATAAATCAATTATATTAAATAATAATATCAGTGTATCAAGAGTGAAATAATTTCTTACATTGATACAATCTTTGCGAAGGACTTTATAAATGGCTTCGCACGTTTCTGGTGTGATGCAGCCAAAGGCTTGAGGAAAAAAATTATTGTTGAAAATTAGAGGTCTTTATAGCTCCTTCCCGTAGCCAAAAACCGAACTGAAGTGGTGAGTGTTTCACGTGGGGAAATTCTCTCCCGCATAACCGTATTTTTCTTCGTAATATATGGAGTGACTAACGATAACAGATGTAAATAGGTTTCTTCGTTCATCGTCAAATAATAACGAAAGCCTTTGGAAAAACACTTCAATTGCAAAAGAAAATTTATATAAGAATATTTTCTTCTTTTGAGTAACCACTCTTTGTACCATACACTTCTTCCGATGCACTTTTTTTTTGCGCCAGTTTTAAAGCTGCTTGCCGCGATTAACAAACTAATAGCAGTCAATGCATGAGGCCAAACGTGGTGGGTAAACGGTTAACGTTCTGGCCTCGCATTCGGAAGGACGCGGGTTCGAATCCTCGTCCAGGCATCCAGATGTGGGTTTTCCATGGTTTCCCCAAATCACTTCAGGCGAATGCTTCCTTCAAAAAGGCCATGGCCGAATTCCTTCCCGTTCCTTGTTTCCAGTTCTATCCCACCTCTAATGACCTTAGCCATCGACGAGGTGTAAAAAAAAAAAAAGTAAACCACACACGCAACAACAACGCATGATTATCACTGGATGTTGCCATCGTGAAGAGGATTTCATGTACCCCTTGTGTGTACAGGGCGACAGCGATGAAAACCTTGAGGTCAGGCTTTTTTCTTGAGTCCCGGCCTCCATGTCTTTGGCTACCTTTAGAGGAGAGTCACCCTGCTGTCGTCAACAAATACTTTTGTACGTGTCTTGGTTTCCGCGGAAAGAAGTTCGATTGTAATTGTTTCATCGTAGCAGCTTTCTTCCACTTAATTATTTTTGATACAATTTCATCATTAGGAAAGTTGAGGCGATTATATAAGCGTAAAGCAACCAACTTTTTTGAAATCACATAGCATTTGGTAAATAAATAATTCAAATTTCGAACGCATTATTTTATATCACCTAACATTTCAGACTCTGCCTGCGAGAATTATAAAAGATTCAATGAGCATTGAAAATGCCCCTTTCTAGTCAGTATCTCTCTTCCTTTATATTTCTAAGTCTAAAAGGTGTTCAATATTAAGAGTTTTATACAAAAAAAAAAAAAAAAAAAAAAAAAAAAAAAAATTGCGAAATCCTCTTTCTTGTAGAAGCTTTAGTAAGACGTTAACGCAACACTTAGAAAAATTTCTCATACTGAACGTAAATAAAGAGAAAAAAATCTGGCATTTGGAACATTTCCTTTAACTTGTGGGGACACAATTGCCAAAAATAAAAAAGAACCATATTCTTCTTCTACTTTCAAGCAGAAAGCGGTTTTATTTAAGTCAGATATTCGCAAAAATGAGGAAAGAAACTCACAAGTTCTATAAAGGCACCGACCCTTGCAGCTAACATTGGGACCTGGTGAGAACTGTCTTTTCGGAAGCCTACCGATTCGTCAGTTTACTATTGGCCGGTACAAAAGAATCCTTTGGAAGATGTGCGACATGATGTTGATAGTCTACAATATAATCATTTAACGAAGGAATTTGGAGTCATATTTCATATCTTCATTCCGCATTTTATCTTTATCCACGTATGTTCTCACTTAAAACAAAATTTTCATCTCTAATGGGTAATTCTACTCATACTTTTTTGTATTGTCACCAGTTCAACTATATACAACTCACAATTAACTGACATGACTATATAGAACTTGATTTCCTGATTTTTGTGAATATGTGAAAAGAATACATAACTAGGTATCAACATTTAATTCAGTCTGCGAAACCACAACGAAAATGAGAATCTTTCTGCCATTGCCTAAGAAAAATGTTCACGGAAATCAGTCATTTGACCACGCGTGACGAAACAGTTTAATGAACTAGAGAGCTGAGAACTAGCAAACCAACCAATAGAAAGTGATAAGATTATGAGAAGACGAATTGATAAGACTGATCCACACCATAAGAGATAGCAATGGATGGAGGACAAGGATTGGGAAGGAATTTGGCCATGACGTTCTGAAGGAACCATCCTGGCATTTGCTTGATGTGATTTCGGGAAACCATGGAAAACCCAAAATCTGGTTGGACGAACGCATATTTGAATCCGCATCTTACTGAAAGCCACCGCAATTCCAATGGTGTCTTAAAGTTTTCGGATCTAGTTCACTAATCTTAGCTACAGTAACATCATGATTTAGACAAATAGAGCGAAATTTCTCATAGCATACTACAGGACCAGCCAATCCCGTATCTGTTAAACAAATGAGGTGTACTGCTATATATTTAGTCTGTTATATCCACTATTATAAAGTGTCCCCAAAACGGATTTCTTTTTGTGCGATTGAAACTGCAACTATCATCTGATCATATTAATAACACGGAATTAAGAGGAAATGCGTAATTACTGTAAGCCATTTGTTCTCTAGCTGCTGTTAAAACAATAAATTATTGTTTAGTAAAAATTCCAGTGGAACTGTTGTTGGATTTTGTTTATTTTTGGACGTGTTTCACCTCTCGTCGAGGTATATTAAGCGTTGAATGTTTTCTGTAATATGTTATAGTATTTAAATTTCGTACAGAATGATTTTGTTTGAATAAAATGCAATTCATCTCACATATAGGTGTCATAGTGCAATATATTAAATGTGTTAATAAACTGCCATTCAGAAATTTTGTTAGCTGAATAGATGATTATTTTCCTGCAAAAGTAATTTTTTCTCTCTTTTCTAAATGAATTTATTTATTGTCATGAAAACAGAATTACCTTAAGCATTGAAATCAAATACTATTAAGAATTAACCGAAATACAGTCAAAGGTTTCAAAGTTTACGATTTATAACATATTCACTGCTAACGGTTTGCAAAAACTATTGTAAGCAAGTGTTCCCAAAATATTATTGAATTGATATGCGCAGTATCCTAGAACTAATTTTTAAAATTGATATGAAGTCCGAAAAAACTTATCTTTTTGAAAGTAAAACACTGTTTGACCTATCATCCAAATTACTGCATTGTTTTTACAATGTAAAAAAAAATCTTGAAATAGTTTCGTACTATTTCTATTATTGAAATATTTCTAATAGAAGTGCTGTCAATTAAAGGAAGATTGAAGTTTAGCCACGTCGATACATTCTTTGCTTCAGCGCAAGTGGAACCATACTCGTAAAAGTGTGTCTGCGTTGGGTGTTGCCACAGAGTTCACATCTGTCTGAAGCCGTGAAATGTATTTACGTTAGGCTAGTGTGATGTCAAAGTTAGAATACATCAGCTACTGTATTCTAAAAACTTTGCGGAAATCGTTTTAACAGTTTAAATAGAAGTACCGTTAGAATGCACCGTTTTAAAAAGAATCCTCGTCCAGAGCTCATTCGGCGATACAATCTGTTCGTTCTTCAAGCAGTCAACTCGTTCGTGACCGGTCGGCTCCAGCGAGATTGGATGTGCTTGCCAGAGAGGTCTAATGTAATCGGCGCCATTTAACAACGAACTTCCTACTCCGCGTTCTCGCAATCAGGTTTTGTGTTCAGGCCTCTAAGCACTGGATCCTCAGCCAGCTAGCTATTCGTCACACATATTGCTGGCGTACAGCCGACCAGACGTGTAGTCACGGATAATAATTAAAGTAATTAAATATCCGGCAACGGTTTAAGTTATGTCTACATGCGATCTACCATAACGCTGGCCACTGCGTTTTATATCCCTGGATTCAATATAGCTGCAAGAGTAAGAAGATTTTTTGCAAGCGTAATTAACAAATTGTTTATCCTTTTTTTTAAACTACATTTCTTTTTGTGTAGCAGGCATCCCATTCTCTGGCAGTGGTATACTACTTTTTAACTATTTAAAAGAGTATCAGGATCCTAAAGACGGTATGTAAAAGAAATACAATGATGTTAGTACCAGTTTCGGGCAGAGAATGTGGAAAATGTCCTCTTCCCACCAGTTTTTTTTAATAAATGGACGGAGTGTGGTAATTAATATCTCTTCTCTTGCCACTACTTCTAGTATATCTTACCACTCCCGACTTTAACTAGCCAGGTATTTTTATATTTGTTTCATCCAGCTATGTCGTTTCATTTTTAAAATTACTGATTATTAAAAATATAATTAGAATAGTCTATTTGTTGCCATATTCATCATGTGAGCGAGTCATTTCTTAATTAGTCTAATATGTCTACAACGCTGTATTTTAGGCCTAATTAATTTATTTCTGGTTTTGTGCTTTCTGATCTTCTGCATACTTTACCTGAGGAAGTGAATTATCACATTGTGCATGATAAACACTTCCTGAAACACAAAATATTATTAAAAAAGTCAGTTCATCGCAGGCATTCATATATATTTTTTTTCCCCCGTAAACGTGAGTGACTTGACCTGTACAAATAATTTTGAATCTATGAATACCTATCCAGTGAAATTTGTTGGCAAACATGATTTTTTTTAAACAATTTGCGGTGATATAATTATAATGAAGTGTTAATGTGTAAAATGTGCATTTGTAAGATATAAAGTGATGACACGGTGGTTTGAGAATGTTGTACAAATCACATAAATGAAATATCAGTAAAATCGTGTCGTGATTCTATAAAATCGATAGCGCCAGTTAAACAGCTGATTAGGAATCTACATTGAAATTATATGCACAGAGACACCAAGCCGGTTCATTTACACTAAAGTCCTTCACACTTTTCATCATACACACATACTCAAGAAATATGTGATAGATTTGTATCTAGTTAAATAATAGGGTAAGTGCTTTTAAATTAGTGTTATCAGTTTTTGCATAATTATATATATTTTTTAAAAAGTATTTGGTCAGTTAAGTTCCTATGTGTTCAAGTTATAGGGCTGTTATATCATCTCATAAGAGGAAATAAACTGTGACTAAGCCAGCTGAGAATTTATTCAATTAGAACAAATAACATCTTTCATATAGTTTTTTTTTTTGTAAATTCTCCGAAAAGAAATGCCATCTTAATCTATGTTTTTTCCCTCTCACCTTACAGTCATTACGAAATAGACACAAGATACATGTCCACATGAGACAAGATGGGGAAAAGGTATTGCGAGGGACCTATCGTAGTTAGAATCATATTTGTTGGACCTGAAGAGTGTATCCCAAGGGTGGAATATTTGTGTTGCCATCTGTTAGCGAAACGTGTAGCTTGTGTTCTGTGTGATAAGTGTAATTTTGTTTGTGAGTTTTGTAGTATATGAGGCGGAATAATGCCGGCAGGAACACTGTAGTTGTTTTATTTAATCCCAATAACAATTTTGTTGCTCGCCGTGTTCCACCGTTGTTGCATAAATGTTTTCAATTAAATACCGTCTTTTAAAAACTGCATTATCAATGTTTTTCATAAGACGCGTTTCGCGCTTTTGGAGTGAGACATCGTCAACGGGAAAATTGTGGTGTACATTTTTTCAACGTGGCTACGGATGGAGGGGTTGTCATGGATGAACATAGGGAAAATCACCAATATTGGACTTTTCCTATGATTTGGGGGTGATACCATACATGCGTACCAAATTATCTGTTTCTAGGATCACGGGAAGCAGCGCGGAATAATAATGACGATGTGTCGCAGCCGTTTAGAATATCTGAAATTCTTTAACATCCAAAGTAAGGCCACGGAAGAAGTAAAATTAACACATTAGTAGTAAGCTACCAGTTTTCGAGTTTTCTTATAATTTTTGGGTAAAACTTTAGCTATATATTAAATTTCTGCTTCGTTTGACTACAAACAAAGATACACTTGTAACTGGTTGTATGTCTAACATTGCCAGAAGCAATATTAAAAAAAAAAAAAAAAAATATTGGCCAAAAGATATATTTAAAAATATAGTATCCTCAAGTGTCGAAAAATGTGGCTATATATGTAATTGTTAATGATTTACACTGTTTACTACTTACTCGTTTGTGAAATTGACTGTATCAAAAAATTCGACATTCCACATCTTGGATACTTTGAGTTGAAGAAAGTGTCTTACCTGAAAAAAAAAGAGATCTAATATTAGTTCGCCATTTAGACCACGCACTGCCAGAGCTATTGTGATCACATATAGTGTTTTAAAGATTATCATAAAAAAAAACAGAAAAATTTCTCATACTTACGATTCTGGAAAGTAAAAAATTTACATTTCTAATTAAACCCTCTCACTCCTTAATTTCGAAGCTAAACAATAATAATATAATAACGTAATTTTTTTTTACTGGTTTGTTGTGCCGATTAGTTATCATTTAAGCACAGTTTTCAAAAAGAAAATATTTCTTTAGTTGAGTTTGTTAAATAAAATAACTTAAAAAGTGTTTTCTTGTTCGATAAGAATAACACAAAGATACGTTTCGCAGCGTTTTTTTTAATAATGAATGACATATTAAATATTGGTTTTACCAAACAAAATGTTATATTAGCTAGTTAACAAGGATTTTTTTTTTACGATTATTAATGATATCCCATAGCATCCAGTATTTTCCGCTTAATGTCGACCAGAAAGTAATTTTATATGTTTCATCCAAAACAATAGTTTAAATATAAAACATGGGTGTACTGGGCGATGAATATTTTCTTATTTTCACTCACTCCTTAGCGATTCGCCACATGGCCTGTTATATGACAAGAACAGTAACGAATAAATATGCCTATTGCGACAAGTTCACCAACGGATGAAGAACTATTTTATCAGAAAATAAGAACAGTTATACTAAACACCAGATAACCGGTATCGCCACATTTTCGGCGTAAAGAATTACTTGGTAAGTAGGGAATAGAAAAGGAGAGAAAGTGTCGGACGCCAGTTGGCTGTACTATATACAAAAGTTTGGTGTCTAACGCATGTTTACATCGAGCCAGAGGATGGTAGTAAGGCTCTGACCTGGAAGTCTGGAAGATGTGGTTTCGAATCCCCGTCCGGTCATCCTGAATTCGGTTTATCACTGTCTCCCGAAATCACTACAGGCGAATTCCAAAAGCTCAAAGCCAAAATTCTTTCGGTTTCTTGCCCACCTCCCCCCTATCATCTCCAAGCTCTAATGAACACTCGTTTTTTGATTATTTATCGATCCCGTTCGGTCCGAAAGTGATGTCGTACCATGAACTTTGACCTCGGTTGTTCTGGAACCTATCGAGTAGTGACCTTAATTCGTTTACAGAGCTAGGTTTTGAGAGGTCCTCAACAATCATGCCAAATATCATCGAAATCCGTTGGTCCTAGGTCCCTTGTAAGTTCCAAAGTATTATTCTGCTGGAAGACAAATACCTGTATCCTCAGAATAAACTTCAGACACAAAAAAACTGAAATAATTGACAATATGTGCTGTTAGGACATTATAAATCAAGTTTCCGGAACATGCCGTGCATTGTAGATTGTGTACCGCGTTAAGTAGTTAGTTTATACACGCGACGCTATGCCGTCAGTCAATATAAGATGGTATCAGCCTGTCTACATTCTCGTACCGTCACTATTTGAAAGGCAGCAGGCATTAAAATTGCTGTATTGATGTATCATTCCTGTAGTATATCACTTCACAAGAAAAAAGGCCAAATAAAGAAGAAGTTGGGGTGTTCGACCAGTTTGTGAGCCTCGTCTCGCAAACTGGAAACTCCGTCCGCGCTATCTGCTGGCGAATTAATGCTGCAACGCGTTTATGCGAGTGCTTGTTTGGCGTATCTCATCTTCGCGGCGTAGCGCTTTGGCAGGAATTTCCGCTTGCGGTCATCCGATAAAAGCGAACGCCCGTCACACTCTGCTAAATAGTTCATTTATGCTGCGATACGTTCGCCAATTTTCTGATGCAAATCGAATAACAAGTTACGTGTGCATCGTCAGTTTCCTCTATCGTCTCCTACAGTTAGAAGGCGTCGTAATAATAAAGCTTTTTCTCCAGTCTGGGCAAATAGTTACAAGTATGACGTCATCCGTCTAGTGTACTAAGTGTGATCGAACTGTAGGTTGTATAGTTTTTCGATGTGTATGCTGTGGGAAGCTGACTGAACATAAATGTAATTCCTAGCACTTAAATATGTAGCAGCAGCCTGGTGATTCAATGGTTAAGACATCTGACTCGAGATGGAAAGGTCACCATTTTGAATCTCTGTCTCGGGTGGGATTTAACTCCATTAATTACGTGAGTTGTTTTTTCGGAAATCCGCCCCCTCCCCGTGGTGAGATCTGGTCGCTTCCTCCCCCCCCCCCCCCGCCGCCATTTATGGTGAGGTGTGATCTTGAGGTACAACCTCGTAGGGTTTTTTTCCTAGCTCTCCTGTTGCCAAGGTCGCTTAGACATCCCTAACGTTGGGATTGGCGTGTTTTGTGAACCTTTTTTTTAGCTCTATTGTTCTTCAGCTCTACTGTACTTCAAGGAATTAAAAAGATGCAGTGAGATTTCTGTCAAAACCCCTCCCCAATTGGTGAGATTTCGCCGGATTTCCCCCTCCCCCAAATTTCCCCTCACGTAATTAAAGGACGCCCCCGAGTGTGTAATATGATATACGCCAGATCTTTCGTCGCTCGGATTCCACTTTACAGTGTAACTCCCCTTTACCTGGTTGGATTACCGTGTTATATTAGTAGAAAATGAACTTGCAACCCTACCTCCAATACCAAACTAAGCATACTTCCTTCCGGAGGATCCAACCAGTCTTCTCGTTGAATACCGAATTTAGCTTTTTAAATTTGAAATGAGACTTTGCGTGTGACTTAACAGGGAGCGATTATTATTATTATTTTGAATCACTAACAATTCTGCACCGAATCTCTAACATATATTTCACCCGTCAGGTCATTTACTTAAAGAATACATCAACTTGATTTCAAAGTAGCTCATTGAGATAAATATTTTCAATGTGTCTTCTAGTTAAGTTTCGCTTCGAAAAACCCATATATTTGTAACTTCATTCGTCTCTAACAAAAAAGTTTCGCTGTTTTCTTAAGGCGTGTTCCCACGATCCCTTGCAACGAAGGCGAGACGGGACGGGACCTCATAAGCCGAAGTGTAGGGACGACCGCGGGCCGCAGGTTAGTCATAGCTTACCTCGCCACCACCTCCGCACCATGTTGCCTAGTGTCGTTTAGCACAGAGCACTTTAAAGCAACGTGCGCACCACTGCTGCAAACCGATGGCGCAACAGCGCACCGCTACACACGCCTGTGATGTTTACCGACTCAGAGTAGGTAGCTGCGTCTCGTCTCCGCTAGCAGAGGCGGCCCTGTTCCCATGGCGTGTGGCTGAGTATTCGTCCCGTCTCGCCTTCGTTACAAGGGATCGTGGGAACGCGCCTTTACGCAACACATTTACATACACTATTTTAGCAACGGTTACTCCAAGTTTGACAGTCGTGTGAATCGTCAAAGAAAGAAAGAAACAAAAGATGACTGGGATTTTGCAGTTTGCTATGGCGTTAGTGGAAAGCATAATTGTTGAACCGAAGCAGTATTTAAAAAAAAAAAAAATTAATGAGAGCTTGCATCAAAGTATCGTTAAGTGCGCATGTGCAGAACATTCGAAGCATGTACACTTAACGCTTTAATGTTAACAAATTTTTCCCTACATTGAGTATTCGCCACATCGTTTCGAGTTATGCTTTACTATTTCGGTTCATGACTGTTTAAGTCTTAATATACCCCCATCTCTAAAGACCTAGTTGTTATAGGAGACGTTAAGCAGGTAAAAAAAAAAAAAAAAAACCTTAATATACGTTTTTCATGAGAATACCTAAACCGTAACAAAAATCGTCGTCGTCGGCCATACTCGTTTCCGAGTTTATGTTGCTCTCTTGCGTGTTTATTTGTGTGTGCGCTGGTGGCTGATCAGGCCGATTCTTGCATAGAACAGTCGTCCGCACACAATGCACCCAAATGTGGGTGGCTGGCGCGGTAGGGTTTGTCGGGCTTTCCGCCTTAAACGGGATTCAGCTGCCAGACTTCGCCGCTCCTCTTCGAAACGTGCCACTGCTGCGGAGGTAGTTTTGCGCCATAGAACGCGGTCTTTTGTGAGGCTGTCCCAGGTGGTAAGGTCTATATTAGTTTTCTTCAGGGTCTTCTTGAACTGATCTTTGTAGCGTTTCTTAGGGGCACCGCGAGGTCTGCTGCCAGTGCTGAGCTCACCGTATAAAAGTTGGCGAGGGAGTCTACTGTTGCTCATACGTTGAACGTGTCCAACCCATCTAAGTTGGTGGCTGATGATGAGGGCTTCAATGCTATACATTTGAGCTCTTTCCAAGACTCTAATGTTGGACACATAGTCGTCCCATTTAATGTTCATTATAGAGCGAAGTTTTAGCTGGTGAAATCGCTCCATTTACTTAATATCTCGCCGGTAGAGTGTCCATGTCTCACACCCATACAGCAACGTGGAGACAACTACAGCTTGGTAGACCATCAGCTTGGTGCTTAAATTCTTGGTTAAGGTCAGAAAGGCCTGTCGGTTCAAAAGTTAGCAAGATTTCGAATCGTAACGTTCTGCGACTGCACTTTTGTGGGAGGGGGGCGGAAGGTTTGTTTCAGCTTTACACCTGATAGACATTGCTATCGGGCGATTATAGGCGGTAATAAAAACTGGGCGCGAGGAGGTATAAGAACACGGTGATTTGGGGAACCCACGGAAAACCCAGATCTTAATGGCAGGACGGGGATTCGATTTCAAGTCCTTGCGACTGTGAGCCCAGAGCGTTAACGCTCACCCAGTGCACTCGCTTCTGAACGGAAACCCAGCCTACGCACTACTGCTACGCAAGCGAAATTGAATGAATTATACTGGAAAAATTGGGAACAAACCCCCTATAGCCCAGATTTGTCATCTGGTTAGAGGGCGTCCATAAATTACGTAAGGTGAAATAGGGGGGGGGGGGGGTCCAATGGAAATCTCACGTGAGGTTTCGGAAATTTTTGTTGGACTGTAGAGCTAAAAAAAAGGGTCTACAAATGAAGCGAAAGTCCATTTTAGTTTTTTTTTGTTTTTTCGTCGAAAAGTGGGGGTGTAACGGGCTTTGGGAGGGTGAGACCTAAAAAAAAGTCTCAAAAAGTTGCGAGGGCGATTTCTAGGGGGGGGGGGGAGGTCTCACTAGAGGGGGGGGCGGGTCCCGGAAATCCGGAAAAACACCTCACGTAATTTATGGATGCCCCTTACTACGTTTGTTTGGATCCTGTAAAAAAATGTATGTGGAAGAATTTTTTCAATGCCGAAGAGACTTGGAGATTTGATTGCATACATGCCCACCAAATTTTTATGAAGAAGGAATTAAATAACTGTCAACTACATGGAAAAATGTGCAAGTTATGCTGGCTTTTTATTTGTTTTGATATATATTAACCCGATCAAAAATTTGAAAAAAATGTCTCGTTCAGATTCGATGGACTGTTGTGAAATATAAAGGAACAAATGTTTCATAATTCAGGTTGATATTACAGGAAGCCTTTATAGAGAAATAAAGAAATACTAGAAATTACTAAACATTTTTAACATTCGTTTGTGCGGAGAAATAAACACGATGTTTATATTTCAACAAACTCGTTGGGTAGGTAACGTACTCTTCAAAGAAATAAACTTTAAGCGAGACATCTCCCACGTATACTGACGGGGAGTGACAGATACTGCAGTTGGACCTTTTAAGGTAGTTCATTACAGTCGTTTTAATCCACATTGATGTAAGCTAATAAGCATTTAGAATGCTTGCTTGTTCAGCGTCTCATGAGTATCGACAGTTTCAATGACTTTCTCACTGATTTATTGTCTAGCGAAAGGTGTTGTAAGCTACGTGTGAAAACTCTTAAATACACTACAGAGATTTATCTTGGTTTTATAGTGTCAGTCTACACTAACAGTCTTCTACTGCAAGAGCAAAGTTGTGTTTCCTATCAAACAATCTAAGACCAACCATTCCACCTATTTCCAAACATCAATTTGGCTTCCTTAACTTTAAATAAAAACTAATTTCCTTTCATACATGTTTTAGTATGTTTTCTGTTTCCCAACAAGTACTGCACAATTTAAATTAAATTACATAATTTCGATTATTGATTTCGGTTTTGTAGCTCAGTAGTCCATCCAATGTTGTTCCCGGAAAATTTGAAACATATAGTTAAATTCCACTACATCCATAAAATGTGAAATGAACCATGAACACCGAGCGTCGTGGGTGAACAGTAACACTCTGTAACATATAATGAAAATCAGCCTTCAGTCACTTTGATGAATGCAAATTTATTACATTACAATGCATTTCGAATCCTGTGGATTCATCATCAGGTATTAATTTACATTTGTTATTTACATTGGTTTATTTACGTTTGTTTTGTTCGCTTAAGTGAGATTCGTGCTTAGTGCAGTTCATTTCTGTGCTTAAAAACCAATTAGAACGAAGTGTAGTGAATTTGTATTGTCATGAGAGGGAAGAAGTAAATGTGAAATTATTGCGGTACTTACCGAACCTGAGACCATGGTTCGGTAAGTACCGCAATAATTTCACATTTACTTCTTCCCTCTCATGACAATACAAATTCACTACAATTCGTTCTAATTGGTTTTTCAGCACAGAAATGAACTGCACTAAGCACGAGCACGAATCTCACTTAAGCGAACAAACAAATGTAAATAAACCAATGTAAATAACAAATGTAAATTAATACCTGATGATGAATCCACAGGATTCGAAATGCATTGTAATGTAATAAATTTGCATTCATCAAAGTGACTGAAGGCTGATTTTCATTATATGTTATATAATTAATACAGTCACGTACAAATATAGAATTATGGATAAAATTAAAAAGTAACACTCTGGCTTCGCATTTCGGAGGACGCGGGTTCGAATCCGCGTCCGGCCATCCATATTTCGGTTTTTCAAGGTTTCCCTAAATCACTCCAGGTGAAGGCTGGGATGGTCCCACTGAGCTGGGCGGTGTAACGGTTAGCGTTCTCGCCTCGCATTCGGGAGGACGGCGGTTCGAATCGCCGTCCGGGCATCCAGATTTGGGTTTTCCATGTTTTCCCCAAATCACTCCAGGCAAATGCCGGGATGCTTCCTTCAGAAGGCCATGGTCGAATTCCTTCCCATTCCTTGCCCGCATCCTTGCCCCCCATCCTTTCCCGTCTCTAAAAGACCTCGATGTTAAAAAGAGACGTAAAGCAGTTACAAAAAAAAAGGGATGGTCCCTTCACAAGGACATGGTTGAATTCCTTCCCGTTCCCTGCCACTAATCCTCATTTCCCGTCTCTAATGATCTCAACGTTAATGAGGGGTAAAGCGATAAAAAAAAAAAGGAAAATGTGAATTTTCCGTATCCTTCCCCCCAACAAAAATCTTAACACATTGATTCTTCTAGGTCAAACTCAAAGCTTTCTTTCATTTTCTTAGTTACTTTTTACATTTTTTTTTAAAAAAAAATAAAGCTTTCTTTTCTATTTCTGAAGATTCCATTAAGCTATGGATTTTAAATCGAAGGAGAAAGAAGCCCAAATTACTAGTTCAAATTTCACAAAAAGTAAATTATTGACAATGACACATATAAATCTTTCCAAGAAATATTTCATAACGTTCATTGTTTAGAAAAATAAAATTATGATGTTAACACAGGCATTGTGCCTTAGAAGATTGAAACGTCTTAAGAGAGCCTATAAATTAAGCATCCATCGATATGAAAACTGTAGATTTTATGAAAAGCCCTTGTTGAGAACCGTTGAAATAATTCATTGACAGTGGCAAAAAGCAGCCTCCTCATCAGTTGCCCCTTATATCAATAGCAGATCTACTAATTTTCCCCAGATTTGGGTTTTCCATGGTTTCCCAAATCACTCCAGGCAAATGCCGGGATGCTTCCTTCAAAAGGCCATGGCCGAATTCCTTCCCATTCCTTGCCCCCAGCCTTTCCCGTCTCAAAAGACCTCACTGTTAATAGACGTTAAGCAGTAAAAAAAAACACGAATTTTCCGAACCGAAGCAAAAACTTAAGATTGCCACCCATTCAAACATGAATATGCAGCCCGGGGCAGTATAGAGCTATTCTCTGATTGTACCACCCCCTGATTGCTGCCACTGAGCGGAGTAGAGGTAAAAATAAGGTCGCCACCACAAGAATTTTCCATTTACCGCCCCTTCAAACATGATTTTTCCGCCCTCCTGAAGTTGCCGCCCGGAGAAAGTGTCCCTGTTTGACCCTCCTCTAGATCTTGCACTGCCTTATATGCACAGTATCCACTCTGCAAGATCTCCCGCAGTCAGCCAAACACTTGCCGTGGTATTTCCGGTCGCAGGTAAGAGTGCCTGCAAATTGGTTTTTATCCCTCCAGGCCTAAGTCCTCCTCTTCCAGGAAAGTTACAGATACGGACTGGACCTGACTTGTCCTTATAGATCACAGAATACGGTGTACGTTGTACGTTGGAAGCAGTGAAAGATACACTGATGAACCAAAACATTATGGCTACCTGCTTAATAGCGTGTTTGTCCACCTTTGGAACGCAATACAGAAACGATTCGGCGTGGCATAGATCGACATGTTTCCGTACAGCGTACAAGATCATCGATCTTGTGTAGCTAGAAAATTGATTCATCCGACCAGGCGACACGCTTCCATTGATCCGCGGTCCAATCTCGATGGTCTCGTTCCCATTGCAACCATAATTGACGATGTCGTTGGGTAAATATGGGAAAACGAAGGTGCCGTTTCCTGTGGAATCACATGTTGAACAATGTGCGCTGAACGGTGTGATCCGAAGCGTTTGTGCCTGACCCAGCATAGCACTCTGCCGTCAGACCTGTCACAGATACCTCATTATCCTGCTTTAGCTACCATGAAATATATATATATATATATATATATATATATATATATATATATATATATATATGGCCCGTACCCGCGACTTCGTACGCGTGGATTAAGAATTTTTTTGCCAGAATTAAATATAGAAAGTTGTTGGTAACGAATGATTAGTCCCAAACAATATCGAGTGGGAATAATATGACAGGAAAGCTAACACTGTATCACTGTACCGTCGAACCTGTCTCTTGAAGAGAATCAATTTCCAACATATTCTGTCACCATTCGATAAGGTCTCAAAATTTCGTGACTACAACTGTTAATCATACTGGAAAAAATATCCTGTGCCCTTCATACCGATTTCCTTATAAAATTCCATTACGACGATATAGCCATTTAGTCGTCAAAACGTAACAAAAAGACAGAGACTTACTTCCGTATTTACAAATAATATTACTGTGGTTCACACTCACACACTGACTGCGAACAACACCTGAGGGATCATTATAACGTAAAAAAAGTGTACACCTACAACATTGCAAGACTACCTACGATTTGCCTCACATTGCACCCGTAACTTTCTAATATCTACAGTTTAACATTCAATCCGAATAACCTACGGCCCAGGCCTGACTCTTACGATGAAAAACATTTTTTTAAGATCTTAGCCTCCACGCAGATTTGAACCGGAGACCACGACGTTAGTAAGCAAGCGCTTTAGCAACTGAGCTACCAGCCCACTTCACGGAAACACGGTACGGAGACGTCCATATCCAACGTATCTGTCTATCGCCGTATTTTGAAGTTATGAGACAAAATGTGTTATTTATAGAGATAAGTTTTCAACCAAATTTAGACAGTATTTTTCTACTTGTTTTAAAGGATAAGTGTGCAAAGTTTCATCGAGATAGGATGAAAACTGTTGATTTGCATGAAGAACAAACAAAGTCCAATGCCCTCCCTACAGATTTTCTCGTCAAATTCCGTCAATATCGGTATAGGCATTTAATTGTCAAAACGTAACATAAGACAGAGACTTACTTCCGCATTTATAGTATTCCTACTGCAGATTACACACACACTGACTACGAATCATCCCTGATGGATCAATATAACGTAAAAAAAGTGTACATCTACTGTATTGCAAGACTACCTACGAATCGCCTCAGGTTGCACCCCTACCTTTGTGATATCTACAGTTTAAAATTCAATCCGAATAACCGACGGCCCAACCGTGACTCTTACGATCAAAAACAATTTTTAAAAATCTCCACGGAAATTTGAACCGGAGACCACGACGTTCGTAAGCAAGCGCTTTAGCCACTCAGCTGCCAGTCCACTACACGGAAACACGGTACGGAAACGTCCATATTCAACGTGTCTGTCTATCGCCGTATTCGAAGTTATGAGACAATATGTGTTATTTATACAGATAATTTTTCAACCAAATGTAGACAGTATTTTTCTCCTTGTTTCAAAGGATAAGTGTGCAAAGTTTCATCGAGATCGGATGAAAACTGTGGATTTGTATGAAGAACAAACAAACAAACAAACCAACAAACAAGCAAACATACATTCATCTTTATATATAAAGATAGCGGAGGCCGAAAAGAACTCATTCATTCCTCGTGGATTATGAGTGGACGGTAAGTGCAGTGCGTTGCGGAAAGGATGAAAGTTAGAACTTAAGGTATACAACTGCAAAACATGCCAGTGGAGCCGCCAGCCTTAAAGCACCCTCACTTATTGGAAACTTCGAAGAGAACTTTGGATTTTACATCTCACTTTAGCACACAATCTGGTGACTGCAGACGTTGCACTAGCAGCTCTCCTGACCTACTGGCGAAATACAGGATTGTAACATTATAACAACCCCCTTTAATCATAGTGTTTGTATCACATGGGTCGGTACATTTGGACTAACCGAAACGCGACGGCGCTTTACGAGTCGAAAAATATTAAACACGCGGTACCTAGACTCAAATTCGCTTACTGATATCACACCAGATTTTACACGTGATCTGTAATTGTTATTTCAAGTTCAAAGTGTGGTATAAAATGGCGCTCTACGATAACATTTACGAGGCTTATCAAAATTGTTTCTCCAGAGAGTTTTGAAAACGCAAAACGGCGTCAATTTAAGCAGGTCAAAGAATCATTCCCTGATAACGTAGAAATGGAAGCAGAACTGAATAAAAAATGAAGCTCTTCTTAGGTTTTTTTTATGAGGTGTGTATAGTTTGTTATATTTTGTCAGTTAATAATCAATGATTAAATCAAATTAGGAGAATGTTTATAGTAAAACCTCAAGAAGGAAACTATCCCTGGCTGTATCTGAGAAAAAGGTTTTCCCAATAATTGACCATTTTCAGGAGTGGCTAGCATCACTATTTCATTCAGAATATTTATTATTATAGAAAAAATATATAAACGGAATATTGATAGTGTTCACTGATGTACCCAATAATTTTAACGACTTTCTGGTAAGAGAAAAACAGTAGAAAATGAATTCTGGAATTAATATGGAAAAAGCTACGTGCCACGCGGGGGGCGGCCAAAATGGAGCTACGTAGTTTATGGACGCTCCCTAATATCATGCGACGCGAATTGCTTCTTCACTGTAAAGAAGCTGTAATAGTATATAAAAAGTGTTACGAAGTTTTTCTATATGTTATAAGACTGTAAATAAGTGATTCAAGGAGCTGAGTTTATTAAATGCATTGGTATTTGATAAGAACACTTCATTTTCAGTTGTGACTTCGTAACAATACCTTCCATCTTTGGTGGTAACATAATTAACTATATTAATCAAAAATTGTTTAAGCTGACGGCTCGCTCTAGTTGAGTGATGACAAAATAGGCTTAAACCATCAAAAAACAAGGCGACATCACCAACTAGTGTGGCAATACTAATAATCAACTTAGATCTTCGAGGGCTGTTTGGTAAATTCTGGCATACTAATTAGGTGGAAAGCATATATTTGGCTCACCACATCGAGGATAATGGTGATAGCTTAGAGGATTCAAAAACTTATGTCACCGATCCTCTAACAAATAACCTCGATACTAACTACTAATGAGGTTACTAAATTATCAAGTTACGTTCGAGTTTTAAATTGTCTAAATTGGAAGGCTAGTTCTGCTGTTGCGAAGACGCAAAAGAGACGATCTCGTACAAGATCGCAGACTGTCTTGCGGGAACTATGATTTAGAGTAAGGCATCCATTTCTCATCGGCGCAGACCTCTTATTCCGAAGGGAAATTTGTTACGATGTGTGAAAACCTTGTAATTGGATAACGCACGGCTGCAACTGGATCGCAGCATTGCAAACAACTTGTCAGCGCCGTAAATGGCAATTATAATTGTATATAACTAGCAGGCTAGTCCGCTGCCAGCTGTCTGGGAGCGGGGGTATTTTTCATGTAACGAGGCTGGTCTGGGCTCCGCGAAACTTAAGTCCGGGCAGGGAGTGACGTGTACAGTAATAAGCACGTACGGAGCACCAACAGAACTCTTCTCTTTGCGCCACGAGTTAAAGGTCTGCTTGATTCCGTTTATACCGTCACTGTTGCAACACAGGAATGTGATTCTGGGACGAGAGTTGGGGTATAGCTTCTACACGTTAAGCCACCTGAACTGGGTTACTGAGGACAAAAGCTGCGCAGTTGTCGGAGTGTTTGGTCCCGAGCAAACGCGTAAACAGCTATAACGGTGCAGATCGGTCTTCAATCACATAATGACCGCACAAATGTATCATAAGAGAGAAGAATTATCGGTAACCATGGGTGACGGCAAGATGACGCAGAAATTTAGAAATTACCAACAGGGAAAAGCTTGGAAATTTTTGGACTAGAGCTCTTAGGGGGCTTAGTGTTTTTCCGGAATTCCGGACACCCCCCCCCCACTCCTCCCTCTGGTGAGACTTCGTGAGATCTGGTTGGACTCCCCCTCCCCCCTTACTAATCAACCTCGTAACTATTTGAGACTTTTTTTTTAGACCTCATAAGTTTCTATTCCAACACACTTTATTATAAAGTTATCGCTCGAATCCGTAATTAAGCTGAGGGCTTTACCACGAAGCTGAAAGTACTGAATAGCCTATGGGGACATTCAACCCACTCTCAAAAAGTGGCCAGCTGTTTCAACTTTAGATAAAGGAAGATAGAGAATTATCTAATTACCAGCGTCATGAAAGTAATATAGTATGGATGAGTTGTAACTGATCATCCCCACTCTATTTGATTTTAGGATGATATCTACAGTAAAGCTCCATGCCTCTCAAAATCTTCGACCAATGATATCATCGTGGAAGGAGGAGGGTTGGGGACAGGACGTCCATAATTTGAACTGACTGTACGTCCTCGTCTTGAATGATGCTGTGTTGAATTATATCCGTATGACTATGAACTGATTACTATAACCGATGAAGAACAGAGAAGAGACTCTAGTTCTGCAACCACTTGCAATTCTCCATACGAAAATGTGGTGACTGTCTGGCTGACAGAGAACTTATTGAATTAGACAAACATGTCAATTCCACTTGCAGTTACGAATGCGGAGTAATACTTCGCCCACCGAAAAAGTATTTAAGTCTCAATGACAGCAGATAAAATCACGAAAATGGTGCCAAAATGGTGCCATGTAATCTTCCTTCCCTTCCCTAGAGTCATCAGGGATTGGAATATTCAGGAGAGGGATCGTTTTGTTGCAATATACCCTCTGCCACCCTCAATTTTGCGCGCTGCAGAGTATAAAAGTAGACTGTATCAACAGTGTCAAAGTGGTAGAACGAAACAGGTCCTACATCCAACATTCCGTCCCACTGGACCAAAACTGGATGGACAAACATTACTTTCCTGCCTAAAAGCTGTAATTAGGATATATTTTGTTACTTGATAGTAGACTAACCACCCGTTGCCTTCTAGTGACTCAAGGTAATGGAATGGAAGCTCTACTTTCTTCAGTAATCAGTAGTTTTTTTTTAACTGCTTAACGTCTCTTAACAGCGAGGTCTTTAGAGGCGGGAAAGGATGGGAGGCAAGGAATGGGAAGAAATTCGGCCATGGCCTTTTTTTGTTTGAAGGAAGCATCCCGGCATTTGCCTGGAGTGATTTGGGAAAACATAGAAAACCCAAATCTGGATGAGTAATCAATAGCTTGGACAGCCAAAATATTTAACTGATTTGCCTAAAAACTGTAACTAAGACTGTTGGTCTTATTAGCGTTAAAGAGAATACATCATGGGTGTCAATCAGTTTTACGTACAGATCTGAGGCTACGAAGCATTTCAAACTTCAAAGGAACGGATTTCTTTGTTGTGTGGACACTGTTTGACCAAAATAAAATATACAATAGTTTAATCGTCTTAGTGACAGAAAAAAAAAAAAAATTACTTACAACAGCAAAGTGGGAAATTCCGGTTAACCAGGCACAATATGTCACGACACGAATAGCAAAATTTTTCTGCAAGACCCATCGTCGGTAAGAAGGGTGTTTATATGGCCAAGGTGCCACAGGCACTGACTGAAAAGGTGGAGGGGGTGTAGTGGTCTGGGAGGAATGGTGGGGGACAAGGGGAGAGGGGGGAGGGAGGAGAGAAGAACGTTGGCCAGAGGGAATTAGCAGAGACTTTGGTCAGAGATATTAACTGAAGTTTCAGTGACAGATGCCCCATGTTGATGCGGAGATCCTGCTGCATTGAGGGACAGGTGGTTAGGACAGTGAGTAAGTGCTCCGTTTCCGGGATACTACCTGTGGGCCATCTCTCGGGAGAGCGGTTCTGTTGTTAGTTTCCGGTCGATTTGCGGCCTGAAAATTTGTCGGCGCTCCTCCGTTCCACAAAGGCCCCGATGTCAGGTACCTTGTAGCTCCTCGCAGGTAGGTCCCCCTAAAAGCTATTCAAGTTGACAGCGGTCACTAATAACAGACAGTGATACAGGCAGGTAACGTAGAACGTATACGCACCTTGTCATAAGCCGGCTGTAGGCTTAGTTTTTTTTTTTTTTTTTTTTTTGCTTATGGCTTTACGTTAGTCGACGTCGGGGTCATTAGAGGCGCGAAGGAACGGGAAGGAATTCAGCCACGGCCTTTTGAAGGAAGCATCCCGTCTGTATGCTTAGTAATGTTCCCTAGGGTATAGGAACAATATCCACCACCTACACGATAAGAGTATTCATCTCTTTTCTTTTCATCCACATAGTACGGTTATTATTTTCTAATGGATACACATCAGTGAACTATTAATCGTACAAAAGGAAGAATCTATGAAATAAAATTGAAGACCTCATAAGTACTTTCGTAGCACTATTAAAAAAAAGTGGTATTGCAGTTTTTGAGTCAGAGAGGTAGGCAACACAATTGCAGAAGGCACGGTTTCTCATACACAAATATACAAACAAATCTATGTTAAATTATAAATGTGAAAGTAACTCTGTCTTTCTCTCTGTTACTAAACGGCTTAATTGAACATGATTAAATTTGATAAGAAAATACTATTTATCATCAGGAAAGGTATAGAATACATTTTTCTGGAGAGATAATATACTTTCTCATGAAATTTTGAAAACTAGCAGAATGTTGACAGACAGACAAATATCGTGTATCAGTCTCTGTAATGTTATATCGGTTGCTCAGGTTTTGTTTCTCTCTCAGTCAGTTTGTATAAAATCTATTGACAAATTTCTTGTAGAGACACAACTTATTATTTACTATAAATTCGGATTTGCGCTGCACCAGACTATTATTTTGTGTTTACTTGAACGATTTTTGCATAAGTACATTTTCTAAGTCACGATTAACAGCTAGTAAGTATATAAAATTTTTAAATACCTTCTTCCACCTGCTGCAGAATAGCCTTGTCCATAAAATTGTATATACAATAACTATCAGAAAAATGTTTTAAGACAGTGAAATTAAGGAATAATAGGTAAATTCAACCAACGTTTACTATTGACGACGGCGGCTGGGAACGATGAACGAAGACGATCACATGTACCACATTATTTTGGTGTTGAATCTTAATTTAGGATGTATATGGGACACTCAACTGGGTCAGATGTGATCACATCTTTCTCGTGTTCGTTGTTGCCAACTGCCGTCATCGTCGTTGTAAGTGTGGGGTTGAATTTTCATATCCTCCATTAATTATACAAGTATGAACATCAAATAAAGAAACTGATTAGCAGACATAGATATAAATGACGAAAGAGAGAGGAACAAACGCTTAAAATATTTGATGGTAGGACGGAGTAGAAACAACAAAAATACGAACACAGAACGTTTGCAACTTTCGGAATAAAAACTTTCTTCAACAGCAGAAAATGGGGTGGGTAGAGTCCGGACGTCTAGATTTTGGTTTTCGATTGTTTCTCAAAATCTCTACAAACGAACGCCGGGACGCTTCCTTCAAAACGTCATGGCCAAACTCTTTGTCCCCTGTCCTCTCCACGATCTAATGACCACATCAACGAGCCGCGAATCCCTAAGCAAAAAAACTTCCTGGTAGTATGGGACCCATCTTACGAGTATCAATTACAGGTGCGAAGGAAGGCAGTTAGATTTGTATGTGGAAGTTACAGCAGAACGATAATGGGTCTTGATCATTAAAAGACAGGAAACAGGTGAAGAGAGAGCTGGAAAAATTAGTCGTAGTACGTGGGAGAAAAGAAAGATAATGACCACAAACTAGCACTTGATTTCAGGAACAAGGAAGTGAGAAAATCTTGTTTTGTAGTTAATGGAGTCAGGGATCGGAATAAATTAGTATACTCATAAAAATGAGCAGTTTACTTGAAACATTGGAAAAAATTTAAAATAATAATTCTTGAAACGCAAATGTAGGCGAACAGAAAAATTGCACTGAAAGAATATAAAAATATAGTGTAATGTGGCAGTAAGTAATTAGGTAAATATCGCAATTAAAGTATTTATATTTACGCTAGTTACAATGATTAGTGGATGTCAAACGTAGAGAGAGAAATGGTGATTACCGATACTGGCTGACTGTTGCGAAAAACAGCAGGAAATGTCCCCCTTAACATAAGAGTATATCCATAGCTTATAGGCTATGTAGGGCAGAAAGGTTTGAGGTTAACCCAGGTTTTTCGTACACAATCATTTCGGACAACACTTACTACAGATCAAGCGTGATGGGTGAGCTGTTACACTCTTGCTCGCGTTCGGGAGAAAGCAGGTTCGAATCCCCGTATAACTATCCAGATTTTGGTTCCATGATTTCTCCAAATCACTGCAAGTGTATGACGGAATTCCTTCCCGTTCCTCGCCCAGTCCTTTCCCGCTTTTAATGACGTCATCGTCGACGAGGTGTAAAGCCATAAGGAAAAAAATATATTTTATTACGGATGTCGAAAATTTCGTCTACCTCCGTGTCTCAAACCATCTAAGGGGGCGCCCATTAATTACGTGAGCTGAAATGGAGGAAGGGGGGGGGGAAAGGATCCAGCGAAATCTCACCGAGGGGGAGAGTAACGGAAATCTTACGTGAGGTTTCGAAATTCTTGAAGGACTGCAGAGCTAAAAAAAAAGGTCTACAAAAAAACTACGAGCTCGATTAGCAGGGGGAGGGGGGGGATCCCGTCAAAATCTCAAGTCATCTTAGGAGGGGGAGGGTCCAACCAGATCTCACTAGAAGGGGAGGGGATCCGAAATTCCGGAAAAACATCTCACGTAATTAATGAACGACCCCTTAAGGGGACCAACCCGTGATTTAGGTCGAAAAAAATCGATTTTCTGTTTTCATCATTTTTCGATAGATTAAAGTATTCTTTAAGTATCCTGAAAAGTATTTCGCTGAAAAAACATTTTTTGGGCTTTTAAATAGCATTTTCCAACCATGTGCATTTCGGTGCCACGCCCACTTTTCTGCATATATTTTGGACCTTTATAACCCCCATATTGCATATAAGGGTTTTTTTCCCCCTGAATCCTGAGTGTGTTGGTTATCCTTGGAGGGCAACGGTCGCTATTCTCTTGTTTCTGCTGTTTGTAAACAACACACCTTAAAACACGCTGTTAGTTTTGTTTGAGTGCGTTTGTGAGCAGTTGTTTTCTTTAAAGTCAATTTCCCGCAAACTAAAATTTTCAGTACATATGCCCCATAATATCAGAAACTATCAAAGAGAACTGAATAAAATTTTCAGAGACTCTGCATAACAAAAAAGAAGCCCCCTCTGGTACTACAAGAATTAATATTCCCCTATTAGAATGCTCACAAAAAAAACCTTTTCTGCAGAAAAAACTTAATATTTTTAACAATCAATTTAAAAACTTATTTCTTAAAAACTATATACAGGGTGTTACAAATAGGTACGGCCAAACTTTCAGGAAACATTCCTCACACACAAACAAAGAAAATATGTTATGTGGACATGTGTCCGGAAACGCTTACTATCCATGTTAGAGCACATTTTATTACTTCTCTTCAAATCACATTAAACATGGAATGGAAACACACAGCAACAGAACGTCGCATGGAATCCCTGATGCGCTGATGCAGCCCTGGAGAATGGCGTATTGTATCACAGCCGTCCACAATACGAGCACGAAGAGTCTCTACATTTGGTACCGGGGTTGGGTAGACAAGGGCTTTCAAATGCCCCCATAAATGGAAGTCAAGAGGGTTGAGGTCAGGAGAGCGTTTAATGTGATTTGAAGAGAAGTAATAAAATGAGCTCTAACATGGAAAGTAAGTGTTTCCGGACACATGTCCACATAACATATTTTCTTTGTTTGTGTGTGAGGAATGTTTCCTGAAAGTTTGGCCGTACCTTTTTGTAACACTCTGTATATCATATGAAGTAGATATTAGTTCAGTTGACTTAACTAGCATCATGTACTATTCAGTAAAAATATTAAGGTCCTGCATTAAATAGTTTATTCAGAAATGGGTCAAATACTTGTTTAAATTAACATGGCGTTAGATAGGCACGGGGTGGTCCCCTTAAGCCTCAAGCTCAGGTACTAAGCTTTAGGCAACTAGACCACCATGCTAGGAACCGCCGAAATCACTGCCTGAAAACGTCAACACTGAAGTACAATCGAAACGAACAATCAAAAGCAAATTTTTGCCATACGGTTTGCGATGCACGAAATGAAACACTTGCGAGTGGTAACTTCAGTGTCTGTAGTGGTGCGCGTTGTATTACTTTGTGGTGGGCTGTGTCCCCTGCAGAGTAAGAACTTCTTATCCCAGACCACGGAGGAGCCTGCGGAGCACGGCGTAAATTTCCCGGTGACGGCATTACACATCATTTGAGACAAAACCACAGACGCAAAGTAGCCCGGCTTGTCGCATGGCGGGGTTCCAGCAAATGAAGCCGCGTTAAAAGCCGCAGCCGTCGTAAACCTGTGGCGGCGAGATAATTTACTGCCCCCTCACAGCCTAATGTAGGGAGAGAGCCAACGGACTCAGCTTTTAACCGTTTATCGTCTCTCTAAAGTAATTATAAGAGATCCATTACACTACTTCCAGGGTAAGGAGCTCTTAACCTTACGTCATATTGAAACAAAATAATTACTCTACGCCCAATTAATTAATTAAATGCCTTATGGTGTTTTGTAAAAATATGAAATTTGTGGCACACGTATTAGGAATTGTCTAACCTGAAACAGTATGTGATTACAAAAGAAAGCCTCAACTTTGAAAAGGAATATCTTCCAAACCACGGACGTTCTGCAGTTCGTAGTCAGCGTAGTGGGTGGTGGGTGAGCGGTAACGCACTGGCCTCGCATTCCAGAGGACGCGGGATCGAATTCCCGTTCGGCCATCCAGATTTGAGTTTTCTATGGTTTCCTCAAATATCTCGAGGCGAATGCCGGGCTGGTTCTTTGCTCCCAGTCTTTTCCCTCCACTAATGACCTTGACATCGACGAGGCGTAAAGCCATAAATAAAAACTTTTTTTTGCCGCTAAAAGCGTATTTCGTCCAATGAAAAACTGCTTCAACGATTGCAGAGAAGATACGTATATGGTTCTTTATCACTGGACCACAAAAATCTTTGATATGACTATCTATTTTTTTATGGGTGTAATAAATGATTTAGAGCTTTTTTCCATCATTGCCGGCTAACACTGACGAACTGAAAACGTGAATAATTGCAGCCCTCCAAACCGTAAAACTGGACATGCTGCAAGAATGTGGGATATGTTTGATTACCGACTAGATATCTGGTTCAGGTTCCTCATGTTGATTACATTGAAATGAATTATGATAGTTGTGAGTTCACAACATAATTTTTAAAGTGACTGGTCAACGAATGTTGTAACTCATATCGTTTCTTAAATATACCCTTTCAAAGTTGTGATAGTCTTTTGTAATCTGTATATTCTAGATTTTCTTCGATGAAGAAAGGGAAACATACTCAGAAACTTGGTGTTGATGACGTTTTCGTTCGAATTAGTTGGCAACCATGCGAACATCCACTTTTGTTACTACCGCAGGAAATTATTTCTCCCACGAACGTATTTGGGTAGTCAGCTATAACAGCTCCTGGGTACACTTTACGGTTTAGATCTTGTTTTCTAAATCTCTTACTATTGTGAGAATTTGTATGTATGCTTACCGTAGATAATAATGCGTACTAGCTCCACTACTACACTTTTATAGCGATCTAGATTGCAACAAACTGATTTCTTTCTTGCTTGTGGTATCCTCCGATTGTAACCTGTGAATATAACTCGGTTGTGGAGTGGAGGATACCCAAATATGCGCAATATCGGACTCTATTTTTTTTTTTTTTAAATTCATTGATTACTAATCACTTATTTAGTTGCTGCTATGACCTTTTATTTATTTCACAATATAGTAACTCACAATAACACATTTAAAAATATGGCTGAAGGCCCATTTAAACACAATTTTTCAGTTATATCGCAATTTACTGCATATACACACGACAATGCCCAACCTTCTTCTTTGGCTTCTCTCTGCCATAACTTCACAACTCTTTGGTCATGTGGCCTACCCACACCAACGTAAACAGACCTGACAAACATTAATTACTATCACTAAAAATTTATAAAATAGAGGTAGAAAACATTGTTACCTGACACCATGATATAATCTAGCCACCGAGCGTGGTGGGTGAACGGTTAACGCTCTGGCCTCGCATTCGAGAGGAAGCGGGCTCGAATCTCCGTCCGGGCATACAGATTTGGGTTTTCTATGATTTCCCCAAATCACTCGAGGCGAATGCCGGGATGCTTCCTTCAAAAGTCCACGGCCGAAATCCTTCCCAATCCTTGTCCCCTATCCCGCCTCTAACGAAAAAGTAAAAATAATAATCATAATCTAGCCGATCTCTACCTGTATCCTATGGACGTTTCCAGGAGTTTACCATTCTTGCATGATTCTCAAATAGTGTGTCTGCTATGATCTAACAGCCTGCTTCCCCAATTCCTTCTCCTAGACCAAAATTTCATTCAGTATTCCCCTTTCTTCCTCATCCCAATAACGCATTCCGGCAAAACAATGAGTATTAAATTTTCTTTCTCTCTCTATCTCTTTTTTTTTTAATTTCATTCCTCCCACGTGAAGCCTGGGAGGCGGGCTGCTTGAGGGTCTCGAGGACCCTTTTTAACCTACTAATGTAAAGGGGAGGGAGGGGGATGGAAGTCGGCCGTGGCCTTGTAGGGAACCATCCCAGCATTCGTCTTGAATGAGGGGGCATCCATAAATTACGTGAGGTGTTTTTCCGGATTTCCGGACCTACCACTCTCTGGTGAGATCTGGTCCGACATCCCCCCCCCCCTCCCTAGACATCGCCTCTCACCCAAAGCCGGTTACACCACCACTTTTCGACGAAAACCCCCCCCCTAAAATCGACTTTCGTGTCATTTGTAGACCTTTTTTTTATCTCTGCAGTCCAACAAAAATTTCCAAAACCTCACGTGAGATTTCCGTTGACCCCCCCTCCCCCTTGGGGGCATCCATAAATTACGTGAGGTGAAATAGGGGGGGGGGTCGAGCGAAATCTCTCCAAATCTGACCAAGGAGGAGGGAGGGGGGGTCAACGGAAATGTCACGTGAGATTTTTTAAAATTGGATAGGATTTTAGAGCTAAAAAAAGGTCTACAAATGACGCGAAAGTCGATTTTAGGTGGGTAAGTGAGGGTGAGACCTAATAAAAAAAATATAAAAAAAGGTCTAAAAAAGTTGCGAAGGCAGATCTGTAGGGGGGATCTGACGGGACCAGATCTCACCTGAGAGGGGGGGGGGGGTCAGGCGAGATCTCACCAAAGTCTCACCAGAGGGGGGGAGGGGTCCGAAAATCAGGAAAAACACCTCACGTAATTTATGGATGTCCCCTTGGTGAGATTTCGCCGGATCCCCCCCCCCATTTCACCTCACGTAATTTATGGACGCCCCCTGACTGAGGAAAGCAACGGAAAGCACTAGTCAGGATGGTCGAACGAGGTTTGACCCCCGTCCTCCCGAATTCGTACCACTCGAGCCTCGGTTCACTTATTGGATTAATTCTTCAATTCCAAAATGCCGAAATTCATCACTCACCTCATAACTCATCCTGAGGACCGAATCTAGCAGTATAGCACCTGCGATGACGGAAACAGTCGTGTCCCCTTAAGCTGTTTCTTGCTTGACCACATTGCTAGTTCAGACTGTGTAAAGTGGCGAGTGGATTCGCAACGAAGTCATTATTGATCTGACTTCACGATACATGGCCTTTCGTTAGTTCAGACAGCACACTAATAAGGGGACACTTTGAACAAAATTAATTCTGTTCCGGCAGAACTATTATACAACAATCACTTGAAACTTTAGTGGAAATAAGATATTACCTCTTGCTGTAACCATGGTGCCTGTTATAAGCTTGCAGGTGACTGATAGTGTACAACTAGATAAAATGTCACTTGTATTATCAAACTCTGAGGGAAAATTAACCATTTGTTACGAGAACATATGTCAGTAAACACAAACACTTATTGTTGCTGTGTAAAAGTTCGCTGACTAGCGATATACGAATTTACAGCTACCGCAAGCGATGAGGCGTTTCCATTTTGGCGTATCAATGTTTTTTGCAGTTGATATTGTATAGCTCACGTTTTTACACCATGTCGACGTCCAGGCCATTAGAGGCTGGAAAGGAGAGGAGGCAAGGAAAGAAAAGGAATACTGCCATGGCTATTTCAAGGGATCTCCCCGGCATTCGCCTGGAGTGATATATAGAAATCCGAAATCATGACCACGTTCTTGGGAATGACGTACTCGAAACTTAGGGGGTGTCCATAAATTACGTGAGGCGAAATCTCGCCAAGGGGGAGGGGGGGGTCAGCGGAAATATCACGTGAGGTTTTGGATTTTTTTGGACTGTCGAGCTAAAACAAAAAAGGTCTGAAAATCACGCGAAAGTCGATTTTAGAGGGGTATTTCGTCGAAATGTGGGGGTGTAACCGGCTGTGGAAGGGTGAGACCTAAAAAATAGGTCTCAAATCTCACCAGAGAAAAAGGGGGGGGGTTCCAGAAATCCGAAAAAATACCTCAGGTAATTTATGGATGCCCCCTTATCGCTAACACACAAGTCTCGGTGACGTAGCTAAGACATGGAGGGAGTTAGTATAACATCTAGGGGCGGGAATTTTAAACGAATTTTTAAAAACAAAAGTCATTAACAATTAAGGGCACAACACGAGAATACTAAGTAGGTGCAGTATATGAAGAAAACACAGTGTTACCCAAAATTGAATAATAGGATCCTCTAAAATATAACAACCATTCAACATTTGCAGAACACTTACAAGAACACAACCACCACCCAACAAATATTGACTCAGACATGCAAATACTCACCATAAACAACAATAAACCACAAATACTAACATTCCAAGAAAACTATCATATACAAAAGCATTAACAGAAGGAAAACGAATAATAAATGAATACACAAACCTCACACACCCAACACTATAAAAAACACTGAAACTAAAATAAAATAGAAACATCGACACAGAAAAACAACAGTAAATAAGGACATATAAAGAAAAACACAATAAACTACTGAAACCATTTACAATTGAAAAAACCGCCAAAAAATGGAAGACTGAAAAAACAAAACAACACCGCATAACAACACAAACTCGAGAATTAGTAAACAAAACAGAACGGCCATTTGCAAGAAAAACACATAGTGTAGTGCTATAAAGTGCAGTGTTGTGATTCGGAATAATGAATACACCTCACACCAAAAATGCAAAGGCACTGATGCTGAGAACGGAGCAAAAAGCAATGCATTAAACCACAAATGTAAGTAGAATATAAGTTAGATAATAATTCATTCCACTGTACCAAATAAAACATAACCTGTTTACAATTTTGTACATAATTAACAGAAAAAACCCGCTGATGATGCTTCTGCTAAAGAAGTGAAACGCGTACGGGAGACCAATAAATCCAAAAAAGTCAATTGCTTTGGCGTTATTTATTTATTAATAATTATTAATAGGAACCTGAACTGGGCTGACCTCGAATTAGAGAGGACAGGGGTTCGAAGCACGTCGACCACATTTCGGTTTTTTCATTGATTCACAAAATCACTCCTGGGGAATACCGGGATGGTCGCTTCAAAATGATATGGCCGAATTCCTTCCCGCTCCTTGCACGCGGTCCTTTCTCGTCTCTGATTCCTCGACGTCGACGAAGTGGAAAAAAATAAGTAAAAATAGATGGGTTCAAGGAGGACAGATGGTGAAGTTGGAAAAATGGAATGTTGAAAAAGACGGGGCGTGTTAGGGGACATCCATAAATTACGTGAGGTAAGATTTCGTGAGATCAGGTCCGTGAGAAACGCCCCCCCCCCCCCTAGTAATCGCCCTCCAAACTTTTGGAGACCTTTTTTTTAGCTCTACAGTACAAACAATTTTTCGGAAAACCTCACGTGAGATCACCGTGAGATTTCGCCGGACCCCCCCCCCCCCCTTATTTCACCTCACGTAATTTATGGATGCCCCCTTATGTCGATTCGAAGAGATTTGCATTACAAAA
This sequence comes from Vandiemenella viatica, assembly GCA_031002005.1. Lineage (NCBI taxonomy): Eukaryota > Metazoa > Arthropoda > Insecta > Orthoptera > Morabidae > Vandiemenella > Vandiemenella viatica. The sequence continues at coordinate 126,010,856 of CM061914.1, forward strand.
GAGGAATGGAAAAAGGGGAAGCATATATCTTTATGTGAATGTGGAATATATTCGCAGAACTGTGAAAATAACACTTCAGTATTTAATGTTACAAACTACGATGTATATCTGAAATTGTGCTGTTATTAAAAACGTGAAGGAGTAGCTTTTTCTTATGATATCTGAGATAACCTTCTTGAAATGTTAACACCATGACAGCAATGGTTGTAAACAGAAACTGGAAATGGGCTGTCAAAAATGTATGAATATTCCGAGCATAGTGCCTCGCATATCTGACGGTGGAAGCCTTAATTAGACCTATTTATCACCTTATGTAATGAACACCACATTTCAGGCCGCTCTGGGATTTGTTTGCGGAATTTGGACGTATGATTATCACATCTTGCCCGGTTGTAATAAGCAGTAATGACGTGGACGTCAGTAAAATCTAATAGGGCGTTTAAAAATTTGCATTTTTCGTGGTTATGTTAACCAGCGGAGTTAACACACAATTTACAGAAGTTGTTGACCTTTCCTAATGTCTCGCTAAAAGAAGAACATCGCATTCGCAACTACTTCTTGCGTTCCTCAAGGAAATGTAATAGGACCTCTTCTTTTCTTAGTTTTTATAAACGATTTAGGTAACAACGTTAAATGCTGGTCGCGATTGTTTGCCGACGTTGCAGTTATCTATAGGAAAATAAGGTGCTCCGACGATTGCTTAGAAATACAGCGCGATTTGGATGCTATTTTCGATTGGTGCCGGAAATGGCAGTTTACACTTAATTCCAAAAAGTGCAAGGCAATGCGAATAAGTAACAAAAAGAATCAGTTTGCTCACGAGTACAAAGTAAACAATTCAGTTGTTGACACGGTTGATTCCCTGAAGTATCTGGGGGCAATAGTACAAAGCAACATGAAATGGGACTTGCACATAACTTCCGTCGTATGCAAAGCTAATTCTGAATTACGATTCATAGGTCGTATTCTGAGGAATTGTAATGCTCATACAAAGGAATTAGCGTATAAAACACTTGTGCATCCAAGTCTGGATTTTGGGATCCGTATCGCAAGGGCCTGATTGACTCAGTGGTGATGGTACAGAGGAGAGCCGCTGGATTCGTGACTGGTTGCTACAGCCCTTATGAAAGCGTCACAGAATTGATACACAGATTGGGCTGGGATCGTTTGGAAGACAGACGACGTCATTTGCGTTTGAATTTATTGGAGAATATGCGAAATTCTATGACCTACGAGTGCAGTGATATACTTCTTCCGCCAACTTATTTGGGTCGCAATGACCGGTGGGATAATATTAGGGAAATAAGATGCCGAACTGATGCTTTTATGTATTATTTCTTTTTTTGTTTTTATTTATTTTTTTTTTTTTTTTTTAAATATGGCCTTCGGTCTTTGCGACCATTTTAGCCAGCTCGAATTTGTTTTTGTACCAACTGTTGTATCAGGCATTAATCATGATATTGTAGACACTACAGTAAGGACAGCACATGACGAACACAACACTTAATTAAAACCACCCATGCCCGCGGCCGGACTCGAACCGGCGGCCTTACAATGCGAGGCCAGCGTGCTAACCCCTACACTGCCAGGGCCGGCTATTATTTCTTTCCTCGCGCTATTCGGGACTGGAATGCGCAGAATTAATATTGGTGCTCAGCACCCTCTGCAACCCACAATGTTTGTGAATTGCAGAGTATGGATGTATGTGTAGATGAAGATACTTTCTAACTAAGTAGACAACATGAAACCGTCGAATTTTTTCACAACGATTACAGTGAGAATATTTAGTCAGAAATTTGAGATTAATAATTCATGAGAGTATAATATTACATAGAAATAACTAACTTGACATTCTGCTTTATACTGACGACCAGATACTAATACCTAACAGATGGCGTACTGTTGTTGGTATTCAAGAGGACGTGAAATCGATCCCCGGTAGGGCTAAACAGATTTTGGATTTTCATAGTTTCACCAAACCACTCCATACAAATACAAAGGTGGTTCCTCCAAAAGACCATGGCCGGCTTTCCTTGTCTAGGTACTAATAACCTCCAGGTCGAAGAGCCATAAGAAATACATATTCTCACTACAAAATCATGCCTTTACAAGGAATGGAACAAATTCGAAGCAAAATAGTCGTTGAATCGAAAGTACAGCACAAGTTATAATATTTTCAGGTTTAGATTATCACTTAAAATATTCAGAGGAAATAGGTAAATATTTGAAAATGAAGTATTACTGCAGGGCACTGAAAAAGATTAATGAGCTGTTTAATCTAACCAAAATATAGACACAGCACAAGCGAAGCGTTGAAAATTATAGCAAGAACAATTCTTATTTACAGCTTTGAAGCAATGGTAATAAAAGCTCAAGATGAACGGCCACTTTATACTGCATTGGACATAAGACTTCTGGAGATGTATCGCAGGACTTTCGGTACTGAAGACCTACCATAGGCCTATCAGAAATGAAACTGAAATTAAACATTAAATTAACCTCTATCAGTTGAATATTTCAGGCAAGACAGTAAAACATGTTTGCAGCATGTGAACTGGATGGACGAGAACATAATACAACTGAAACTGATCCGGTATACCCCCAGCGCTAAACGACTATCAGAAAGACCAACCAGAAGATGGAGAAAAACCGCTATATACCACAAGGTCTACACTTGATTGCGTGGTAATCATCTTTTGTGTGCTTTTCGTTCACAGAATCTGAGAATACTCAGATGAGTGGCTAAAGCAACGGTTATACAATGCAAGCGAATTCGCCAGAATAAATAAACCCATACAAACAAAGGCAGGTGGTTACAGTAAAAGCGAATTGGTCACGCGAATCACTTGTTTTCGCTAGAAGTTCAAACTGGTTTGTTTTTGTCGCTTGAATGGAGTGATTCCTTGTAGGCTGAGGCAAGTGCTGTAGACTCCGGCAAAGAATAGTTGCAAACGATTTCATTTCACACGAATCCTTCGTTGACTATTTCAGTTATGTTTAAATGTTATTATGGAGTGAAAAACTGATATGCTTGGTGTTTGATAGAAGAATATTGTGGATTTTCAGATGGTTAAATACATTGCCTAAAGTTACACTGCCTCGTTATTTCGTCCTCTATTGCAGGTTTTCTCACCTACACATAAACCTATAAAATTTCCCAGGCAACGACGAACCACCTCAAATACAGATTAAAAAAAAAAAAGATTTTATTTTTCCAATTGTAATACACTCACGTGTTATTAATTAATGTGATTTATGGGCTTGTTTTTTCAGCAGGTTGAGTCGACTTTAGGAGCAATTTGCAGATGTTCATTCTCAATTCACCATTGTGCGTGTTGCACTATTGAGCCACCCAGTCAACCACCATAACATGAAACATGTCACGAACCCCTTATCATCAACTAGCGAAGCTCTAGGGGTTCGCATATCCCACACCTGCTCTACTGTATTCAATACATATGAATACGTGTCAAACCATAATATTCATAAAACTTCATAGTTCGTTTCTTTAATTCTTAAAAAATCTGAAAATATTCACTCAAATGGTGATTCAAGAATATATCGCTAACCAAGAATTGCCTCTTCCTCTATTCAAATGGAAAGAGTTTCATAAACGGGTTTTCAGCTAAATAAAATTATTCTTCAATATCTATATTCTTAAATTTACACCAATTGAGTCTGATCTTCTGATAAATTTAACTAGACTACTAGATACAATCGCTTTGAATCGCGTAAAAAGTGAAATAAACCACATCTTCGGCAACTTCGTTCGCGCGAATACGCTTGCACTGTAACCACTTCTTTTCCCGCGAATTCTCTTGCAGTGTAACCGTAACCTAAGCCGGCTGCTTAAGGCGAACTTGAACTTTCCTCCAATCTCGTGGAATTCACCCCTTATACCGAAGTTTTTCCATCATCCTTGGACCTATGCTGAATCATACGAAAAACAGGGAACAAAAGATTACGGGAAGACATCCTTTGTGTTTCCTGCCGTTCGCAGAATGTCAAACGTTGGGTAGGGTCCCTCCGAAGACCGGTTCAAGTTAATAACAGTAATTCCCTGGTTGGTCCGTTCGGTCCATTCACGCTTTTGGGTAAAAACTGAGAACAGCTCATTTTGCAAAGTGCAGCCACCGCCATTCTGGCGGCCGGCTGGTCCTTTAATCTGAACCGGCGGCTGGAGACGTGCTGACGCACTAGAAATAATGCAAAGTGTTCGACTGTCGGCACCTGTGGGGGCATTCTCTTCCGCTCGTCAAGGTCACACGACGGATCCATCACTCACCGGCCAGGCCCCATAAAAGTGTTGAGTGCTTCCATCCGCCGCTGAAAATTTTTATACCAGGTCGGGATTATTCCGCACAAGGTAAGGCATGTTTATGATTATGTGCTTTTTATGACGAGCTTTTAAAGTCGTGGGATATTTCAGCAAACAACAGTCGCGGTGGATGGAAAGGCTTGACATTAATTCGGATAATCATACAGACATTTTTTATTCCATCTGTCTGGGCCAGAAGTCGTTATCTCGTCAACTGCAGACGTTGGACTGCCCGTGTGGGCCTTACTTCTTGCCGTCAACGTCGATTTATTTAATCTCCTCGTCACTACTTTTCTTACACGCTTGATTATGTGATAATATAGTCCAAATTACTGAAGGGCCTAAACAAGAGGCAAAAGTCAAAAATTTACATACAAGTTGCCGTAACAGTATTTTCGTGGTTTGTTTTTCTAATCCGATGAAGCTAAAGACTTAATCCTGTCTGACATCTGTTATATATCCATTACGAGTAACTGAACACAGTAACAGAATCCAATTTGGGATTGTCAGCATGAAATCTGATACTGGAAATTCTAAACTTTACTGCACGAAAGTCAGCAGATACCAGTAAATTTTTATTCTATTCTTGTACTAGTCTATGCTGTAGTCAAGAATAAAGAACATATAACAAGCTAATTTCTATAAAGAACTTTCAAGGTTTCTGTTTGACCAGCATATTATAATAGAGGTGTTTTTTTCAAGAACCTACATGAAAGCATTTAAGCAAACTGTTTGGTTTAAAAATAATTTCGTCTGAATCTTATTTGGATCCATGGTGGATAGTACAAGAAACGTAATCTTAAAATAGTTAGATCAGATCTTTACTCGTGAATTTTGCTTTAAAATCTGGAAGTCGGAAAAATAGAAAAAAAAATTATTTTTTTACAAATTTATTTTTCAATTTTTTTCTCCAAAAAATAGCTTCATTTACTTCAATTATTAAATAGATTATGTATTTCATGTTCTTAGTTGATAAATAAGAATCAAAGCAGTTTCAGTGAAAATATTATCTCATGATAAGTCTGCAGAAAACTACGAGCATTTAACAATGACTTAACCAAGCGTGGTGGGTGAGCGGTAACGCTCTGCCCTCGCATTCGGGAGGACGCGGGTTCGAATTCCCGTCCGGCCATCCAGACTTGAGTTTTTCCATTGTTTCCCCAAGGATCTTCCTTCAAAAGGCCATACCAGAATTCCTTCCCGTTCCTCGCCGCCAGTCGTTTACCGCCTTTAATGATCTCGACGTTGATCAAGCGTAAAACAAACAAAAAAAAACGACTTCGGACTTCCAGTTTATTTTACATCACATGTTTAACCATGTTTCATGTATGGCGGTGAAGCAAATTTTACACACACCACGTTTATTAAAAATTAAATTTCAGTATGCATTAAGTAATACTCCCACGATCTTTCTGCGGTAACTTTAATGATTCCGTAATAGGCAACCCACGCTACAGAACTCTTAAGGTGCGGGATTCCAGTGTCTTATCATCCAGCTGTCACGTTGAGAGGATATCGCCTATATTTAGCGTACAATTCTTGCCCATACACTACAGTCCATTAGTTCGCATTGTTATCTGCTTTACCGATTATGGTCCTCTCTATTTCTGGTTGCATGTCAGGCTTGAAAGACAGCTATAATAACTAATAACACCACGTTATCTTTTTATTATGGTTATATGACAAAAGCGCACAGTGGCAAAAGCGCACAACCCAAGCTCAACTGCAGGTAGGCAATGGCAGGTATAACCAACGACCCTCACCTACCTGCAGTTGAGAATTACAAGAAAAATTCTTCTCTGAATATCCATCACAGCTCATCTCTTTAGGCTCTTGTTACTTTCATGTCATTCGTACAGTGAAGTTTATTGGCAGCAGTGCCACCTGTGCTAAACGGTTCTACTGTGAAATTATTTGTAGTGTGTCGTCATGGAAGTGCTAACAACTAATAAGGATAAACCTACCGTGCATTATAATGTTTATTATTATCTGGATCAGACGGAAAGAAGCTATGGGGGTGCCAGAAGGAAAAGTCGAAAAGTTGTTGTGGAACGCTGACAACGAAAAATGGGAGTTTTAGGTACAACTGAACATTCATGCGAAGCAGCGAACACAGTTTGTTTGGATGATGCAAAAAGAATAAATGATGCGAAGAAGATACGTCCATTTCTAAAATATACACGAAAGGACTGGGAGACTTACACAGTAAAGGCTGCGAATATGTTGCCGTATTACCCCACAAAGTAACTGTCACGAGGACCGTACTTCGACAGAGAAGCAAAACTCGTGGGAACGGAAAGGAACCGAAGAGCAGAGACGAAATAGTCAAAGACAGCAACGTATACCTATTCGATTATTTCGACATATTTTACATATAGTTCAAGAATGGAAACCAAGAAAAATTAACATTGATTTTGAGGGAAGTTCAATACCCGCACTTGGAGAAGTTTTCCAACCGTTGAAATTAATGGCTGTTACTTCCAAATGAAAAAATGGCTGTGGAGGAAATTGGGTTGACCCGTGAGTATCGGGAAATGAAGAAATTAGACTGCATGTTAGGATGTGTGCTGCACTAGCATGCCTCAAAACTGAAGACATCTTAAACGGTTGGCTCGAGATATATATATTCGGAGGATCCAGCAAATCCAAAATTGTCTCAGTTTTTTTTATTATTATTTCGTGGAACAATGGCTGGAGAATGAAGAAATTCCCTCTAACTGTGGGCTTGTTACGGTAGGCGATACCGCACTACGAATTTTGTGGAAGCTGGAACAACAAAGTCAAGTCTCGGGCGACCAAATCCCAAGATCAAAGAAGTGATAATGTGTTTAAAGCGTGAAGCTGAAAATTCCGCTTGTATGAACATGAGAACGGAGGTCAATCTTGCTGGGAAAAGAGGAAAAACTCCTATATTAAATTAGATGAATGTTTGGAAAGAACTGTAGAAACGTATGAGGAAAACGGTGATATTAGGTCTTGTTTAAACGCGATATCATACTTACGAAAGCTGGACTAGACCTGCTGTCTTAACACCCAAAAATGCAAATAATGTAAATAAAGAGACAGTGAAAATAAATAAATATTGACGAAGCTTAATTCAAGATGATTTTAAACACACCTTAAACGATTGTGTGCTTCGTGCATTTCAGTCACTAAGTCAGTCTAAAGCCTGGAAAAAGTGTGATGGAAATCAGTTATTAAAATGAGTTATTAAAAACTAGAAATTTACTGAATTATTTCAGGAAAATGTATGACTTGAAGAACTCTTTAGGCTAGGCGCATTCTAGCGATTTTCTGTCGCTGCGATAGAAAAATAGAACGCAAATTTTTTTATTGCGCACACTTACGACTAATTGACGACTACGAGAATGCATTGTCCAGATATGAATCGTCTCTGTGTAGTTAGGTTCGAAAAATAAACGGAAAAATAACTATACTTCTTACTGGTCAAAAGTTACTTAAACGAAAATTTCAAGATGTTCCAGATAAGAAAATATCATTTATTTTTGCAAACGGTATTGTTATAAATGAATGATGTTGTTTAATATAAAAATTAACTTAGAACAAAGAAGTGAATTGACAAATCGCATCATTATGGATGTTTGTTTCTGGGAAGTGAAGTGCAGTAATTTTCATAATAATGTTTTCTCTTAATCCAAGCTTCACAGAATTTAAATGCACATTTGGTACAGGCATTGCGAGTGTTGTAGTTGGAATAGATTAGATATGCTCGCATTAATCGCAAGTGAAAAGAGTTTCAGGAAAGTGAGACAGTACGTATAATCATAATAAACAAATATTACCAGCTACTGATTAGCGGTTAGCTATTCACCATCACATTAGTTTGTTCCGTTTTGAATGTTAACTGCTAAACGGTGATGGGTCGATATTTTACAATACTCAAAACTAAAAATAGTAAAGAAATATAATTTATTCCGTATTTACATGGCAGATTGGCAATTTTTCAATCTCTTAAATCAGTTTTAGATAGTTGTGTTGCTTGAAAAATTGGTCTTTAATCGCCCACCAATAAATCCCAAGTGCTCACGTAGCCTTAGAGGCCATCAGGGCTTCACTGTGCGTTTTTTCTAGCGACACCGTGTTTCCAGGAAGGTAGAGGACTATAGACCGTCCTTCTAGTAAGAGGACCCTTGTGGTGTTATGTCACCTGTGCGCTGTTAGTCGGTCACCATTAAAAAAAAGTATATTTCTGGCTGCAAATATAAAGTTTTAAGGTGATAGTATTTAGTTTTATTTATTTTCCTTTTAATTATTAAGTCATGATTGTTCGATGGCACGACATGGTTTCATTCAACATTTCTTTAGAAAAAAATGGAACTTAGATCAATAAAGGTTCGCCATCCGTCTTCTAGGGTCTTCCAACGAAGGAGTACATCAATCTGATGTCGGAGAGCGGTTTCGGAATGTCGCATCAGATTGACGTATTCCATCGGTGGAAATTAAGGAGAGCCTTCATTCTTTAAAGTTTTATCGACCCAATTTTTTTTTTTTTGCTTATGTCTTTATGCCTCGTCGACGTCTAGGTCATTAGAGGCGGGAAAGGATGGGGGATAAGGATCGGGAAGGAATTTGGCCATAATCTTTTCTGAAGGAACCATCCCAGCATTCGCTAGGAGTGATTTGGAGAACCCATGGAAATACAAATCTCGATGAAAAACACAGATTTGAATGGCCTGACGGGAATTCAAACCTGGGTCCTAAAAAATGAGAGGCAAGAACATTACCACTCACTCATCACGCTCCGTACCAACATTTCAGTTCAGATAAAAAATTAAAACCTTTTTTCCTATCTGCTGCTATTTCGACAACTGAATTTCACGCAAGATTTTAGTATCAGACAGTAATGAGGGGGCGTTACCACGCAGACTTTATAGTTTCCCTGGAAGTTTTGCAAGCTGGGTCGCAATTGCAACACCTGTAGCAGTCCATCAATCAAGCTAAATTCATTATCTAAGCTCTGTGTAACAGACATTAAGGCAGGCGGGAACGTCGTGAGCTGGGTTTATCTGAGCGCGGCCCGGGCTGCCAGCCAGCGTGTTTACTCCGAATAAAATTCCGTTCCGCCTCGCGCGGCCGGGATAATTGCAGAGCACGGCCTCCAACGGAGAACAGCACTCGGCCGTCGCAACAACACTGCACCTTCCCCCATGGGAAGGGTCCTCAGAAGTACTTCAAAACAGAAAAGGGTTGGAACTTCAACAGTGTCAACTCTGTTGCGGAAGTGCCAAGCAATGGAACCAAATAATATCGCTTACTAGCTCGTACCCGCGACTTCGTACGCGTGGATTAAGAATTTTTTTTGCCAGAATTAAATATAGAAAGTTGTTGGTAACGAAGGATTGGTCCTAAACAATATCGAGTCGGAATAATATGACAGGAAAGCTATCACTATATCATTGTACCGTCGAACCTGTCTCTTCAAAAGAATCAATTTCCAACATATTTCTGTCACCATTCGATAAGGTCTCAAAATTTCGTGACTACAACTGTTAATCATACTGGAAAAAATATCCTGTGCCCTTCATACAGATTTCCTTATAAAATTCCATCACAACGATATAGCCATTTAGTCGTCAAAACGTAACAAAAAGATACAGACTTACTTCCGTATTTATAATAATATTACTGTGGTTCACACTCACACACTGACTGCGAACAACACCTGAGGGATCATTATAACGTAAAAAAGTGTACACCTACAACATTGCAAGACTACCTACGATTTGCCTCGCATTGCACCCCGAACTTTCCAATATCTACAGTTTAACATTCAATCCGAATAACCAACGGCCCAGGCCTGACTCTTACGATGAAAAACAATTTTTAAAAATCTTAGCCTCCACGCAGATTTGAACCGGAGACCACGACGTTAGTAAGCAAGCGCTTTAACCACTGAGCTGCCAGTCCACTACACGGAAACACGGATGGAGACGTCCATATCCAACGTGTCTGTCTGTCGCCGTATTTCGAAGTTATGAGACAACATGTGTTATTTATACACATAATTTTTCAACCAAATGTAGACAGTATTTTTCTCCTTGTTTCAAAGGATAAGTGTGCAAAGTTTCATCGAGATCGGATGAAAACTGTGGATTTGTAGGAGTAACAAACAAACTAACAAAAAAAAAAAAAAAAAACAACATACATTCATCTTTATATATAAAGATTCCACAAGTTAGTTGTATACCTACCTTGACAATAACTTCATCCACAATTGGAAGGAACTTGAATCTGGTCTCATTGTGCTCCCCGATCGAGTGTGCGGCGTCTTAAGGGATCGTTCATTAATTACGTGAGATAAAATAAGGAGGGGGGGGGGGGGTTCAGCGAAATCCCGTCTCTAAAGACCTCGCTGTTAAGAGACGTTAAACATTTTAAAAAAAAAAAATTAAGTTATATTTATAATCTTTTTTTATTCACCGTCGCCCCGCATGAAGTGGCCTTGAGCTATAAGTATTGATCTGCTCAAAGATAAATATAACTGTCAAAGTTGCAGTTTTATTAAAGCTCTTTTTCGTTCTGTTCGTTTGTCCTTCCGCCATATTTCCTTCGTGCTTTGACTGCACGTGGGACCTCTATTTTCTCCCGCCCATATATAGACTTGCTCGAGGAAACGTGCGGGGCATTCCTCGCGACAGAGAACCCATTGCGCCGTAGCTATAAACCGAAAACGGTCCGCGAGGCAACAAGAAGGCGCCTAAATGAGAGGCCCGTAAAGCCACCAACAACATTGAGCAACAGCTTCCAACAGTAACGAAGAGAGGTCCGCATTCCAGACGGCGACATCAGCTGCATTGACACTCCAGTGAGTACTATCGACACTCCGTGGTCGGAAGATACGCTCCCCGTTATTCCAGAATATAACACTGAATAAATTAAACACGTCACTACAGTTTGGCAGCAACGTCGTATACATTAGCCAGGACTGCTGATAAGGGATTGTACATAAACTACGTGGCTCGGCCTGGGGTGGGGGGAGGGAGTGGTGAGAGGTTGTTTGGAAAGCCACGCTGGGATACGGGGAGGGGGGGGGGTTTCCAAGCCAGGACACGTAGCTTATCTTTCATATTATTTGTTGCAGTTAAAATTAGATACAGAACACTCAGAAGCATGTAAATATTTATTTCCGTCATTTAATCATTACAAAATTTCTTCTGGAATCAATATGGAACAAAGGGCTACGTGCTACGTAGGGAAAGGGGGGGGGGGGTAGAGACAAAAGTCACGTCAGGCTAGGTGGGGGGGGGGGGGGAGGGTGTTCACAGGATACCAAAATGGGGCTACGTGGTTTATGCACGCTCCCTAACTAGCACTTTTTATGCAAGCAGTGTATTTTTATTTTACGTTGATTAAAATTTATGAACTCCTACCAGATGTCATTTTCAGAAAATTCCGGATCTGTATAACGGGGAATTCGGCCATGGCCTTTTTGAAGGAAGCATTCGCCTGGAGTGATTTGGGGAAACCATGTAAAACCCAAATCTGGATGCCCGGACGGGGATTCGAACCGCCGTCCTCCCGAATGCGAGGGAGCGGTTAACCACTCACCCACCACGCTCGGTTTTCACAAAAGAATCCGGCGAACCACCCGTGAAGACTTCATTGAAATCACACGCCGTGAAGATCTCCGTTCTTACACTAAAGAGAGGTTTCAGATTTATCGGTAGTTTCAGCAAAGAACCTGCTGATCAGAAACTATAGCTCATCAACTCTCATATCTGCTCACCAAGTGGCGGACTACCATAATTTATTCCCTTGCTAGAGTGGCCTACTATACCTTGTTCACTCTGAACATGCGGTTCAAGGTCGTGTTCCCCTCGCCCTACTCTTCACCTCACTACTCCCTCCCTTCCTACCTCTCCGCGCCATACGCTGTATCCAGGCGGGCGAATAGTTAATTTCCCCTTTGCATGTAGGGGTAAAGGCAATGGAGTGGGGATAAATCAGACTGACCTTGAGCCGCCTCTCTTAACTGAACGTGGTATAATCGGGTAGTTCTGTGCACACTCTCTTGACGACCATACACGGATACCGAATTAAACTAGATAAGATTTACGACTCAACATTCATGTGCCTGTTAGTACGATTCATAGTTAGAAGATGGAGGATACCATTTGACAAAGAGGATTCTCTCGAGAAAGCTTCGCAGCAATTATAGAAAGGGTTATGGGAGCGGGTCAAAAGGGGTCTGGAGGTGACCGCAGTTCTCTGTAATTACAAACCCCGGAAATGCGTTAAACAGAGCGACAGCGTGACGAATGCTTAGCGTCGACTGGGGATAAAAGGTGGGCAGTTCCTTCTAAGAAGAGGCAGTAAACCTCTTAAGCACCACAAAACAAAGAAATGGTGTTAATCCCGCGGCTCTTAATTGGGGGAGAAAAGACCGAAAACATCAATTATTTCGCTGCCATAAAGCCGCTTCTAAATTCTCAGTCGACTGAAGGGAAGTGAGTAAATAAATGTGGACAGACTTTGGCGAGCACTTTGGTGGAGTTTGTGTCATTTGGACGAGACGTCCCGCCTGCAGAGAGATTCATGGGGCCCCATTTAAAGAGAAATAATGCGTACAGTCTTCCAACAGTTTGACTCGTTTAATGACACACTCTCACTTTATGCTCTGCCCATTACAGAGGGTCCTTAATGATGCCCGAGCACAAAGAGAGATATATTCTCATTACTTATTTTGTCTTAATATTCCCGCTTTTTGAAAGACAGATTAAAAACAAGATTAATAGCAAATTTAGATTATCTGAGAATTACACTCTTACCGCTCACAAATGTGGGTCTGAATCCAATAATGCAATATGACATCATTTGGAAATGCTGTTTTGAATGCCAGGTTAAATTACACTTCAAACCAAATGGTAGGCCAACCAAAATTGTGGTATTTGGTGTTACCTTCGATAGACCAAGAAAGATTTTTTTTTTAACTGCTTAACGTCTCTTAACAGCGAGGTCTTTAGAGACGGGAAAGGATGGGGGACACGGAATGGGAAGGAATTTGGCCATGGCCTTTTGAAGGAAGCATTCCGGCATTTGTCTGGAGTGATTTGTGAAACCATGGAAAACCCAAATCTGGATGCCCGGAGGGGGATTCGAAACGCCGTCCTCCCGAATGCGAGGCCAGAACGCGAACCGTTACACCACCACTCTTGGTACCAAGAAACGTATTTTGATTGAAACAGGATTTTACAGTTTTGAATGTTTAATAAAATTTAGTAATATAATTTACAGAATCGTTTAATCTGTCGTTTTGTATCTACATCACTCAAGCTTTACTCACGAAGCTTGGTAATTCAAAATTTAGCAGTCACTAGTGCAGTTAAAATAGCGGCATTCAATGGTGCACGCTATGTGTGTTTGTTTCATGGCACGAACTGTTCGACAATAGCTCAACACAATTTTTTTCACGTAGCATGGTAACATGCAAAATACTCTCGCTATCGGAAACTCGTTGAGCGTGATTGTACGGTTTGGAATGTGGAATCACCATGTGGTTGGGTTAGCCGCGGATGGCCACCTTGCTTCCAAAATCATACAAATTTCGTTTATTTTATGGCGTTTCATTATAGAACTAATGTACACTCTTTGGCAAAATAATTGAGTGTGGGCGCCTGAGACTAAGTCTATTATTTCGCACAATGTGGCATCATTGCGGGTATTCAACTCAGCGCCCACTGTTATTCATTTCCATAAGTCAATGCTTGGAACAAACTCTCCAGTGATGCCACATAGTGTAAAATAATGGATTTAGTCTCAGGCGCCCACAGTCAATTTTTTTGCCAAAGAGTGTACGTTACGTGTTTACCTAAAAACTCCGGTGAGATCTCAGAAGTTTGGTCTATGCGAAAGTGACATACGATATGCTGGATCAAAGAAATTAATGTTCGGTCAAATTATCGACTGCAGTCATGTTTAACCAAAGCAACATTTTTAAGCAAAACGTGAGGGGTTTTGCTGTATAAGATGAAACTTTATCCGCTTCAGTAAGTTTGCTGAATAAATTTCTGTTTGCTTCCAAAGTTGTAGCAATAGAATTTTTTGAAGAACCTTGTATCTTTTGTCGACTATTTATACGTAGCTGTGGTAACAAAATATTTGTTTAATCTCCCTACAGTCAAATAATTCGAAACTGTAGCGATTTATCACTAAGGGAACACTCATAAACTACGTGGCTCTGCCTGGAAGGGGGGTGGAGGGGGGGGGAGGGTTTGGAGCCACTCTACGTAGCTTCTCATTCATACTATTTGGCACAGTTAAAATAAGGCACAGAAAACACATTAGTGTGTGGCTATTTATTTCCGTCATTTGATCATCGCTGTATGTAATTTATGGTAGTTTGAAAGGAGAAAATAGTACAAAATGTCTTCTGGAACCAATAGGGGGAAAAGCTACGTGCGACGTGATGGAGGGGGGGGGGGGTTTAGAGGCAAAAGCCACGTCCGGCTACGTGGGGGGAAGGAGGATTCACATGAGGCCAAAATGGAACTACGTGGTTTATGGACGCTCCCTAACTGATGGAGCGGCATGGTGACTCAATGTTATGGCGGCTGACTGGAGATCGAAATATCCCCTGCAGGAATCGTTGTCTCAGCGGAGTTTTTCAAAGGCTACTAACCCGACCTTCACCTCTGGTTCAGCTTGCTGTGTAATGTGAAGTACACCAGATCGCTTGCACGGTTCGGATTCCAAGTTAAACTGCAGGTCCCCTATATCCAGTAGGATTCGGGTTAGGTTAAGGCAGCTGCGATAGGGGCGGAATGTGTAGCGAGTAAAAATCATGTCACTAGGTGATTACAGCCACACGAGCCTTTAGCCACTAAAATTAATACAGACTAATTTATTTCAACACGTAAGGACCGCAGTAAATAGCAGCTACATGCATGTTGCCAGAGATCACACACGCTAATGGAAGAGGTTAACAAAAAAGAAATATATGCCAGTACGAGAAAAAAAGAACTCTCTTTCTCCTGACGTAAATATTGAATTTTTATTCTCCAGGATTTAGCGCGGATCAAGAGAAACAAAGATACTTTCATTTCGTTTTTTGATTTAGAAAAAGTTTTTGATAATGTTAGGTGGAAGACGAAGTTTAAAATTTTAAAGAAGTCGGGTCTAAAATACCGAGATTGAAGAATACTTTATAATCTTTTCAAGAATCAAGTTTCTGTAATAAAAATACAGATTCATGAGAGACACGCTTCAGTTAAAAAAAGGTGTGAGACAAAGCTGCAGTATATTCCCATTAATATTCAGCTTGTATGTAGAAAAAGCAATAAAGGAAGTGACAGATTTAATTGTGGCATAAGTGTTCAAGGAGACAAAAATCAGAATGCTACGATTTACTGATGACATTGTCTTGTTAGCAGAACAGGCTGAGGATATTCAGAAGTTACTGACTGTCATTAAAAAAAATACTGAAGAAAGATTTTGGGCTAAATATAAACCAAAGAAAGAAAAAAGTAATTAAATGTAGCAGAAATGATACCAACAATAGACTAGTAGAAGAAATATAAAAATAGGGTCGGATGCGATAGAAGAAGTTAGTGAATTTAGCTGCTTAGGAAGTAAAATTACAACTGATGGCCGAAGCAGGAATAATATTAAAAGCAGAATGAACCATAAAGTGCATCCATGAAAAAGAGAAATCTTTTAGTTTCAAGTACTAATCTATGACTCAGAACTTTTTAAAACTCTATGTGTGATGCAAAGCACTTTATGGCAGCGAAGCATGGACTTTAGGAACACCAAAAAGAATAAAAATTGAAGCATTTGAAATGTGGTGCTATAGAAGGATGCCGAAAATTAAGTGGCCAAATAAGGTACGAAATTAAAGAATTTTGGAAATGATGGGTGGGGAAAGAAGAGACAGGATGGTAGGTCATATGTTGAGACATGCTGGATTGGTTAATTTGGTAGTGGAGGGAACAGTCGTAGGTAAGAACTGTAGAGGAGGACAAAGATTATAATAAATGAAGCAGATAAATGAGGGCGTGGGTTGTAAGGGGCATGTTAAGATGGAAAGGTTAGGAAGGGATGGAGAATTGTTGCATCAAACCAATTGAGATACTTATGACTGCAAAAAAAAAAAAAAAAGAGTATTTAGTGTAAAGTAAATCCGTTTTATATTATTATCCGGCATATCGCCGAAGGGTCAAGACTGGCTAGTGACAGGGATTTCGATTAGCCTCTAGATCTGGTAACCCTAGCCCAATCCGGTAATCCTGCCGGGTATGGGGTACCTACTATTTAACGTGGAATCCGAATCTCAGAAGCGTTGTGACATACTTCTCATTACACAACAAGCTGTGTCACAAGTTAAGGTCGGGTTATCCGAGCCGAGACTGGCGATCTTTCGATCTCTAGTATAACGCGTTGACCACTGTGCCATCAGACCACTCAGTATAAAATAAAAATTTCACTTAGGAGTTGTTCAGATCACTCAGTGCTTAGGGAGCTTGCATAAACCACGTAGCTTCATTTTAGCCTCCTGTGAACCCCCCTCGTAGCCCTACGTGGCTTTTGCCTTTACCCCCCCCCCCCACGTAACACGTAGCTTTTTTACCTTTTGATTCCAGAAGACATTTGGTACTGTTTTCTCATGTCAGACGATTGTAAATTACATACGGAGATAATTAAGTGAGGGAAATAAATATTCACATGCTGTTTTGAGTTCTGTTACTCATTTTAACCGTGAAAAATGTTATAAAAGGAAAGCTACGTGGCCTGGCTCGGAACCCCCCCCCTCCCGCCCCCCACGTAGCCCAGCGTCGCCCTCCAGCCAACCCCCCCCCCCCCCGACCGAGCCACGTAGTTTGTGCACACTCCCTTAGTAAAAAAGAAATAAAGCATTTTGTTTAGGAGTTGGTCAGCTGTATCTTTTATCGCCATCGATGCACCAGCATCAAATTACATTGGGTAAAACATAAAATGTTAGTATATATTGCCAGTGATAATAACACAACGTTAGCTCAAGTACCTGGTGACAGAGATTCTGTTGCAATCCACCCTTGTAGCAGAGACCTAACATAAACCGGTAATGTTATCGGGAAATACCATTTTGCGATTTTTGTAGAATCTGAACCACGGAAGCATAATTAAAAAAACCATTGCTAAGATATCAGACCACAAACAAGAAAAACATACATTTTCTTTTCTTAATTTAAGTCATTCAGTCACTGTAAAAATCAGAATCAGCCTATCCGTTACGCAAAATGTGAATGGAATAGATAAGTACCTACCTATTCATTCTCATCTATACTGTGTGTTACAGTTCCATTTCAAATTTTCTAACTAAAAAAATTATCACAAGTCATGACTGTATTGTGTAAACTGAAACAATGCAACGTCAGATAATGCCGCCTACTCAAAGCTCTGCCTGCAGGCCCGATTTAATAGTGTGCCCACACTTATTTTAACAAATCTATCACAAAAAGTTGAGGAATTTACAAATATAAATGAAAACAGTAAAAGAAGACAGTGGTGAAACCAACTATTTAAAAATGAAATACTTTGATGAGATTATAATATTTGTTAAATACATGTCCCATTAACATATTAGGCTTGTGTGCAGGGTTTTGAGTAGGCTACTTCAAAAAATAACCGTCATTAGTTATTGTCACTAGATATGTCACAGTCAGGTCTTTTTTTTTGTATGCCAACAGGTTTTTGTTTTTAAATTAGATTATTCTTTCGTATATGATATTCATTGCAGTAAATCAAGTGTACATTCAGAGGTTTTCCGTAAGATCCATGTGCATTATCCAAACAAACAACATACCTAAACTTTTTTTTACTAAATAAACAATTTACTTAAACTTCACCAAGTAGGAAACTAGTCGTCCCGTATGCGACGCGACTCGATGCGATGCTTCGTGCTAGTGTTCGATTGTATCAAAAGTAACGAGTAACGATTCGAAAGTAACGAATACATACGGCTACAGAATTTCTCGTTACTTTTACAGCTCTAGGTTTCAAATGAATTTAATAGTAAACATGCGAACTAAACCTTTCATTTACAAATATGACTAAATACTTTTTCTAACAATTTATCTGGACAGGACAGATAAGATTAGAGAAATTAGGTGTCGTACGGACGTTTTTATGAATTGGAATGGGCATAATCAGTTCCGTTGCAAAGAATCCTGTGCCACTCACAATTTTATGAATTGCATAGATGTAGATGTACGAGGTTTGTCCCAAAAGTATCCGACCATCCTTCATATTTCCATGCTAGTATTATTCTGCGTCATTGGGCTAGTGGCAGCCTTCGAAGCAGTCCCCATTTGATTGAAAAATACGTCCCAACGTCCTTTCCACTTTTGGAAGCAGTCCGGAAATCGTTTTTTGCTATCGCCCTTAGAGCGTTTGTCGTATTACTTTGGAGTGTTTCTTTGTCGTCGAATTGGTGTCCTTTGAGCGGCATTTTTAATTTTTGGAACAGCCAAATAGTCCACTGTGAATAGAGTCTTTTTGTTTCGGGATCATAACCATAAATCCACGATTCAACACCAGTTATAATCTTTTTAAGCAGATTTTCATCATTATTGATCATTTACAAATTGTCCTGAGCGATTTATAGGTGAATGTTTTTCTGCTCCACCGCTAGCAATTTCTGAATGAATTTCGCACACACGCGAACCATTTGCAAATTTTCCAAACACTGGTTTTTGGTATTAAAAGATCACATACTAGTTCTCGCACAGTTAATCGACGATCTTCATTGATCGCAAATTGCACACGTTCGCTCTTATCCTGTGTTTTTTTGTCGTCGAAGGCAGACCAGAGCGTGGATCACTATCAACAGATGTACGGCCATCTTTGAACCGCTGATACCACTCTCTTATTTGGGTTTTGCTTAAACACTCGTTCCCAAATACCGTCTTCATCATTTCGATGGTCTCCAAACACTTCTTTTCGAGTTTAAAGCAAATTTTAATGCAAATTCGTTGCTCCAATCTTTTCACCATTTTTTATGTTTGCAAAACGCGACGAACGTACAAAACACTTTGTAACCAATAGCTCGCTGTACGTCAACTAAGGCGTCCCGGCGCCAACTGCGGCATCTAGGGAGTTCGCGAAGCTTTACTGATGACACTCATACCCGGCATATGATGCTAAAATTGTCAGGAGCGAAGATACGAAGGAAGGTCGGATACGTTTTCGACAGATCTCGTAAATACCCACATACTCGCATACTTACAGGATAACGCATCGTTTGATGAAATTTCTTGACTCGTACCACTTTGAGAACTTCTCGATGTATTTGGATATGGAGATTCTTGATTTACGGGCAGAATTCCTTTTAGATTCCAGTCGGGCGATTGTTCCTCGTATCGGGGTGGTCTCGGAAGCCTTGACCTCGGGACGGATGTCCACAAGCCTTCGGTCCGGTCTCTAAGATAAGGAACAATGGGTCCAGGACGGGACTAGCGCCGCCTCGCGGAAAGCGTTTCATGAATAATTCACGCC
The DNA here is from genome assembly GCA_031002005.1 of Vandiemenella viatica. Lineage (NCBI taxonomy): Eukaryota > Metazoa > Arthropoda > Insecta > Orthoptera > Morabidae > Vandiemenella > Vandiemenella viatica. The sequence goes on from CM061914.1 coordinate 126,030,666, forward strand.
ACCGTCGTCCGTGCATCGAGGTTTGTGTCCCCGCCGAGTCGGGCAAAAAGGACGGGACATTCCAGACGTCGTCGCTTGTTTCCGATATCGCGATAAACAAAATGCTTTCCTGCACAGGTACAGGCAAATCTAACAGGTGGTCATAAACAGTGTCACAGGAAGAGGAACGATCCATTATTCAGCAACCTAGCAGAGGAAGGCAAAACGTTGTGACATTGGATCCACGGTACTAGGAAGGGACTGGCTATCCAGATTACAATTTATAGGCGAGTACTGTTTACATCCCTTCGTGGAGACATTATTATTATTATTATTATTTTTTTTTTTTTTTATTTGTGTTGGCTTTCGGCCTGGTCGGCCATACTGCCAGGTTCTTTACATTAAATTTTACAATGGTTTATGTTTAATGTTTAGTTAAGTTACAATTCTTATCCTTTATTTTACAATGGTTCATAAGTCCCATGAGAAATGGGTTACAATTTCTTTATAAAATATATCACGTTATTACCTTTTCAATTGCACAGTGTGAGTCGTCGCCAAAAGCACAGGGGCAGCTTTTTGTATATTTTCACCACAATTGAATGTTCATGAAATAGTTTCTGTGGTTGCCTGATCTATTTGGATCCTTTGGTGAGAATAATGTTGCGTACTTGTATTTGTAACTATTCTCATTGGGTGTTGCTTTAGTGTGTATGTTCTAGATAATGTGGAGTATTTGTGAAGTGTTAGTGTATCTACTTAGTTTATGGCTGTTGGTCTAGGATTGGCTTATCAGCTTTGTCTTATATTTGAATATTTCCTTCTTTAAAAAAGGACATTATGGTTCTGTATATTGAGTGGTTGTTGGAAGAGAGCAGGATGGCTAAATTAGTTGGGAAGGGGATATTGCACCTTGTGAGTTCCTTCAGCATTTTGTTTTGGATGTTGGTGTATTTTTTGCAGGAGAATAGCAGGTGGTTGATGTCCCCTATTGCTCGATCGGCACAGTCACATCGGGGGGTATGTCTTAGTCCTATCCGGTTCAAGTAGCTGGGAAAGTTTCCGTGGTGGAATCTGCTTCTAATTATATTAATTAAGGGGGCATCCATAAATTACGTGAGGTGAAATAGGGGAGGGGGGGGGGTCCGGCGAAATCTCACCAGATGGGAGGGGGGGGGGGGGTCTATGGAAATCTCACGTGAGATTTTGTGAAAAATTTTGGGATAGTAGAGCCAAAAACAAGGTCTACAATTTGCGCCAAAGTCGATTTTAGGAGGGTATTTCGTCAAAAAGTTAGGGTGTGACCTAAAAAAAGGTCTACGAAAGTTTCGAGGGCGATTTCTGGGTGGGTTCTCAGGGACCAGATCTCACCAGAGGGGGGGGGGGGGGGGGGGGGGGGGTGGGGGGTCCGGCCAGATCTCACGAAATCTCACCAGGGGGGAGGGGGGGTCCAGAAATCCGGAAAAACACCTCACGTAATTTGTGGATGCCCCCTAAGTGGCGTCTGTTGATTTTCCAGCTGTAGAACCAGGGTTTGGAAGGAATATGTGGTTGGATATGTCCGTAAAAGGATCCTTTATGGTGCATCGTATTGTTCCAATCTGTTTGCCATCTATTTCTTGCTCGCTGTTTAATATCTTGTACATATGCTGATGGGGGTAGTAGTAGTTCTTTTCTTTGTCCGTATGCGATGGCTTCCTTGGCTAGTCTGTACGCAGTTTCATTGAACTTAATCCCGTTATGCTAGGGAACCCATACTAAGCTTGTTGTGATGCCTATGTTGTTGCTTGTGTGTATTTCATTTAGTATTTCTATTAGTAGTGGTGCCATCCTATAATTCCACTTTGGTTCTGCTATGCTCCTGATGACGCTCAAGGAGATATTATTAATTTTGAAATTAATTCTTGACAGGAGATCAGCCGGATAGCGTCGTAAAATGACAACGTTTCGACAAACTGCTCGTTTTTCTTCATCAGGTCTATTACTTCAGATATTATTACCTGAAATCACAAACTAGACTGTCATTTTACGACGCTATCCGGCTGATCTCCTGGGAAGAATTAATTTCATCAATACGCCCGGAAAGTCTCCATTCACATATTATCAATTTTGTCATCGCTACGGACATGGTTGAAAACTACTACCTAATTTTGGTGGTTTAGGAAAAGTGTTCTACTTTATTGTCACCAGTTTTCCATTCTGGAAAATTTATCCTTAGATCCCTTTCTAAATTTTCCTAATCTCTTTACGAACACATAGCCACTGCATCATCTACTTTATATGCTTCATGCAATAAAGTTTTTGTCTTCCCTTGCAATTTTCTCTGTCTATTTCTGTAAATTGACAGATTAGTAAATCGAATATGTCTATGTAGAAGTAACCAGCATATGTTTATGAAGTACTAATAAAAATATGTATGCCAATACCTGTCACTTCGTATAGTAAATATCTGGAATTTCCAGGAACAATACTACTGGATTCCGTGGTTATACTGAAATGCAGCCTGACTCTGAATTGTTCATAACACTTCCATTCATAACGTATTTATTCCACTCCCTTTCACAGGAAATCTTTCGCAGTATTTTTGCGTCTGATATCAAGTTCTCAAGGCTCATTGTCCCTTGAATTTTACTGCTGCTAATTCTTTGGTAAATATCAGTTCGAGTCTCATACCCATAATGCAATTTCGTGAACGGTGAATTCTTCACTAAGGTGTTTTGTATTCTTATTTTCGTCAATTGTGTAAATGCGAGGTGAAAATTTTCTACCGTAACAAACTGGCTTATATGTTTACCCCAAACAGCCAAAATTTAAAATTATAACACTCAATAATATAAACCTAAAAATGCCAACGACAATACTACTTGTTGTTAACATTAATCTGATGTATTTTGTTAGACCGCAAACCACGAATAACAGCACAAAAACAGCTGCATAATGTTTTTATTATTGTTTACCCTTATTTTTGTGTTTATCTTTGATGTAGTGTACAATCGCAGGTCGGGATTGTATGGTAGCATATCCTGTGACGTTAAGAACAGACTAACATTTCCTGCTAGCCTCGCGTAGAGTCTTATACCACAGATTTTAAGCTATAGTCTAAGCTTTGAAACCGTCAAAAACCATTCAGTAGTTTGCGTGATTCCATTACAAACAACAAATAGCCCGCTAAATATTTATAAATGGAGATATTAAAGCTTACACACACAAAATTTTTGCGGGGTAAAAGGGACCGTCCACAAACTACGTGGCTCGGTCTAGGGGGTGTGCTAGTTGGGGAGGGGGGGGGGAGGTAGAGGGTGGAGGGTTCCGAGACAAGCCACGTAGCTTTTCATTAATATTATCTTTCACAATTAAAATAAGGTACAGAACACATAACAGCATGTGAATATGTAATTATGCCATTTCATTATCTCCATATATGTAATTTATGATAGTGTGACGAGAGAAAACGGTACAAAATGTCTTCCGGAAACCATAGGGAAAAAACTACGTACTATGTATGGGGGGAGGGGGTAGAGGCAGAAGTCACCTCAGGTTACATGGAAGGGTAAGGGGGGGGGGGTTCACAGGAGGCGAAAATGGAGCTACGTGGTTTATGGACGCTCCCAAAGATGTGTTGTGAATCGATTTTCGAACGAATTTCTTTGAAGATCCTGACATTCTTTATATCAGAAAATTAACCTCTATTTCGTTTTGCCGAGCACAAACATTTAGTTAACCGCTTGTCATAAGGTGCTCGACAACTCGTAAACATTACAGTCGAACGCATTCCGTAATCCTCAGATTACGAGATCATCGTTTCATACCGGTAGATCGAACATCGATAGCCACTACAGTTACCGCCTACTGCATATGTGGGGCTTCATCATCCTGCCATACGCCAGAAACGAACCAGCATCTCGAACCGTACAGGTCTGCATGTAGGCTAGCTTGAGTGGGAACAGCTATAGTGCGTTAAGTTAACAGAGGCGGCTCAAGGTCACTCTGCTCTATCCCCACTCCGCTGCCCTTACCACTACACGCGGAGGGGAAACAGTGCCCGCAGACAAATTTGCCACTCGCTTACAGGGACACAGCGGTCTATTCGGAGGGGTAGGCAGCGGGAGGCTGTGGTGAGGTGAGGAGCGGGACGTGACCTTGAACCGCCAGTTGAGAATGAACAGGGTACACTGCGATTTATATAATATCGCCGTTTCCTTCTGCCATATCTGAAGCCGATATGCAGTTCTGTAAGTTCTTGTACAGTGGCCGTGATATCGGTAGAAGAGCTCTGACGATTCTTTATACGGCTGCAGTGGCTGGTGTAAAGTTCACTCGCATGTCGCCTTTAACTCGCGTGACAACTGTTTCGCTAGCATCATCGTGTTTTATGGCGGGTATCAGGTTTCACAACATGCGCTAACAGTCGACCATGCTAGAAGCTATTTATCCCATTTCTTCGGCCATTTATCTTTGTCCTGTTGAATGCAAATATTTCTGCTTTCGGTACCACCTCTACGTCAGAGGTTCGTTGACAGTAAAACAACCTTGCGTGTCGCCATAAAAACGTATTATCTTCTTCATCTTCCTTTTTCACTGACGTTTTTGGTTTAACATAATTTAAAAAAAACTTCGTTTTCGCCGATTAATTCCAGTGACTTCCATCGACATTTGATTTCCTCTTTAAAGTGTTTTGAATTAGACAGAGTGAGAAATTCTTATTAAAAATGTACGCAAATCATACATAAATATTTTTAATGAAACGATAACTTCACTATTTCCGTGTTATGGTCATGCATATGTATTTACTTGATGGTTACCAGATTAGTACTGAAAATACTTTAAAAATATGTATGTATATTATTTACTAGATGCTTGGATAACGAAGAGCGAACCTGGTTACAAAGTGTCGCGATGACAGAAATACAGAATTCGTGAGACTGTATTAAATAATGCATAATAAATGATGAGGAGCAGTACCTATAGAGTAGAAGAGATTTAAGGGGAAGAAGGTGAAAAACACGCCTGAGTATTTTGCTATTTAGGGAGCGTCCATAAACTACGTGGCTAGGTCGAGGGGGGGGAGGGGTTGACTGGAAAGCTACGCTGGGCTACGTGAGGGGAGGGAGGGGGAGAGTGCTTTCCAAGCCAGGCCACGTAGCTTTCCATTCAGATTATTTGTCACAATTAAACACAACAGGATGTGAATATTTATTTCCATCATTTAATTATCTCCGCATGTAATTTACGATAGTCTGACAAGAGAATACAGTATAAAATGTCTTCTGAATCTATAGGGGAGAAAGCTACATGCTACGTGGGGGGAGGGGGGATGAGTAGATGCAAAAGCCACGTCGGGCTACGTGAGGGGAGAGGGGGGGGGGGTTTACAGGAGGCCAAAATGGAGCTACGTGGTTTATGGACGCTCCCTTACAGAATGATACAGAAGACTTCAAAGAGTTCCTCAACGATTCATTAATCAAATCTACATTAGAATTACACAAGACAACATTCCAAATCTTTGAAATGGAAAAGAAACAGAGATGATGATACGAGGAAGCATATATGTATGTAATGATTATTGTCGTCTCCCTTTATTTTATTGTCAAACATCATCTCGAATAGTAACGTGTCTTCTGGGTATTGTCAATCGCTTAGGGGCACGTTCACATCTACTTTAGACATTCTTTAACAAAATTTTTAGATTCCCTTCTTTTTTATTTCGTTTCAGTGTTCTTAACATCTTGGGCGTATATGAATAATCGGTTTGTGAAAATATAAGCCAAGCAGTGACACACCTGGCAGTGAAATATGCTTGTCGGAACCAAGCGGAAAAAAAAATTGGGATTTAATTTCCGGGAAACCTTGCCTTCGCAATCAACTATTCTTCTCCGAAAATCGTGAGGATCTTAAGCGAAAATGTCTTTACTTGTAATGACATTTCTGCGGCAGAATTGCACGTTCACCTTGAAACCGCAAAGGTCGCCGACCACTTGTACTCGGGTCAACTCTAACTGGCAAAAACTCAATGGGAACGAAGCGTGCGTGCGGGGTGCCTACCTCCAGGAGCCGTTCAACTAGCGTCTAGTGCCAACCGCACAAATTTCAAATATTCTAACGGACGGGACGCTGAGAATCTTATTTCCAAAAGTAAAGATACTACATTCGGATTACAGGCTTGAGAATTCATAAGAGTATTATTTTCACTTTTGCAAGTAGAAGGTAAGTTCCAAGTAACCTAGATATTCTTTAATTGTATTTAGTTATAAAATATCAAGGTAAAAAATGAGAAATCGACTGCATAAATCAGTAGGAAGAATAAAGGGGATTACTGGAGATCGCGATTCCGCCAGGACTGTCATCATAATACTGCAGTGGTCAAACGCAAGACTCCACTATAAATTCTTCCCTAAGTACATTTAACGGTTTCATACTGGTCCAGGCTGTATTACGACCTAATTTGTGCTTGAAAATAATGGTCCAGGCTGTGTTACAATGGAATTACTGCTTGATAATAATACGTCTTGCGACTGACTACATCAGTATTCCAACGATATTACTATATGTTATTGTAGTGGAATCGCGATCTCCAGTAGACCCGAATAAAGACCTATATCTTTCACTCTTGTTCTGTTCAGTATTATTAAATAAATAAATTTAAAAAAAAAAAAACCTTCTGGTGCCCTTATACCTACAATCATTCAGTTTATTGTGTCTTTCGATGAGGCACTTCTTATGCTAGGAAATCACTGCTGGTTAAATTTTTGGCCTGTAATTGGTTCTAATTTCAACCCGACGGTGTGGCTCAATGCGGTTCCTGCCTCAGTAGCGTAGGGGCTGGAGTACTAGCTCCACGTGCCGAAGGTCGCTGGTTCGAGTCCGGCCGATGGCATGGTTGTTTAAGTGTTAATGTCATGTCCACACTTAGAACAACCCACTGGAGAAACTGAAACACTGCAAGAGTCATTATCACATAGAGCTAGTTGTACAGCTTAAGTTGCCGAATGCCCCCTCCCCCCACAAAAGAAAAGTTCCAAGATGCAGCACGCATTTGACTGGAAATTTTGTGGTGTAAGAATGAAACTGCGAGGTACGAAATAAGTACCTGTAGGTTGTATCTATTTAAATGATAAAGAAAAGGCAGACATGAAAGATTCTGGTATTGAGTCCGTAGATCAGTACATCTATCTTGGCCAACTGATCAATATGAATGGTGACTCAAAGCCTGAGATCTACAGACGGATAAAGCTGGGCTGGAGAGCATACGGAAGAAATTCCATAGTTTTTAAATCGACCATGCCAGTACATCTTAAGAAACAGGTATTTGAACAATGTGTATTACCGGTCCTCACATATGCCTGCCAGACTTGGACCCTAAATAGCCACACGAAGCAAAAACTGAGAACTGCCCAGCGAAGTATGGAAAGAGCAATGCTAGGGTTTACAAGAAGAGACAGGAAAAGGGCCGTGCACATCCGTTCAATAACTAAAGTAACAGACATCTTAAAAAGAGTCATGACCCAAAAATGGCAATGGGCCGGTCATGTTGCTCGCAAAAGAGATGAAAGATGGACTACGGTAGTGCTGGATTGGATACCGAGAAACCTGAAAAGAGCAAGAGGAAGACCCCCGGATCGCTGGGATAAGGATATACGTTGAGTTACAGGCGTGAACTGGAAGAGGGTGGCTCAGGATCGATCGGCCTGGAAAGAACTACAGCAAAACTATGTAGAATTAAATTCTAATATATAGTTCATCAGGCTTAAAGAGGCTACATCCTGAAAAAAGGATCGATATAGCTGCAATAATAATAATAACTAGAACATGTATTTAAAAAAATATGCTCTGGTTCGCGTATCGTTCGTCTTAACTGTGGTTTTTAGGCGCTTTCCACAGCCGGGAAAGCGAATGACGAGACAGTTTCCAATCTCAACTTCACAACCAACAAATTTCAAGGGCAAAATAATACACTAATATCGCACACAGAACATTTCGCAGATAGATGGAAACTCTTCACTTGCTCCATTACCGGCAAAACCAAAGCTTTAAATTTTACCATGCCAATGATGAGGAACACTCATTAAAGGCAGCTGACTCCTTAGGGGCATCCATTAATTACGTGAGACGAAATGTGGGGGGGAGGAGTTCCGGCGAAAAATCACATAACCAACTCACCAAGGGGGAGGGGGTGGTTAACGGAAATCTCACGTGAGGTTTTGGAAATGTTGTTGGTCTGTATAGCTGGGAAAAAAGGACCACAAATGACGCGAAAGACGATTTTGGGGGGTATTTCGTCGAAAAGTGGGGGTGTAATCTGCTTTTGGAAGGGTGAGACCAAAAAAAAACAAGGCTTCAAAAAGTTTCGAGTGCGATTTATAGGGGGAGGGGTCTCACTGACCAGACCAGATCTCACCAGAGGGGGGAGGGGGGGCCCAGATCTCACGAGAGGGGAGGAGGGTCCGGAAATCCGGAAAAACACCTCACGCAATTTAAGGATGCCCCCTAGGAATGTATGGCTAAAAAAAAGTCTAAACATGACGCGAAAGTCGACTTTAGGGGGGGGGGGGGTATTTCGTCGATAATTGGGGGTATAGCCGACCTTGGAAGCATGAGACCTAAAAAAAAAGCTCTCAAAAAGTTACCAGGTTGATTAGTAGGGGGGGGGGGGTGTCCGGAATCTCGGAAAAATACCTCACGTAATTAATGTACGCCCCTTTACGTTGCGAAAAAGTGGTGAAGAAGAAAAAGATTGTTTCTAATTTCATTTGGATACTCGGAGGTCAACAACGGCGGAACTCCCAGATGTTCTGCAATGTTACTTCAGAATGCTGTCTTCAGACGTTCCAGTAACAGCAGATTATATTTGCCAGAAGAAAGAAGAACTTAAATTTTTATTTCCATCAGTCTTCGCGTGGATTTCCGTCGAATTAAAGACCACCGGAATGAAAAGCAATCGTTCCATCTTTTTGCCTACGAACTTGTGTCAAATTGTGCGTACTGACAGAATTTTTAGAAATCAGGATGAGCGTATCTAATTCTGTACGCTCTCTTATGTTGTTCAAAGTAAAAAATTGGCACGTTTCCACTTGCCTGCACCAGTAGCAGCAGTGTTCTGTGTGGTGTGAGAGACTACAATGTATGTACAAGTATAGGGCGTTCGCCGGAAAACGCTACCCTCCCAGTCTGTTGCCGTCGGCAACTTGCTCGGTCAGTGGACTCAGCAACTCCCGCCACACGGCACCGTGAATCACCGCACTGTTTAACACCTCCGCTGCCCCAACAGTGCAGTGCAGTGACCCTTACATTGTTAAGAACGGTTTCTTTGCATTGTAGATAGTTTGTGACTTCAGTCTCTTATTAATCAGTGTTGTGAATAAACGTTTCTTTGCGGTTTGGCTGGTTTGGGGCTTCATACTCTTATTAATCTGTACCGTGTTTGAGTGTGAGTAAAATTATGGTACTTTACAGTTTGCAACAAAGAATATTTCTCTACGATACATATGTGAAGAAGAAGTCGTTTAAAAAGTGTCGCAGTAAATTTCGTCGCGAATTTCCTGGCGCTTTACTGCCAGCTAAATCAACAATTCTGCGTCTGGTTAAAAAAGTAAGAGAAACGGGTTCATTTTTTAACAAAAAGAGACTGTCGGTCAACCGTATTCTCACAGAGGAGAAAATTGACGATATCGCTTTTCGACTAGAACAGTCACCCAAAAAATCATTAAGTCAGTTAGGGCAGCGTGTGTTTCGAAATATGTTCAGAAGATGTGAAATGTGCATTACACAAGAGGGTCAACACTTCCAGCATCTTTTATAAGGTAAGCTAATGAATTACGTCACATTTAAATGCTTAGCACACAAGTTTATGAAGCGTAATTATTATGAAATAGTCCGCGGCCGACGGTCGAACAATGCCGGAAACTGACGCTGTTTCTTCCTTGTAGCGCTAACAGTGGGTTTCCCGGCGAACGCCCTGTATAATAAGTGCAACAGGACATTGTGATCGTGCGCTTTAATGCGCCACCATATTGAACCAGAGATGTAGAAAGGGCCCAGGTTCGAAACTCTGACCATACTGATTGCGATTCTTAGGTGATTTTCCGCAATCACGAAGGCTAACGCTAGTAAAGTCCACAAGTTACGCCTCAAATACTTGACAGTTCACACAAACAAACTGGCATTCATTACACGGAATACAGATATTGTTTCAGTAGGATACAATAACAACAGCGGATAGTCGCGATTAAACAAACACTGAGGATATCTCAGTAGCCACACCGGAGACAGACGAGACAATGGAGCGCGTGAAACCCAATGCTGGCCCATTCAAGCCTACTCTTCCGATAGATAACTTTTTTTTATGGCATTCGGCTACTGGGCCATACAGCCAGCTCAAAGTGATTTGTTGCTATCAAGTATTGACACAAGGACACTACAACACTACAACACGGACAAGACATTCACAGACACAACAATAAACACCCATGCCCTCGGCCGGACTCGAACCGGCGACCTTCGGTTCGCGGAGCTAGCACTCTAGCCCCTACGCTACCGAGGCCGGCCCGATAGACAACTGGGAATGACAAGTTTACTGCTCCGAATAACCATGAACAGTTTAACATGACCTCCAATGCAGAATGGTTTGGGATCCAATCCAGAATTTTAATACACAACCAGCTTATTACCGAGTGTGGTGGGTGAGCGGTTAACGCTCTGGCCTCGAATTCTGGAGGACGGCGGTTCGAATTGCCGTCAGGGCATCCAGATTTGGGTTTTCCATGGTTTCCCCAAATCACTCCAGGCGAATGCCGGGATGCTTCCTTCAAAAGGTCATGGCCGAATTCCTTCCCGTCCCTTGTCCCCAGTCCTATCCCGTCTCTAATGACCTTAGCCGTCGACGAGGCGTAAAGCCATAACTAAAAAAAAAATGTATTAATCCTGCATCGACACCTCCTTTACTTTATCCGGCAAATCATCGAATGGTTAAAATATACCTCTTGGGCATAAACAATTTAATCCCGTGTAGAACTGTAGACACTAGTATAGTGGTTTATCAAACTTGACCATCGGGAAAATATATTGGTTGGTTGGTGTTGTCACGATTAACAATTTTATAGTAAGTCCTAAAGTACTAGGATTTTCTTGCTACATATTTTTTTTTCTAAATTTATGTTTCGTTGTTTTTATTTTTTGCTTATGGCTTTACGTCTCGTAAAGGTAATTAGAGGCAGGAAAGGACTTGGGGAAATGAATGGGAAGGAATTCGGCCATGGCCTGTAGCGGAACTACTTTGTGTTCCTTTGTAGTAAGCAAGCATGATAGGAGGTTGAAAATATTGGCGCTGGTTAGTGACCACGGAGGGCGAATGATGTGCTCAGTGGTAGAAACAAGGCGGGCAGTCGGCCACCAATCGTGAAATAGTGCAGTTGGTGTAGACGGAGAACGTGCCTTTTTATTTGTTGATGAAATCAGTTTATTTACATTCCCAAACGTGGGTAGTAGTTCTTCAGAGAGTCGTCGTATACTAAGAGCAGTGCTGCTAGTAGGTTTTGCCGGCTACAACGTAAGATTTTATTTATTAACTAGGTACACTACCAAAAAATATTGTAAATATATCTAAAATATGCATCATCACTCGGTTTTAGGTAAAATGAACAATGACCGGTGAAAATGGGATTAGTATGAAAATGCAAATACAAACATACAAATCATATAATCCGGTCTCTAGTGATTAGAATCATTGAGAAGGGCTGAAATAATGAAAATATGGATTTAAAATAGAGAGGACTGGTGAAGAACGATATTAAACACGTCTTGGAAATAATGACTGTTGGAGGAGTGATGGAAAAGAAGAGTTTGCTCAGGCAGTGTAGTTTTGTCGGGTGGGTGTGGCAGCCCTGGTGCACAGTGGGCTGGTATTGGCAGCGGCGGCGCGTGCAGGACAGCCTTCTCGGCATCCAGTCCCATTAGCGTCGCCTGGACGAGCGGGGGCGGCCGGCTTGTCTGATTCGCGTCGCCGGCCCGCTCAATAAATGCCTGCACACATGTCTCAAACCTCCGACTCGATTGCTTATCATGTTTGCATACCTGCTGCCATTTTCGTCCTCGTAGCTAATATGCAGAATGTGGTCACATGTCATTCGCAACATACATAACTAGCCTACCTGTCGTTAAACAGAATACTTTTATCCAGTAGCCTGTCTCAAGGAATTATTGCACTGCCTTACAGAACTTCAGTTAATTAACAAAAATCAGAAAAGACATATGATATAATCACATTAGGATCTTTCTGAAATCATTACGAAAATTAATTCAAATAAGAATTATGTTTACGCCATTATTCGATTGCATACTGACCAATAAACGAGAATAAAAATAAGGAAATAGACTTTCCAACTAACAAAATATACCTGACAATTAAACTTTAGTAGAACGGCAAAAACCTAATTGTCGATGATTGAGGTTAAAAATAAAAGATGATTATGTGGGTGCGCAGACTTCCCCGGTCGTTGTCGATGTTATCTTGGTTGTCCGGCTAAACCGCGTCAATTTATCGAAACCTAACGTTCTTCCTGAAGAAGGCCACAAAATGATGGCCGAAACGTTAGGTTTCGATAAATTGACGCGGTTTAGCCCGGACAACCAAGATAACAAAAGATGATTATCTTTATATTGTTATTTTTAGATAGTAAATTTATGATCGCAAGCGAAGAATGTGAGATCGAGTACACGATGAGAAGATTAGAGGAACCATATAGAATACAGTTATGAATTTTGGAAAGACAAATTATATAGTATTAGGAACACTTTTTTCTCTTAAATTTAGTTATGCCTCATCGACGACAGCCATTTGTGGTGGGAAAGGAGTGGATACAAGGAATGAGAAGGAATTAGGCCGTGGCCTTTTCAAAAGAACCATTCTTGCATTCGCCTGAAGTGATTTGTGGGATCCATGGAAAACCGAAATCTGGATGCCCGGAAGGGGATTCGAATCTGTGTTATCCCGAATGCGAGGACAGAGCTTTACAACTCACACATCGTGAATGGTTAGTAGAAGCAGCAAAGGATAATTTTACAACAGGTGAAAGTAAGAGAAATTTACAGAATACACGTGTTTGGGTAAGGTAGTAGACAGAGAAGGGAACAGCAAATATGAAATAATATCAAATATTACACTAGGAAGACAGGCAATACAGAAACTGAACAGCTCATTTTGTTATTCAAAATTAACTGGAAGAAAGAAGGAAGCAATATACTAAATAACAGCTCACAGTATACTGTTGCTCGGACCTGAAATGAGAGAAAAGCAGCTAAAGAGAACAAGGCTGATAAATAAAAAATAAAAAGAGGAATGTAAACTGATAAGTAAGTGAGGTTTATATGGTACTTTTTCAGCAGGAGAAATGATCACCATTTCTCCTGCTAAAGAAGTACGTTATTGAAAATTTTGTATATCTTTGTATTATATGTGTTTATTTGTTTCTTTGCCACCGCGCCTTCAGTTATGATAAGGGGTGTAATTCCTCTCTGTACTTAATAGTACGAAATAAAAATAAGATGATACTATGTTATTATGGTTGCGTCTTTTTTTTATATGTAAAGTAGCATGGAACAGACATTGTTTCAATGAATATAAAATAATTTTTGTGCTGGTCAAATGTATCTTACAGTCAACCCACCTGTTTCTTAAAATATTTCTTATCTCTTGGTCCCTGTTGATTTATAGCCAAGTCTCCATCGTGTACAGCACCTCAGTGATGAGAACCTTGCTACATTGTCCGAAATTGGTAAATATTCTCATCGTCATCTTATTACAGACATTATTCGTCACCTGGTACGCGTAATCTATTTGTTTGAATGTTTCTCAAATAGTAAAGTTCTGAGGCGCAAGGTGCATTCTTTACCATGATGTATGGATGTGATTATGTGTATAAGCGTGGATAGCACGCAGCAAGAGGCGGGATTTGAACTCGTGCAGGTCATACCTTCCCAAGGCCAAAGAGGACGGCGCTAGATCAGACCAGCAGAAGAACGTTTCAGCTACCTGACTTTGGGATCTGAAGTTACAAAACACATTAAAAGAGGGAACGCAAGGAGCCACGAGCAAGTAAACGAACAGTCTCCGTCTTTAAACATTATGAAATGCAAACTCAGTCCAGGTATTTGTAGAGTTGTCTTATAGCTTACGACTCGTCGACGTCAAGGACATTTGAGTCGCGATATGACCGGGGGCAAGGAACTCAGCCATGGCTCTTTGGAAGAACTATCCCGGCATTTACTTGGAGTGATTCCGAGATACCTTGAAAAACCGAAATCTGGACGGCTGAACGCGGAATTTAACCAACGTACTCCCGAATTCTGTGCCCGAGCGTTTCCTTTCACTCAACCCGCTCGGTGTCGTCTGTTAATACGGTTATAAAATTTGTACATTTGCTCCACTAAGCATTTTTTTATTTTTAAATTTGTAGATGCAGTCACATAGTTAATACTATATGACTGTAATTTACCACCACCGAGAAACAGACATTTAGCAGCACAGATTTTACTGAACTAAATCCAAAAAAAGTCGGTTTGACTTATTTTGCCTAAAGCATTGCGGATTTAATAAAGTACTGTAACCATTTACATCAACTGCTCATCCACACTCCTTAAATGATTGTCTGGATGCATGGTGTATCCCCCATGGTGCAGCCAATTCGGTCTGAGCATACAATTGCGACAGTATTTTGGAGTACAAAATTTTGCTATTAGAATGGGTACGAAAATTACACAAAACATGTAGCATCTAATAACTCACGTAGTTAATAGAATAGGGCAGTAATTTGACTCTAAAATATTTAATGTATGGCCAGTAAGTAAATATGAATATAATAATATTTACGATACAAAGGATGCTCAGACCTAAACAGACCCGCCAAATGGTTAGAAGCTGCTCAAGATGATGATGAGTTTCCAAAAAATAAAATAAAAAATAGCGAAAAGGTGTTTCAATAAGGGAAAGATTTCTTCTCAAGTTGCAAAGTTTTAATGTGCATAATGAACTGTATAACAGTTTTCCAGTGTATTGTAAGCTGGTCATTTCAAAGTAAAATATATAAAAAAGTTTTATACTGTATCTACCCCTTAGAAATAAATTTGGAAGTCAAGAACAGTTTTAAACATGGCTAATCAAAATTCGTCGAAAAGAATTTATAAGAGTAAACAATAATAGGGTAAAAGAACTAATTTTAAAAAGTTATTATTACTAACTGTGATGGAACATAAGCATTGTTTGTAATTTTCCTATTCACATATTTCTTCATTACGTGAATTCTTTGTATGCTATCACTGTTAGAGGAAATAAATTGCTCGGCAGATGTCTTGATAATATATTCCAGTCTCTTCCTTCATTTCCTTACGTATGCTTGTTTACGGTCATGATCATCACTTCCCTTCCACCAATAAACGAGATTATATGAGTCCACGTCTTTGATTATTCCACTGAGCCGTAAGTTTCCTCACCCCCCCCCCCTTACTCCAACCCTCACCTAAGAGGAACATTTCCACCTTCACCATGGTCCGAATGAATCCTGACAAGAAGATTTAATTATTATTTTGGTTAAAAAAAATTTCATTGGTTTACTGAAAGATAAATTATGCAGTACATACGAATGTATATTAGAAAATAAAACAATATCTCCAAAGGGGACATCCATAAATTACGTGAGGTGTTTTTCCGTATTTCCGGACCCCCTCCCCCCCTCTGGTGGGATCTGGTCCGTGAGAAAGCCCTCCCCCCCTAGAAATCGCCCTCGATACTTTTGGAGATCTTTTTTTTTAGGTCACAACCCCACTTTTATACGAAATACCCCCTAAAATCGACTAAAATTTGTAGACCTTCCTTTTTTTTTTTTTTAAAACAAAACAAAACAATTTTTCGCAAAACCTCACGTGAGATTTTCGTACACTCCCCCCCTTGGTGAGATTTCGCCGGACCCCCCCCCCCCTTATTTCACCTCACGTAATTTATGGATGCCCCCAAAGTGAAAGATTTAGTTCCATATACTTCGGAAAATAATTACCATTGGCGAACAAATAATCCCAGTAAATGCAGGATCGCAGGAAAGTAGGCCTATTCCTTTTCGCTTTTCTATTATACACTCGTATATGTCGAGATGTTTAGAGTCTTGAAAGTATTGTGAGCTAGTAACAAGAAAGAAGTCGACCATGGCGTTTTGAATGATCTGTTATCATGGAAAACTGAAATCTAGATGGCCGGACGGGGAACCGAATCCTCATGGTTTCGAATACCCAGCAGCTTACAATTAGGCTCGGTTTAGGAAAACAAATCTGGCCATCGGCTCCTCAGGACAGAGCATTGTAGACTGACAGAGGAAGTAAGAACATTATTTATTTGCAGAACTCTTTATCATAAATGAATAGTTTCGAGACACGGATCAGTACTGGCTAGAGCATAGACACCTCTAACATCTTCCGCTGTCACATCTTTTTCCTCTTGCACTATCCACAAATTCATTCGTCTAACCTGCACACGTTCTCATCTTCTAATCCTTGGTCGTCGTCGAAGCCTCTTTGGTTCCACTTTCATATCAAAATAATTTCAATGGCAACCTTTCTTCAGTAATATTACTCATGTACGCTTATTCTTATATGCCTATTTAAGCTCACATTTTATATATATTTACACTGTTGTTTAATTCTCAATCATGGGCTATTAGAACTAACATAGAAGAAACACAACAGCGCAAAAACAATTCTTAATTAAAACCTCCTATTCCCGAGGGTGACCTCTAACCTGCAGCTCTACCAACAAGAATCCACTATGCTGCAGGGGTCGAATAAATCTGGTACTAGCTGTTACAAGCAACATTGCTAGAATTGGATATAGAAAGATCTACGTTATTTAAAAGGTGTCTTTTATAAACAACGTTTTTGGTTTGGTTGTCCTTTGCTGAGACATACAAGAAGCTTTGAAAGTTGTAAACCGATTAACTAATTACATATAAACACAAAATAATAGCTTGATGCAGCGCAAATCCTCATCTATTCTATACTATACAACAACAAAATGAACAGATTAGATACAAACTGACTCCGAGAGAAACAAAGCCTAACCGACCGATACAACAATTCAGTTACACACGCTACCCGTCTGTTTGTCACCGTTCGGTTAGTTTTAAAATTTTTATTACAAAATATGTTATTTGTCGCGAAAATTTTTTGTTATGTTCTTCCTTACGAAACATAGTATTTCCTCGTCAAATTTCATAAGGATCTATTTGTCCGTTGAGTCGTGAAAACGTAACAAACAGAAAGATAGGGTTACCATTACATTTACGAGGCATGTTTTTTAAGTAAGTATCGTTTTGAAATTAAAAAAGACGTGCAAATATATCTCAATAATTTTATTTTTACATGAAAGCCTGTACCTTACTCTACTTTTCTACATAATTCCCTTCAATATTGAGGCACTTGTCATAACATGGTACCAGTTTTTGAAAACCCTCCTCATAGAAGTCTGCCGCCTGACTTGTTAACCACTGCATCACAACTGTTTTGACTTCGTTATCGTCTTCAAGACGCTGACCGCCCAGGTGTTTCTTCAAGTGCAGGAACAGATGGTAGTCACTGGGCGCCAGATCAGGGCTGTACGGAGGATGGTCTAGAGTTTCCCATCGAAAAGATGTGATGAGATCTTTGGTCTGATTAGCCACATGTGGACGGGCATTGTCATGCAGCAAAACGATGCCCTTGCTCAACTTGCCACGCCTTCTGTTGTGGATTGAACGGCGCAGATTGTTCAATTTCTTACAGTAAGATGCTGCATTGATTGTCTCATTACGAGTCAGAAATTCCACAAGCAATACTCCTTTTCTGTCCCAAAAAACTGTGCACATGATTTTCCGGGCAGAAATCGTTTGCTTGAACTTCACTTTTTTGGGTGAATCTGAATGTCGCCATTCCATGGACTGTTGCTTTGATTCAGGTGTGACATAGGCCACTCATGTCTCATCGCCCGTAACATTTTGGCTTAAGAAATCATCACCATCGTTGTGGTACCGCTCAAGGAAAGTCAATGCACTGCTTAAACGTTTGGTTTTGTGCACATCCGTTAACATTTTCGGTACCCAACGTGAGCACAATTTTCGGTAATTCAAGTGCTCGGTCACAATGCCATACAAAACACTACGAGAAACATTAGGAAATTCATCACACAAGGAGGAAACCGTAAAGCGTCTGTTTTCTCTCACCTTATTGTCCACTTTCTTCACCAAACTTTCATTAACGACCGAAGGACGCCCACTCCGTTGTTCATCATTCACATTTGTGCGGCCATCTTTAAGTGCTCTCACCCACTTTCTCACCATTCCATCACTCATAATGTTTTGTCCGTAAACTGCACAGATGTCACGATGAATATCGATCGGTTTTAGGCCTTTAGCACAAAGAAACCTTATAACAGCCCGTACTTCACAATCGGTGGGACTCACGATTATCGGAGGCATCTTAAACACTCAGTTAACAACGTAAAAAATGAAGAATTATACTGTAATGGCGTCAGTGCGTAGGCAAGAGATGCAGGTACCCAGTGCACATGCGCGGTACGCCGACCGTAGCGCTGGAGCCACTGTGTGTCAAAACGGTACTTACTTAAAAAATACGCCTCGTATAATATTAGATTAGAACCATAAGAAATTTTGCGTTTCAGAGGTTGCCAACAGAATTTATTGGTCATGAGGGAAGCTTACAAGCAACAGCGTGGGAAAGTCACGCTGCGCTCAGGGGCCCCACTTTCCCGGATTGCAGTGGCCTTGCCTGATTATTGTCATGTTTGTGCCGTGTGGATTATGATGAGGCTGCGAGTTCATTAGATCTCCTTACCTCTCCCATACCAAAATGGTTCCACAGAGAGGCCGCGTCCACTAATGACCCCAGCGATCGGCGCCGCTGTCGGAGTCGTTTGGCTTGAGACAAGGCCGACGTTAAACACAATTATGTACGGCGGAGTGGAGCGAGCAGACGTGCATCTTGTTCGAGAGGCAATGCGTGAAATCGATCGAGAGCGCATAGCGGCCGTTCCGCCCGGCCGATCCGGACCCAACTCTCCAACAACCAGGCTCGAGACAAACAACACGCGTCGGCTCAGCCGGACAGCAACAGGTCAGATGAAAGGAATTGAACCTCAATATGTCTTCAAATTTGTTTCGATTGGTAATACAAGATCATCATCATCTAAGGAATCTTCCAGCAACTGGCCGGGTCTGCTGGGAACAAAAGCTTTGACAAAAATTCTTGTATTCTGCAAGATAAGTTCTTCTATCCACAACGTTTCGGCAGCAACCTCGCTGCCTTCATGAGGTGAGACGTCATAGCGAAGCTACCACTGCGACGACTGTAAAGCAACGGGAGACAAGTGCCGACTACGTCACTGTCATCCTAGCGCCAAAGCTAACATGAATACTGAGCTATAAATATCGATGAGGTATAAATATCGATGCGCGCGGAGCAGTCCAGCAGTCGCGTCCTGGACTGCGTTCCTCACGCCGACCACTGGACGCTACCTGAAGATGATGGCACCGTACGCCATCGAAAATTCGTACATTTACGACCAAATGACCCGGCTGCACACCCGAGAGATCTTCAAACATGAATACTGAGCTAGATTAGGTGATCTGTACACGTGTGAGCTTCAGCGTGACAGGATTCCATTTAGCATCAAATATAATTACGGGGTGAGAGAATATTTTCGAAAACTGAAAACAGACACCAATTGTTCGGCGGTGATTTCGGTAGAATGGGTCCCTATAAGAGCTTCAATGAAATAATCATAAAGAAAACATTGTGAATTTTGGTGAGTAATGCTATGAAGAATTGTAATTAGTTTGATAGTATTAATGTAACTCTAATATTTTAAATTATATTCTGCAAAAGATCTTGACTTTTCAACTTCTTTTTCTGTTGGCAATATTTCTATTCTGAAAAAAATATAGGTTAAAACTGATGAAAAAAATATTTAAAAAACATGAAATTTCGAGTGAAAAGTGATTAAAAAATCATAAATGTTTTTGGGGTTATTTAACTCTTTACTTATTTATTTATTTTTGTTACTAATGTTACTTGTTTTTAGCATCTTTTCTAGATGGAAACATTCCTATTCCGGAAAAGAAACCTTTAAAATTGAAGTCGGACATCTGGAAAACTTTTAATCAAGACTAGTCAAAAGACCACATATATATTTTTAAAAATCTTACAAAAAAAAGAAAAGAATCACGCGTCATTTCATTTCATGTAAATGAATACTAATGATGGGAGAACAGTCTGCCTTGTTGCCTTGTCACTTAGGTATCCGCAATTTTACGGTGTATACCAAGCTAGCTGGTTCAAGCCCCGATTATGGAAACAATTTTCACGATTACGGACTTTCTAATCACCAATTTGTGAGCCGAAATCCTGAGTTCAATCGCAAACCTCTACAGAGTACGTATGGAGTCAATAAGACACGATATAGTTAATTCGTACATTGGTTGGCTACATCTAAGTATCTTTCGGGTGAGTAGATCCGAGTAGGTATGTCATCACTGGATTTCACTCTCTTCCTTCTTTCATCTCTCTTGCAACAAAACATAATGAACAAAGATATTACAATCACGAACAGTATCACACTAGTGCAAGCAGTACTCGTCTTAATCTCTTCGCAGATTTAAAATCGCCAAATTTCTGGTTTGTGAGAAGAAGAAGTACAAAGAAGAAGATGTATTAAGAGAAACGTACTTTCAGGTTGAGGAGAAGAAGAAGTATATCACTGAACATCATACAATTCAGTGTATAAAGAGAAACGTAGAAGGTAATATACCAAGCCTTATTCTGTGTAACGGTAAGCTCTTGAATGGCGTTCTGACAATCAGATTACGTGAGCGCTCATCACAGAGTAACCCCATCGGAGATAGGCTGCCCAGCAAGACAAATTCGTCCCGTAATAATCTGTAAACAACGAGCCACAGCGGGATGACAACATCTCTGGAATTTATGGTTCCGGAACGGAGCGGGCCTATCGCGTTGCGTCATTATGCACGGCTCGCTGGGCTGCCTAGCCGCAAGGCGCCGCCACCGCCGTCATTTGTAATTTAAAACCTCCGAAAAACATTTCTTCCATTACGAAGGCAAACGTTTTGATTACCATACCGGCGTAAACGTTTTCTATAACGAGGAAACGCCGTTTTCGGATACTCATACCCGTAATTTCGTTTCTTCTGTTTCTTTCTCTTTTTTTTTTGGGTCAAAGAACACACGATAGGGGCAACTTTTTGAAACTTCTATCCGAAATATCTGTTTGCGTGCGAGTCTGAGTTGGGTCCTCGGTGGGAAAGTGTTGACTCTTTTGTATCTGCGGATGCATCCGCCGACAGGAATGTGTGTACACACTCACGCAAAGCAACGCTTGTCCCGCTATTACTGGTAACTTAGCAGAAAAACACATACGAGTTTTTGCGCCGGTAGTTATAACAGGGAATGCACAGCAAGTAGCAAATGGTTAATTGGTTTCAGTGCAGCTAATTTTATCTGAACATAACCGAGATATTAAATTGGTAGCTTTACAGCGAGATGTGATGGGACATAAGGTTCTTTCAATTTTAAACTTGTGAATAATAACATCAGCTAGTAATAAAATCCAAAAAGTGTATGTCGCAGACGCATACCATAGATTTCGGTTCCGCTTATGTTTGTTTTCATTCACTGCTCAAGCTTACAGTACTACCTTATGTACAATGTACATAAAAGTGTCTGTTAGGATACCTGTACCAAGCGGCAAAACTTCAAATAGCAGGCCCGCGCGTTTCTGACAATGTCGGCCGGGATTATAGAATCTGCTGACCATTGAATTACCTGACTAAACCTCGTTTTTAGGGACATACATTTATTGCCCCAATAAATAGCTTAAAACATAGCGGGAAGGTTTGGCGTGCATGTGGGACTAGTGAAAATACAGGGTGATTCAGGAGGAATGATAAATATTGAAGGAGGTGGTAGTATGAACAATATCGAGTAAAAAAGTTCATATAAACGTGTATCTGATTTGCATTCGTTTTGAAGATACAGGTGTTTGAACGTTATGCATATAATGAACCTCAGAAAATGATCAAGAGTATACAAATAGCTTACTGAAGTACTTAATTCATGCAAAAACACAGGCATATTTTACAACAGTTTAAATTAAATGTTCGAAGATCGCACCATCGACTTTAATACCCAAATTGAAACACCTTATTGGTGAATGGAATCGATACGTACAGTCCCGATGCGCTTGCATCTCAGAAAAAAAAGAGATTGAAACACGAAGTGTACATAGAAACAACAAACACAAGAGATGAATTACTCGCTCGTATTGTAAACACTGCTACCATCATAAAAGTACTCAGAAGAGCTACATGTTATGTTGCAAAGGGAGCTGCAAACTGTATTGAAGTCGATGGTGGGTTTTTCGAACATTTAATTAAAACTTTCGTAAAATATCCATGAATAAAGTACTTAGATAAGTTGTTTGTGTTCTCCCGATCATTTTCTGAGGTTTATTTTGTACATAACATTCCAGCATCTGTATCTCCAAAAAGAATGGAAATCTGACACATGTTTGTATAACTTTTTACTCAATATTGTTCATGTTACCACTTCCTTCAACATTTATCATTACTTCTGAATCACCCTGTATTTATTGTGAACGTAATGCCGTCATGTATGTGCGCGAAATTTGACAAGCTTTTCCTCGTATTTTGGGGTGTTCAATTAGAAGTAGTGGCGGTCCAGGAAATTGCAGTTCGTACCGACCTTTTTTTTTCGATCCAGCTATCTAAAGAAGAAATTGGAGGACTCGTACAAAAATCAAGTCATAAATAAGAATTGCGTTATTCATATAGCTTTCTTTATCAGCTTACGCTAACAGACTTATTTATCGCGAAATACATTGCCTTACCAAAAAGTGAAGCTTCGTAGGTTCAGAGAGTACAAGTTTTAATATAAATGATTACAAAATCGAGTCAAATTTACAGAGAACTTGGCAGTTTGAGCTCACTATCAGTAATACGTTACGTCCCCTTTGACCTGAATGCTTGCACTGATTCAGTAAGGAAGGGTTATCATAAGGCCACTGTATTCTCTCCTGAGACAAGCTGGTCCTAAACTGTTGTAACTTGTCATTGATATCCTGGTTCTGCGATGGAGTTTGACTTCCGAGCTGGTCCCACACATGTTCTATCGGGGACAGTTATGGGCATCTTGCTGACCATGGGAGTAACTCAACTCACGTAAACAGTTAAATAGAGAGACTTAGTGTGTATGTATTAGCACTGTGTTGTCGAAAACTGGCACTCTATACTTCTCTCCATCTGTGTGCTTCATTTTTTTTTTCTCACAAAGTGTATACGGCTCTGTAAATACATGGTATGTCACAAATCAACAGTAAACGTGGCGCTAATGACCTCGATGTCGACGCGCCATAAAGCAATAACAACAACAACAGTAAACGCATTTTCGAATATCTTTTCAACAATAGCACACCAAATACCATTACATGTTTAGAATAATTTTTAGTGTTTTTCTTGTTGATATGTTTTTGTGATTGATAAAACGCTTTTTTTTTTTTGCTGTCGTCAGTCTTTAGACTGGTTTGATGCAATCCTCCATCCCTTCCTATCCTGTGCTAACCTCTTCATTTCTACATACCCGTTACAACCCACGTCCTCAATTATCTGCTTCATATATTCTAATCTCTGTCTACCTCTACAGTTCTTACCTTCAACTGTTCCCTCCACTAACAAATTAACCAATCCAGCATGTCTCAAAATATGACCTACCAGCCTGTCTCTTCTTTCCGTAAGCTTCTTCCATAAACTTCTTTTCTCATCCATCATTTCCAAAACTCTTTCATTTCTTACTTTGTCTGTCCACCTAATTTTCAGCATTCTTCTGTAGCACCACATTTCAAATCCTTCAAGTTTCATTCTGATGACTCCTCCCTGAGCAGTCCCCACCCGGAGATCCGATTGGGGGACTATTTTACCTCCGGAATATTTTACCCAAGAAGAAGCCATCATGATATATGTAATTTGAGAGGATTACATGTCCTCGGGATACCCTTTGGGTCTTTAATGCAGTGGTTTCCCATTGCCTTCTGCATCCCCATGCCGTTGATCATTTCTGATTCATCCGCCTTTAGGGGCATCTTCCTATAAAATTTTATCACAAACTATACAAAGGTGACGGAATTACGATACTGTTTGTTACCGAGTATGGTGGTGCAACGGTTAGCGTTCTCGCCTCGCATTCGGGAGGACGCCGGTTCGAATCCCCGTCCGGGCATCCAGATTTGGGTTTTCCATGGTCTCCCCAAATCACTTCAGGCAAATGCCAGGATGCTTCCTTCAAAAAGCCATGCCCGAATTCCTTCCCATTCCTTGCCCCCCCCCCCCCCATCTTTCTCGTCTCTAAAGATCTCGCTGTTAAGGGATGTGAAGCAGTTAAAAAGATACTGTTTGTTGGTAAAAACAGAATGCGAATAACTAAACAAACTTTACAACGCATTTAATCCAAAACAATTTTCGTTGAAAGTCCTTATTAAGTTCCATCATTGATGTATATATTGTCATCAGACAGCAGTTAATTTGATTTGCTTATATATACATATTTTATCCTTGTATGTTATGGTAACGATCAAATACATTTTTGAAGGTGTTTGCATTTGTAAAATTTAGCAATGATTGTGTTAACTGATTCCATACATTGATTACCTAGAATTTTTCAAATTTTTATTGTTTAAAAATTAAAAATTATTTATTTACCTCAATAATGTAACTTAATGATTGTAAACGTTAGCACAAATAATTTAAAAGCTTTGAGTATCACTTCGGTCTTTTTATATTGTCTGAGAGACAGAGTAATTGAGTAGCTGAATATACTGATTTAAGATCAATTAGTAATTATTAAAATCATTCATATATAGTCACACATCCACTCAATACTACAGTCAAATCATTATTTTGATAATCTTACCAAATAATCTCTCAGCAACTTCATAATATTAAGTAGTACACCTTAAATGTGGACAAATAATTAATTAAAATAATCTAAACGAATGGTTTGAGGAAGTTGAAAGGTCATTGCTCCGTTTCAATAACCCAAATTATAAGTGTGGTTGAACCAGGTTGTTATTTAATCTACTTTTTTTTTCCTTTTCCAGAGTATGATCTACTACTGTCATTGTATTTGATATTACGTCGCTTTTAACGAGTTTGTCCTGCGGATTCTACGTTCCACAGGTGACAGCATAATCAAAGATTTATCTGAACTCTGTATTCATTTTACCTGGACACCATTTACACAAACATTCCTGCTCGAGAATCCTGAAAGGTCGACGGAAGACAAGTGTCTGGTTAGCTTCGAGCAATAAACGCGGGGATTTTCGAGGCTGTTAGTCCTCGGTCAGGAATTTCATCGCTTCAAAAATCTTAATCGAAACAACACTTTAAATTACTACGCACGCCGCTATCCTCTTCATTACTGAAAACTCGAGATTAATAACTCGTAAAATCAATTTCTATTCCGGTTTTGGTAGCGGTGTCACTGCTGGAATTAATCACCGCCGGCTAAGCGCTCGCTGCCTTAGCAACCAGCCCTATCGCAGACATTGCAAGAGAAAATAAGGTAAAGAAATGTGAACGCAACGGGACCGAGAGTATATATTAATCTCTGTATTGATAAAATACTATCACGACGATCAGCTCGGGTTATTAAAATTAATAAATTATTGCCTTCGTTTTTAGCCGGGGAGGGGGGAGCTTCCTTCCAATTTATTAAGCCTGATTACGGAGACGGTTAATAATTACAGTCTGGTGTGGGCCGGCGGTTAATGCGATATTTGTTAATAGTTCTAATTAGCGCTGTGTTCCTGCGGTAATGGTCTGGCCTGCTGCCCACAGTGATTATCAGTAATTGCCGTACAGTACACGCACTGACCTATCCCTGCAATGCTCCGGGTTCGTGCTCGACTGGCTGTAAATTCTGCCCGTGGGTGGTCGTCTTATACGGCGCCAAGGGACTGCAATCCAGCAATGCTGAATCCTGCATCACTTGATAGTGTTGCAGGGGTGGCCAACCTAAATGATCTTGTGAGCCACTTAGGAAATGCATCATAACTCCGCGGGCCGCATATAATATTATATATATCCACATTATATTTAGATCCACTATAGATTATTTTGGAGTGAAAAATTGAAACATAATGAGTTATTATTATTATGGTTACTATCTATGCCACGACGCTCCGTGGTTCGGATTCCACGTTAAACTGTAGGTCCCAGAGGAAAGGAACTGGCCGTCCTACCTCTGACACAATGGCTTAGTATGCCTCCTTCTGGAGGATCCAACCAACCTTCGGGTTGTGGACTAAGTTAAGTTATTATTCTTACATGTAAATAAAGATAAAATAATAAGAATGTAATAAACGCACATTTTAAAGAAATATAGAACACTAAAAGTAAATATATTAATTTAATTTTATCCATAATTCTCTATATTGACGTGACTGTATTAATCAGACAAAGGTAGAACGAGAAACAGCTTTCAGTCACTAGAATGCAACTTTTATTGTATTACACAGTGCATTTCGGGCCCTGTGGATCCATCTTCAGGTATTTACATTTGGATTTGAATTTTCCTTTAGCGAGATTCGTGCCTAGTAAAGTTTGTTCATGCGCTGAAAAATGATTTCAAGTAAGTTTCGTGAACACGTTTTATTATGAGAGAAAATACTAAATATGAAATGCATTGTGTAATACAATAAAAGTTGTATTATAGTGACTGAAGGCTGTTTCTCATTCTACCTTTGTCTAAATATATTAAAGCACAAATAATTTATTTTTTAATGTATTGGTTTTTACTACTTTGGCTATTATAAAATAAACGTATTTTGTAAAAGTGTGATGAATTTCGCGGGCCGGAAAAATGTTCTTGGCGGGCCACATGTAGCCTGCGGGCCGCGAGTTGGTCATCCCTGGTCTGGTGGATCCCGCACAAATTTACGCTGATCCGCAAAATGGCATGAAAACGTCTTCAAAAAATGGCACGAAAACGCCCCTCCTTGCTTTCTTCCTCGATTCAGGTTCAACCGGTTGCATTGTCCCGCTTGCCTGTACCCTTGCAAATGACGTTAGGGGCCATCCATTAATTACGTAGGGTGTTTTTTCGGAATTCCGGGCACCCCCCCCCCCTCTGGTGAGAACTGGTTGGACCTACCCTTAAGATGACGTGAGATTTTGACTGGACTCTCCCCCCTCCCTCTCTTATGGACCTCGAATACCCCCCCCCCCGTTAAAGCGGTATCCGCGTCGTTTGTAGACCTTATACCCCCCCCCCCTAAAGTCGATATCCCTGTCGTTTGGGGACCTTTCTTTTAGCTTTACTGTCCTTCAAGAATTTCAAAAACCTCACGTGAGATTTCCGTCGACTCCCTAGGTGAGGTTTCGTCGGTACCCCTCCCCCCATTTCATCTCACGTAATTAATGGTCGCCCCCTTAAACTCGCATCAACAAATGTTTGTTTTTGGCGTTCGTTGTGATTCGTAAGTAAACAGATTCACTTTTACACATTTATCAGGTCTCACATTATGTTTTTGCTGAACACATTACTGTAATTTGAATTATGTTACATATTTTCTAACTACTTACTAAGCAGTGGTTCCCAATTATTGGTAAGCGTAACCCCCTCCCCTTCCCTCTGGGGGGGGGGGGGGGTACGTGAGGTTGCTTGAAGCGGTACGCGCGGTAGTCTATTGACTAAGGTAATCACTAAAATAATTGGAAAAAAATATCCAAACGTTACTATCACCCAAATATATTTTAAGAGAAACTGTGTTTGTGTCAATTATACTATTGTAATCCTGTGGTTGTGAGAAGCACTCTTCTGGGATGAAAGAATTTATTTATTTATCATTTCAGCTATAAGGGGTATGCGCGGTTGAGCTCTTTCTTGCAGTGGTACTCACGAAAATATAATTGGGAACAACTGTACTAATGTTATAGTGGACCGAGTAATAAAAGTCGTAAAATTCTGACCTTATTATACATAAAGTTTAAAATTTTTAATTAATCAATATGTTATTCTCTTAAAATTCTGTATTACAAAATTATTATTTTTTTCCGAGCGTGGTGGGTGAGCGGTAACGCTTTGGCCTTGCATTCGGGAGGACGCGGGCTCGAATCCCCGTCCGGGTATCCAGATTTGGATTTTCCATGGTTCCCCAAATCACTCCTGGCGAATGGCGGGATGCTTCCTTCAAAAGTTCATGGCCGAATTCCTTCCCGTTCCTTGCTCCCAATCCCATCGCGCCCTTTAATGACTTCGACGTCGACGAGACATAAAGCCATTAATAAAATATTAGTAATAATGATAACCCGTCCCGTTGTTTCAGTTGCTTGCGGCACCTTGATGGTGCCCGCTGAATAACACAGTAGTAGCTAGATAGGTTCCTCATGGTGGAAGAAATTTTTGTCATAACTTTGCCGGTAGGGTAGGATGAATGGTAGTGCACAATTCCTAATCACGATATTGTGCATCAATGTTCTGGGTTGAATCTTGAACCTCTCTGCATTGCGTAAGGTGTGAGGACATACGATATTGATGGAGATTCGTCTGTTGGATGAGGACGTTAAGCTCGGCTGCCCCTTCATGTCCTGAATGGGCCATCCTCTGGTTGCACCCTTTCCTTTTCTTCATTTTTTTCATTTATTCACAACACAAACAACACACTACACTGAGCATAGAGAGGCACACGTATCAACAAAAAACAATAAACACATAAATACACTTCTAAACTAGAAAACGCAAGGGGAAACCGCCATAGTTTTCTAAGAAAAAATGCCCACCAACCGAACGGTCAAGGTGAAAAAGAAGAATAAAACAACTATAAGAATGAAGTGATATTTGCATAGATACAATATACGTAATTACTATTATTGCTTTAATATACTTGCTTATATTAGAGTACTAAAACAATTGCATATTCAATTACTTTTATTACATTGTCCACCGGGTGTACCGAGAAGACCATCCTTGGCCGCTGGCTGTTCTGTTGATTGAGAAGTGGGAAACGAAAAAATAAGTCCTATTTGACTCTTAAGATCTTCCTTTCAAAGGCAGAAGTGATCGATCCATTTACAAACTGCTTCCTCTTTTTTTTTGAGACAATGTGATTTACTATTTTTATTTAGGAATCTTACACACAGCTACCAACTAATGTGATCGAATGCTTAGTAAGCGGGTAGATTATTTAGAAAACTGATTTGCTGTAAGGCATGTTACGTAAGTAAAGACTGAATATTTGCTATTTTTGATTATTTACTTAAATATCTGAATTTGATTTAAAAACAAAAATGTAAAGCATAAAATTAAGGAATTAATTTATTGTTAGAGTTACAAAAGTATACTTAAAAGAGGCTTGACATTTTTTAGTTAACAACATCTTGTTGTGTAAAGTATTATTAACTACTAATTTTTACTATTTAATATTAAAATAGATTTATTAATCAGTCGAATAGCGTTTATTATTAAATCTGATAACAATTTTAAAAACTTATGCGGATCCCGCGGGATTGACGCCAATCTCGCAAATGTCCTGCGCGATTGAAAACAGTGCGGGATTGCAGTCCTTAACTGCTCCCAACTAGGGCGATGTCTGTAAATCTTTATCAATTTCCTTGATGATTATAAATGTGTTTACATAAGGGAGACAGGTCACATACGCTTAAGGAACATACCCGCCACTATAAACAAAATAACAGCGACAAATCGGCCGTAGTTCGCCATCCCAACACCGGGTATGCTATAAAATTTGCAGACACGAGGCTGCTCCACGTCTGAAGGCGGCAACAGAAATTTTGATTATAACTAATAACATCAACGAAGACAGCGGCTTGGTACTCTGTGACGACTGGCGCTCTTTTCTATGTAAACAATCATAGTATCTCTGACGAAAGCTACAGCATGTCAGCCGAAAGCTGAAATAGGAAAAAAAATTACGTGGATTCAACATCCAGTTATTATTAATTTTCTTGATGTTGACAGTGAATTCGTTAAAGACGGCGTAACGTTATGAGCAAGGGACGGAAAGCTCTCTGGAAGGAACCATCACGACATTTTCCTGGAGTGATTTCTGGAAAAACGATAGAAAACAAAAATTAGAATGACCAAACCGAGCATCGAACCTGCGCGCTCCTGAATGGAAAGTCTCAAATTTATCGTTCACACAGCAGCCTTGGTAGGGAAAAACTGTTGGTTAGAAAAGTGAAAAGGAAGATGATTTGTTTTAAATGATATTTTATCTGCTTTATCAACCATTTCCAGCTTGTTTATGGACTCTCACAATTCGTATTTTCTTCATCAGTGATTTGTTTTCAGTAGTACGTAATTATTTTAGTTTCCCAGCTATCGTCGTGTCCTGGAATTGAATGCTGACGTTTCAATGATCTAATTAGGTCTTCTTCTAGGACAGAACGTCGCCACTAAGCACAACTTGTGGGCCATTTTTTCAGCATTTGGTTTTTAAAACAATAAATTGTTATTTACTTTAAAAAAAAAACGCACAATGAACTGTTGTCGGAATTTTGTTTATTTCGGATGAGTTTCGCCTCTCATTGAGGTTATTATTATTAATTTTTAATTGCGATGGAGCTAACACTCCGGTGACAATTCCCCAGTCATCCATTTATCCCTTTTTTATATACATATTTTGTTAAAATTTTCTTTTGTAATTGGAATGTTAAATTCCTTCCCCATTTACTATTACTAGTGATCGCGCAGGGGTCGAAATTCGACCGTAATTCATTAAATGGGGTAGTTTCTTTCGTGAAAGAGTAATAATCATTATTTGAATTTGTTGTATTGTGTTTGCATAGATATATTATATACTGCATGCATTGACGTTGGTGGCTGCGAGAGTATACCAATACGTCATTAGCTTGTGTTGTTTGCCTTAATTCCCTAAAATACCTATAAAATTAAAATGATAAACTCCACATGTGACTGTATCCTAAATTTTAGCTTCTGAAATGAACATAGCAAATGATGAAATGTATTTATGAATGTTTCCAAAATAATTTTTGACTTTCTATTTATCGATGGTTCATTTGAATTTAGTCCATCATACAATGATTAAAGATATTCATTTTTACTTAAGGCCGGTAAAACTACTTTAACCTTAAGATAACATAAAGTGAATGCAGTCCTTTCACCTGAAGTGACTTCTGATGCGAAATGTTTTGTATTGCAAAACCTGCATTGTAAATTCGAAACTATCAAAAATTTTTGGAATGTCAATTAGTGCTCATTTAAATGTATCCATCAAAATAATTTCATCATTTTATGTGTTCACTATTTAAATTTGGTCTATTGTCATTTTGAATTTCAGGCAAATAGGTATTCCTTCTATTTTGTCTCTCTCTATCCGACCTGTCAATGTTCTACATCGAGGCATAATATAAGTAGGTGCAAATATCTGAATGGAAAAAAAAAAATATGCGTAATGAAATTACTGAGATTCAAAAATCAAAAGATTGTTAACAAAAGTTTAACCTTTTAAATAATAGAAAGACCATATAATATCTGGCAGAATCGCTACATTCCTTTCCGAAATGTTCCTTTATAACTTCAAAGATTTATCTCTACTTTATGCGACTCTTTTGTTTCACCAAAGACCAGAGAGTATCTCAATGCTGGGAATACACGTCAGATAAATGGCTCCGTTCCGATTTCATGCGCACACACACATTTTAATTATAAATTCCTTAAGCGTTATTGGAAAATTACTCATCACTAAACTTTCGTCAGCGATCCATTGTTTTCCGTAATATTTAAGTTTTGTACAGAGGGGTTTGTGTTAATGTTATTACAATAACATGTAAATATAAATAATATAGTTCAATTACAATTACATTTCCGTCGTCATATGTGGGAACGGATCACAAGTGTCTTCAACCAGTTTGCCACATCCGCTGTTTGGAATAACTGGAAACAGTTAATCACTTACGCCTTCGCCAACCACGCCACTTTTTGTGTTGCACTGTTACTTGTTGGCATTCTCATTACATTACGGGCAGCGATATACGATAACATCACTCACATAAACCCGTGCGCGCCTGAAGAAGATGAAGGCAGCATATACAGTCAAAGAAAAGTATTAGATTGTATGAAGCAGGTGATTCATAAGGCACACTATAATGGAATCGTGGTGCCCAGCATACGACCTAAGAATCGAATAGATAGGTGGTTAAATTACATGGTGACTGAATTAATAGTTGCTTCTTGTAATCATAAAATTACATTTGTATCCTGCTAACCACAAGGGAACTTGCTTCGATGATTTGGATGATTAACCGTGTGCCCTGGTTCGAAATAAAAATCGAGGAAGTATCTGATCGATTCTGAATTGAATCAGGTATTATGATTATTGCTAACATTACTTCCCACAAGAGACAGTTAATATAAACAGATAGATATATATGCAGATATCACTGAACTGGCTTTCGTTATCTTACATTTGTGACCCTCGCATTCGATGGCACCATATGTTTTGATTTATAGATCTACATCATTACCGCGTAATTGAAAATAATATCATCCGTAGAGGATAACTCCTCATTTAACATGTTTTCTTACAACTTGAGCCGAAAAAACAATATTTAAAAATGCAGAGCTAATTTACAGTTGACATAAATCAACAGGAGTTTTGCAGTGATTTACATATTTCACTTGTAAGCTTCGGGACTTGATTCTGCAATGTTGGTCGGATAATACATAGGATGTCGTGTCTTCTATATTATTTTCGACGACCCCTTGATATTAATCTTGCTATAGGTATGGCTAGAAGAATATCGTTGTATTCCACTTCCAATTATAGTACCTTAAAGCTGCAAGTTAAACCTTGACTGGAAACTTGAAAATACCTTACAGTGAGTCTTGCAACTGCAAATGGTAGATGATATGTTCATTAGTTCGTATCTCCTTCATTTGCTGTCTTGATGTTAGTTAAAATTTGAACCATTTTCTTCTGCTTTTTTCTTTCGACTTTACTCTCCAAGTTTTTTATAAATAGCTCGAGACAAATTTGCGATCTAACTGATTGGAAGATGATTCGTTCCTCATATTCGTTATGGTCAAGTCCCTCTCCTATAGCCAATTATTCTTTTCTTTTTGTGTGCCTACATCCGTTTTCACTTTTATTATTGCTCTCCAGAAGAAAAGTCTGCAAATATTCCGTACCAGACTTCTTAATAATATTGTTGGAAATTTTTGGGTCGAACCAACCGTAAGGCTGTCTTTCTCACCCATTTCTCTCCTAGTTTGGAACCCTGAATCATATCCCAGAAACACGTTCCAGACTTCCCACTACCATTCCCACAAAAAAATTTTTTTTATTTTTTTTTTTTTTTTTTACAAATTTCATTCCTGCCAGGTAAAGCCTGGGAGGCAGGCTGCTGGAGGATCTCAAGGATCCTTTTCAGCCGACTAACCTAAAGGGAGGGAGGGGGGGATGGAAATTTGCGAACTCGCCGTCCTCCTATCATCAAACAAATCAACCTGAAAAACAAACTTGTCCACAAATAACGTTACCCCTAACACTTTCAAACCATACTACGCAACAAGTGGGTGGGATTCGTATCCTCGTCCGGCCATCCAGATTTTTTTAAATGGTTTCCCCGAATCACTCCAGGCGAATGCCGGGATAGTTCCTTTAAAAGGCCATGGCCGAATATCCGCTTTGTTCGTTTGCTGTATAGCATCTTTGATAGTTCGGTGACGTCGACACATTCGTTACATGCAAAGCTTCAACTGTCTTCGTGACGAATTTTCAATTCACCCGTGCATGTAAAGAAGTTTAGCTATATCAATTCAATATTACGCCTTCTGAGACGATTTAGCTTGAAGGGAGTTTGCAAAGGTTTGTAGAACATGTAACACAGACTGTATCGTTGGCTGGGCACGGCATTCCATTACAAATGTCACGGGGAATACTCGGAGCCTACAGCACATAGTGATCAATTTACTGTATGAAAACGCCGGCTTATGAGCGTGAAAGATGCGTGAATCAGTTTCTGGCTGAAACAATAATGGTGCTTCCTGCGGGAATTTTAATAGCGCCGGGAACTTCGTTGTGCGTGGCAAGTTAAGACTCCTGGTTGCTTTCTATTCCGGGGATCGTGGATGCTCGCTTGTATTCTCTCGGCCGCGCTTGTGAGCTGAAGCCGACTCCAAGGCGCCCAAGGCCAAGGCTTCGTTACAGACTGGGACGAACTGTGGTCCTCGATTAAAAAAAAAAAGTGCTACAGAGCATCCTTTCCTATCTTGTGCTAACATTTTCATCTCTACATACCCCTTACAACCCACGTCCTCAATGTTCTGCTTCATACATTCTAATCTCTGTCTTCCTTTGCAGTTCTTACCTTCGACTGTTCCCTCGACTAACAAGTTAACCAAATCCTGCATGTCTCAAAATATGACCTACCATCCTATCTCTTCTTTCCTCACCCATAATTTCCAAAGCACGCTCATTTCCTACTATCTGTCCACTTAATTTTCAGCATCCTTCTATAACACCACATTTCAAATACTTAAGTCTTCCTTCTGTCTGGTATTCCTAAAGTCGAAGTTTCTCTGCTGTGCTCCACACATAGAGTTTTAAAAAGTTCTTTCTGAGTCCTAGATTAATATTTGAAACTAAAAGATTTCTCTTTTTCGTGCTCTTTTTTCTAGTGCTATTCTGCTTTTATCATCATTCCTGCTTCGGCCATCGGTCGTAATTTTACTTCCTAAGTAGCAAAATTCACTAACTTCTTCCATCGCACCCGACCCTATTTTTATATTTAATCTGCTATCATTGGTATCATTTCTGATACATTTAATCACTTTGTCTTACTTTGGTTTACATTTAGTCCAAAATCTTCTTTCAGTATTTTGTTCATGATATTCAGTAACTTCTCAATATCATCAACCTGTTCTGCTAACAAGGCAATGTCATCAGCAGATTGCAGCATACTGATTTTTTCTTCTTGAAGACTAATGCCACATTCATTTGCTTTGTGAATATAGAAGTCATAATAATAGCGACACATGGCGAACACGACAGCGACGCCAGTGGGTTCCATTCCCGGTACGGTCACCCTGGTTTAGGTTTTCTGTGGCTGCATGAAATCACTCCAGGAGAATGTCGAAGTGGTTCCTTCAAGAGACTATGGCCAAGTTCCTTCCCATTCCTTGCCCCTAGTTATTTCCTGCCTCTAATGATCTCAATGTTGACTGGGGGTAAATCCACAATGGGGAAAAAACAACGAATATACTTTAGTCGTTTCAATAAGGAGCAGTTTAACGTGAGTCATTCTGCACTTCAGAAATATCATACTCCTTTAATGAAGACCGCGTAATATTATCCTTTCACTAAAATTTTTCTTATTAAACCGCGCTCCCACGATCTCTTGTAACAGAGGGACGGGACGGGACGAATACTCAACAGCACGCCATGGGAACAGGACCGCCTCTGATAGCGGGGACGAGACGCAGCTACCCACTCTATGTCGGTAAACATCACAGGCGTGTGTAGCGGTGCGCTGTTGTCATAGGTTTGCAGCAGCGGTGCGCACCCGTTCTGTTGCTGTAAAGTGCTCTGTGTCAAACGACACTAGGCAACGTGATGGGGAGGGAGCGGCGAGGTAAGCTAGGGCTAACCTGCGGCGTGCGCTCGTCCCTTCACTTCGGCTAATGAGGTCCCGTTCCGTGCCGCCTCCGCTACAAGTGATCGTGGGAACGCGACTTTAGATAAGTTTTACTCATCATTGGAATGGTTAGGATTTGGAGCTTTGATTTTACGGCCGAATGCCTTTCCTAATGCCAAGCATTTCATACCTACTGCCATGTCTTACTACGTACTAATGGGGGAAGTGAAGTGTTGTCATCTGTCCGAGAATTATGTAACTATATTCGGCGTGTGTTAAGTGCGTTTTTAGTTAGTGAAATGTGTAGTTTATAAGGCGGTGTTGGGGACCATTCTGGCATTCGAGTTGATGGCTGCGGAAAACCGCCTAAAAACGCAGTCAGCACCCTGGGGTCTACCCCGTCATACCTCCCCGATCCAATGTTCGTCTGCTCAGAGCACTGAGCCACTAGGGCGGGTATCACTGCATTAAGCGTTCTTATAATTAATTATCTGACAGGGAACTAGATGTGTAACTGAGTGCCAAACTTTGGCCGAACTCTAAATCACCTGGCGACCCAGCACATTCTGAAATTTCATCAGTTAAAAAAAATCTAGCCTTGTTGACGTCGAGATCATTAGAGGCAGGCAGAGCTGTAGAAACCGTACGTATTCGTTACGAATACATAGTCTGGCTCTCGTATTTGTCGTATTGATGTTAATTTGATTCGATAAACGAACAAATACGACGCATCATGCGGGAACCGGAACTGTTCGCCCAGTGACTGAATGAATCCGAATGAAAGAATGAACATTTGAACCTCATGTGTCACGTATTTCTGGGAATTATGATTTGAATTCTTTTTTTTTTTAAAACAAACTGCTTAATGTCTCTCAACATCGAGGTCTTTAGAGGTGGGAAAGGATGGGGGGGCAAGCAATGGGAAGGAATTCGGCCATCGCCTTTTGAAGGAAGCATCCCGGCATTTGCCTGGAGTGATTAGGATAACCATGGGATTTGAATTCATTTAGTTACAAAGGAAAATGTGTGAATACAAACAAATTGGGCGTACATTATTTTAATCTAATTAATATTATTTACTGCTAAGTGCCGATATTTTTAACCAGGCAAGTACGAGTAAATTTGACAACATACAAATTTATATAGTAGTTTTGCTTTTGTTTTACATTAAAGTTTACAGATCATAATTTGTAAATAGAGAATTTGGATAGATCATTTGAGATGGTTACTGTTTTTTTATTGATCATGCCTTAGTGAGATTTTATTAATTTCAAACATTTATGAAATGCGATTATACTAAAATGCAATATTCTAATTTCTCTTTTATTTTACAGGGCAAATTTTACAAAAACTTACTTTACTGATTGAACAATTTACTTAAACTTTATAAAGTACGAACGAAGTTTTCCCGTGACTGCGACTCGATGCGATACTTCATACTAGTTCTCGAATGTCCCAAAGTAACAAGTATCGAGTTGATGGTTACGAGTACTGATCGGTTTAGTAACGAATACATACGGGTACACAATTTTTCGTTACTTTTATAGCTCTGATTGTTATGGAAAACTTAAAAAAAGGTAATGACGTATTGTGGCGAAATTCCGTTGAGTTTCCGATGATTTTTCCATCTTCAACGAGACCACATATTTTTCTAGCAACCTTCGTATTTTTCGACTGCCGTTGTGTTCGTGTGTGGTTTGGTGAAAAAAGGGTTAGCTGTTAAAATTCTAGGTCTGTGGTCGAATTCCGTTAACACTAGAAATTCTTACGGGCTTTTCTTTGCTGATACGAACAGAGCCACGAATGGCTTGGTTCAAATACGACGATACACTGGAATAGAGTCACCATCTTACGTTTAGCACATTGGCTTTTTGCGCCATCTTTGGAAGGATCCAATGAACATTCGGTTTCAGGATTAAGATTTTTATTGTTATATTTTCATTCTTGATCATTCCCACAAAGTTGTACAAAAAGGAACAATCATTTACATTTTTCTCCCAGTCGGTTTTAGTTGTTGTTCCTTTATATTCGTGATATACATAAACATCTTATGTATTTAAATGTTAAATTATTTTTAGTGACTTCTTTTAAGAATTTGGACAACTACGTCAATAGACTATATAAATCAGCTAGCAGATACCCGCGACTTTGTAGGCGGGGATTAAGAATTTCATTGCCAAAATTGAATATAGAATGTTGTTCGTAACGAAGGATTGGTCCCAAACAACACCGAGACGATATAATATGACACGAAAGCCATCACTATATCATTCCACCGTTGAACCTGTCTCAGAAGAGAATCAATTTCCAACACATTTAAAAACAGAAAAACAAACGAGTGTGCGGGGATGTGTGTGTGTTTTGGGGGGCGAGGGGAGGGGGAGTAACAGCTTTATTTCAGCTTGGTCTTTTCTTCTTTCTTCACCATGAGCATCAGATTCTAGGGATCAAATAACTTTAGCTGCTCGTGTTCTGCTAGAGCTACAACTTAGTCCAGTTTACGCCCACAAGCCATGTCAAAAAAGAAGGCAAAATAAACTGCTGCCAGAAACATTTAAGCAGACACAAAGTAATAGGACAGAGAAAATCTACATATATACTACATAATACGTTTTTCTCTCTAAACGAAATTTATTAACAAATTGTGCACTAACATAATGCGCGAGCAGCACAGCTTGAGTAAGCAACGTAACATTACAGACTAACACACACATCCGTCTCTTTGTCACCATTCGATAAGTTCTCAAAATTTCGTGACTACAACTGTTAATCATACCGAAAAAAAAAAAAAAAAAATGTCCTGTGCCCTCCCTACAGATTTTCTTGTCAAATTCCGTCAATATCGGTATAGGCATTTAGTCGTCAAAACGTAACAAAAGCAAGAGACTTACTTCCGCATTTATAGTATTACTAATGCAGATCACACACACGCTGACTGCGAATCACCCCCGAGGTATCAATATACCGTATAAAAGTGTACACCTACAGCATTGAAAGACTAATTACGATTTGCCTCGCATTGCGCCCATAACTTTGTGATATCTACAGTTTAACATTCAATCCGAATAACCGACAGCCCAGGCGTGACTCTTACGATCAAAAACAATTTTTAAAAATCTTAGCCTCCACGGAGATTGAACCAGAGACCACGACCCAAACATCAGTAAGCAAGCGCTTTAAATACTGAGCTACCTGACCGCTACACGGAAAAACAGTGCAGAGACCTCCACATCCAACGCGTCTGTCTACCGCCGTTCAGTAATTTTTCGAAATTATAAGACAACATGTATTATTTATATAGATAATTTTTCAACCAAATGTAGACATTTTTCTGCTTGTTTCAAAGGATAGGTGTGCAAATTTTCCTCGAGATTGGATGAAAACTGTGGATTTGTATGAAGAACAAACAAACCAACATACAAACATATATACATTCATCTTTATATATATAGATGATCCAAAATTTCTCGTTTCGAAGTTATTGATGAAAGTTTACGTACATTCATCAAGGTCTGAGGTAGGCCCTACTGACCAACAACATAAGTTGATAATAGGTAGTGTTATTAGATAATATAATTTTCGATACAAGTTTATCCGCACGTGCTACAAGATGCGCCAATAGAAATAAGTTGAAACATGTGGTTTAAGCATGATAGAACCCCAGTAAGGTTAGACACAGTGTTTCAAATGTGTTAGCTGATACTCTACCATAACAAATTAATAGGTAGGGTAGGACCAGCTCCATGGCATGCACTTTCCCCTGACATCAATCCTTTAGACTTTTATGTGTCTTTCAAAGTAAAACAAATGTGTATGTAACAGATACTCTGAACTCATAGAAGCTGCTGCAACATTCATGGACACCTGTTGAACCACTTTACAATATCCAGGCGAATTTGAACGGGTGCGACAGTACAAGGGTGGTGAAACAATAGGAGAACATTTTGAACATTTATTATGAGTTCATGCGTGGTGGACATTTGAACAACTTCCTAATAAGCTGACAATGTCAAAGAGATAACGTCTCATTGGAAATTGTTTTTCGTGGGATCTGTTTCTTTTTCAGCTATAACCCATGGTCGTTTCCAGTTTTCAGTAGTTTTGCACAGCTGGGAGATCCGGTTTAACTTTGAGTCCCACAAGGATGTCATCTGATCATTTTCTATCCAGTAATCAGCCGTTGTTCCTTTGAATCGCATCTCAGTAGTCAGTACCCTCCGCTCATCACCTTTGCGTAGTGTCCAGGCCTCACTGCCGTACAGTAGGGTAGGTTTAGCCAGGATGTTATATAGCCTGAGTCTTCTTGTGTGCCGTTGAACAATGATGGTCTGAAGATGCTATATATTATTCCAGTAATCTTCGTGAAATTTGTGTGATTTTTTTTGGTTACATATAGCTTTGTAGAGTCTATTTCAGTATTTCAGGTTGTATCCTAGGTATTTATAAGCTGATACTTGCTCTATGGGTTTGCTTTCTAATGAAATTTTGGTTATCTTGTGATCTTTTCCGATGAAGGCCATAACTTTGATTTTATTGAGGGAAATTCCCATGCTGTACTTTTTTTTTGTATTATATATATATATATGAAAGATTTGGATCAGTCTTGCCCATCACGTCTTAGAATCAATAATTTAATTTTAAAAGGACTTTGTTTCCTCTTTGGTTATTGGTATTGTTTTGTCGATATGTCCCTTCTATCGATTAATTCAGCTTTGAAACAGAAATGTTTATGTTAAAGTAACAATCGAATGTTTATTCATTATGATCTTTGATAACATAATAATGGGATTCTTTTAGTTACTCAATCTGTCAAAGGAGATGAATGTCGATGGGCCTATTACTATACTAGATTAGGCATATGCAAACGTATTAAATGATTTGGATTAGTATTGAACCTTCAATGTTTTGACTACATAAAAGAAAGAAAAGCATAATTTACTTACGATTTAATTGAAATCAACAACAAATTTCCCCTTTCTCTTTTGATGTAGCAACGTTAAGAGGAAACGTAAATATAATCTTTTATTTTCAGCTCCACAGTCTGCCAACAGAATATTATGTGTACGTTCAAATTTCCAGAAACTAAATACATACCGTATAGCTTTAAAAAGAAATTTAATTTTAAGAACTGATTGTATTTCCTGCTCCGAAATTATTAGTTTATCAAGTGCATCCGTATTCACACTTTTAAACTAAACACACCATTAAATATGTCATAATGCTCTTGCTATGATCACAGAAAATCAATGAATGTGATTTATTGCGAGAGGCAAAGAGTAAACATAGCAGTACCGTCTCCGAAGTAGGAAAATCTTTGGATTTGCCGAAATGCGGATTGATAATGACAGTTCCTTTTCATTTTTGTTTGGGGGGGGGGGTAAAAACTACCCTATCTTACTCCCCAGACCAAATATTAAATCTGTGCCACATTTCATTTAAATCTGTTGAGCAATTAAGGCGTCATTGAGGCATCCAAACATCCATACTTTATCAAAATAGGTGGAAGTAAATATGGGAGTACCACAGGGTTGTGTATTGGGACTGTTGCTGTTCATTATTCCAACGAATGATTATGTTGATGGTATATGGTCAAAATTCAGGTTGTTTGCAGGTCACATGATGGTATATAATATAATAAAAACGGGAGATTACTGTGAACAGCTGCAAGGTGACCTGGATAGAATGTGTAAATGGATATGCAAGCATGGAATGAAGATAACTGCCAAGAAGATTCAGCTTATTAGGCACAGAGATAAAAAAAAACTCAAAGTTGTTTATGGTTATAGGGTGCGGTCAGAATTGCTTGTCGAAGTGTAAATATCTTAGCATAACGTCTGATAATAAACTCAACTGAGCATATTGATCAGGTTGTAGGAAAAGGTTACAAAATCCTTGATATACTAGAGACAGTGATGACAGGATGTACCAGAGAAGTTAGGGAATTGGGTTACAAAACTTTGGTCAGAGCGTTGGTTGTATATGGTAGTATAGTATGGGACAAAAAATTTGGGTATTAAGTACAGGAGTTCAAAGAAGAACAGCTAGATTTGTTTGTGGAGATTATCGCAGGACCCAGTCAGTAACTGATATGATAAAGGAGCTGGGAGTCATTGGAAGACAGAAGATGTGTGAAGAGAGTGCTAGGTAGGCATATGTTGGTTCTGGGGCTTGGAAGGATATTGAGAGAAAAATTAGGAATAGTGCGTGAAAGGGAAAAGATTACCATGACCACAAGCTGGCACTCGATTCCATGAATAAGGGAGTGAGAAAATTTTCTATTGTTGGTAAGGCTGTCAAGGATAGGAACAAATTACCAAGTGAAGTGATGAATAATTTACCAAAATCGCTGAAGGAAATTAATATTAAAATTCGTAAATGACAAAATTAGATGGGTGGAGGAATTTAAAGCTCAAAGTATATAAGGTAATTAAGAAAATCAATAAGAAACGAGTAATTAGTTTACTAGGAAAATTGTCACCAGAGAATGCGTGCCATCGCAATTCAGTTTAATCTAATCATTATCCAAAAAAATCCATTGTAGAGACCAAGCGTTACAAGTTTACTATTTGAACCTATGAGAACGTAAAAACGTAACTTAGTCCACAACCTGAAGGTTGGTTGGATATCTCCAAAGAAGGCATGCTAAGCTATTGTATCAGAGGAAGGACGGCCAGTTCCTTTACTCTGGGACCTACGGTTCAACGTGGAATCCGAACCACGGAATGTCGTGCCGTAGCCCATATGATCAAAAATAAATCTTAAAAACTCCTGCGCCAACCGGGATTTGAACCCGGAACCTGAGCAATGAACTTTTGAAAGCAAGCGGCTTAACCACTGAGTAGAAGTGGCGAAAGGCAACCTCCTGGTCTCACTTCTTTCCAAAAAAAAATTAAAAAATAACTCAGAGAACCTATTGTGCAGTCCGTCAGAATTTGTTGCTGGAGCGAGGCTGAGTGTTTTGGACTGTGCAGACCCAGTTCCCGCGCCAGCTGCAGGCGAGCGGCGCGGCGTGCCGGAATGCGCGGCTGCGAGCGATCGTGACCCCAGATACGGCCTCGGCTTGCGTGACTGCGTGCGCGCGCCCGCAACGCACGCATGCCGCGGCGCGGCGGCGTCTTCCTCCAGCTCCCTCCTGCTACTGGGCTGCCACCTCTGTCTCCCCACCCAAATTCAATCTTTAATAGTCCCAACAACTTATTAATTTCAGGGCCGTGTGGTGTCTTAGCTGCATAAACTACTGAAGTCGCCACACAAGCTACGGTACACCGGAGAGGTTTATCTGTGCAGCTAGACCGGATCGTGTATGCCACAAAACTGCACAGGTATCAGTACCTTTACAGGAATGAAAAAGCAGTTCTTTCTAACTGCTCCAGACTACAGACCGAAGCGTCTGTGGGGGTACTGCGGTAGACCTGAACAGGTTTCAGTCTCAGTTATTAATATTATTACTCCGCGATTCACTAAAACTGGATGGCGCAGGGTGCATTACATCAATCCTAAAAAGGGTGTGAGACAAGGTTGTAGTCTGTCTCCGTTAATATTCAACTTGTATGTGGAAGAAGCAATAAAGAAAGTCAAAGAAAAATTTTCCATGTGGCCATAAGTGTTCAGGGAGAAAAAAATCATTATGCTACGATTTGGTGATGACATTGTCTTGTTAGCAGAAAGGGCTGAGGAAATTGAGAAATTACTGAATGGCATGAACAATATACTGAAGGAAGATTTTAATCTGAATATAAATCAAAGCAAGACTAAAGTGATGAAATGGATCAGAAATGATACAAATATAGCAGATTAAATATAAAAAAATAGGATCGAATGCAATTGGAGAAGTAAGTGAATTTTGTTATTTGGGAAGCAAGATTTCAACCGATGACCGAAGTAGGAATGATGTTAAAAGCAGAATAGAATGAAAAAGAGAAATATTTTAGTTTCAAACTATTGATCTAGGAATTACAAAGAACTTTGTAAAACTCTATGTGTGGTA
The DNA here is from genome assembly GCA_031002005.1 of Vandiemenella viatica. Lineage (NCBI taxonomy): Eukaryota > Metazoa > Arthropoda > Insecta > Orthoptera > Morabidae > Vandiemenella > Vandiemenella viatica. The sequence continues at coordinate 126,074,361 of CM061914.1, forward strand.
GCGAAACGTAAACTTTAGGCATACCAGAAAGAAAGTTGAAGCATTTGAAATGTGGTGCTACAGAAGAATGCCGAGAATTAAATGGACAAACAAAGTACGAACTGAACGAGTTTTGGAAATGATGGGTGAGAACAGAAGTTTGTGGAAGAAGCTTACAGAAAGAAGAGACAGGCTGGCAGGTCATATTTTGAGACATGCTGGATTGGTTAATTTTCTGGTGGTGGGAACGGTCGAAGGTAAGAACTGTAGAGGAAGACAGAGATTAGAATATATCAAGCAGATAATTGAGAACGTGGGTTGTAAGGGATATGTAGAGATGAAGAGGTTAGCACAAGATAGGAAGGGATGGAGGATTGCATCAAACCAGTCGAAACACTGATGACAGCAAAAAAAAATTGTAACCATTTTTGCATAGGAAAGGATATACTAGATATGGCAGGAGGCGCCCATGGGCTATTTTTAGTAACCATCGCGACATTCGACTGGAACGATCTTGAAAACCTAGATCAGATGGCCGGAAGGCTTTGTGGAAGAGGGATCGCGTTTTGTGCAGTGCCGTAACGGGTTTTCTTCGTTGTTTAGCTACTATGTACAAACATACGCTATTTAGAACCGTAAGCTCAATAAAGTTATAGAATAATTCATTGAAATTTATAAATCAGAACCTTCTCTGTGGTGTGTTTAGAGCAACAAATGCGTTGATTGCCCCAAGAAAGAAGCCACCTATGCGGTATTGTTGAAAAAACTACCAGAGTGTGAATCTGATGCTAATAAGCAGATTGTCATTTAAGAAAATAAATAATCTAAGACGCAACGTCCGAAAGGAAAAAAATGAAGCCTCATTGAAGTCTGTAACGTCGACAGAGGCAATTAATACAATAAAACTCTTGCACTAGAATCTATTTGATTTTCTGGGTGATCAAGATATTCCAATAAGATCGAATTCCAACATAAATGAGGAAGAAAGCGGTTGCAACGTAAATAAATTACAAACTTGTCTTTGCTGTATTTTTATTCATTTTAACTATAAATAATGTACAATTCAAGCTCTTGACAGAAACTGAAAGTAATCTTGGATAAACTGACTGATCCATACGCAAGTAATTACGGTGATCTTTAGGTTCTATCCTCAATTCGTTCAACAGAGTAATTAACATGAGTATATTCTTTTCTTTTCGACAACCACTTTTGACGTCACTGTTCAGGTTTTTTTCCTTTATTATTTGCATTTCATGGTTATTAAGAACCCTACTACCACCAAAGCGTCATCTTGTGATGATTCCATGTTTATACTGAATACACTCAGCTCCGGTCTACCTGTCCGTTATACCTGCACAGGTAAACCTCTCAGGTATACCTTAGCGTGTATGGTCGCCTTAAGAGATTAGACATTGAAACTGCTGTTAAAATCCAGGTTTTACTTGCTATTCTTGAAAGTCGTCAGCGCTCCTACTATAGCGTAACTGCCTATGAGTGTGTCTGCAAAATAAATCATGCTTCAAAGCTGCCATGGTTCGGATTGACGTAAAACTGTAGGTCTCTGTTACCCGGTAGGACTACTGAGTTATATCAGACAGGCACGACAGAGGCACCGAGCGTGGGGTGTAGCGTAACGCTCTGGAATCGCGGGTTCGAATCCCCTTCCGGGCATCCAGATTTAGGTATTCCATGGTTTACCAAATCACTCCAGACGAAGGCCATGGCCGAATTCCTCCCCGCCTCTAATGACCTCGATGCCCTCAACGAGGCGTAAAGCCAAAAGCAAAAAAAAAAAAGCTACAGAGGTGGACTGAGAGGCCAATTGAAACTCTGTTCCACACGCTTCTTCGCTATTCTTGGCAGATTTCTATTTATCTTTCGGAAGATTATGCCTGAATAGGTCCACAGAATTGGTGATTGAAGAAAGGGACCTTAATACAATGCAGGACATGAAGATGAAATTTCTGGGAACGTTTGTAGCAACTACACTAGACAAGTCCTAAATGAGGATGTGAGGAAAGCATTAGATAGGGAAACTGTACATGACAGATCAGCAAGATGGAACTCCAGTCTTTTATTTATTTGTTTGCTTTGTGATTTACGTCTGGTCTGCTTTAGATCATTAAGGGCGGGAGAAAATTAGGAGATTCGGGACAAGGATCGGGAAGGAATTCGACAATGGCCTTTTTGAAGGAATCATCTTAGTATTCACCTGGAATATTTTTGGGCACCCATGTAAAACTGAAATATTAAAGCATTTTCATATTTCGACAGAAGTGTACTAAAAAAATCAATCATCTAGAATGAACTAGAATGTTTTTGAATGTACTAAAATATTCTAAAATGTTATTGAATAATGTTCTAGAATATATACTTTTTTCAGCTATTAACAAATATAAATAATTTTTACGCAACATGTTTAGTGTGTGAACCGAATTGATGGGCTGATGATTTGGCCGTGAATAACACAGGCTACTTTTTATCCTGGAAATATTTTAGGTTCCGTGCAAAAACACAAAAACCTTCAAAATTCTTGACAAACACGAACGATGTCGATTATCTGGAGGGCGTGAAACTTCTCGGTAGAGAATGCGACAGCGGTTTTCCCCAAAGCAAAAAAATTCTACCAGAATTCTTCCAGTTCCTCAAACTAAAATGCGCTCACAAGATTCATCGTCTGAAATACTCTGAGGCCTTTGGCAAAAACTGTGTTTCCCAGGTGCACAGCGATCTAGAATAAGCGTTCCAGGTACGTTTCCTTTGACACTGAATAGCAGCATAGTCTGCTGTAGTCTAAAGAGCGACTTCCTGCAGCTTAAGTTTATATGAGAGCTATTATTAACCATGACGTTAAGGACTTTAGAAAAGGGTAGAAAAACAGTAGGAAACGACACATAAATTTACCGCCTGAGTACAACACTCCAAGTAACGCAATTTCATTGCGAGAGCCAGAGAAAAGATTGAACACCACTTTCACCAGGTCATAAGTCTGTTGGGTAATTGAGGCACCATGAAATGTCTAAAAGAAAAAAATAAATAAATAAAGAGGAAATTTACTGCCTAAATACCTTCTTACAATTCTCCATTTATAATTTTAATAGTTACGACAAAATTTTATCAAGAGATATACGCACAAAATAGCAGTAATAAATTGCTTGTTGGGTGCTGTGCCAGCATAAAAAGAAAAGTAGTTAAAAGTTCTCAGATTATATTCCCGGAAGTGTTAGTTATACTTTTTGTACTTTGTTGTAACTAACACAGTTATCGAACGATTTTTTTTTTTTTTTTTTTTTTTTTTGTAACTGCTTTACGTCTGTTTTTAACATCGAGGTCTTTAGAGACGGGAAAGGATGGGGGGCAAGGATGGGGGCAAGGAATGGGAAGGAATTCGGCCATGGCCTTTTGAAGGAAGCATCCCGGCATTTGCCTGGAGTGATTTGGGGAAACCATGGAAAACCCAAATCTGGATGCCCGGACGGGGATTGTGATCCGCCGTCCTCCAGAATGCGAGGCGAGAACGCTAACCGTTACAACCGCCCCGCTCGGTGTTATCGAACCAATAGTAGCAGTAAGAATTAACGTAAAAATGTTTGAAACCTGTTCTCATTGATGTGATATCAGAATTTACTGGTCCCTGATCTGAAATATTTTGATCACTAGAAATTTAGAACTGATTTTGACTTTTATTATCTAGTAAAAATTTCACAACTATAAGCTGATTGTCCGTGGATAACAGTTTTGTGACATTCGTAAGATAATGCCTAACAGCTGTAGATCCTCCAAAGTTAGAGGATTTTTGATGAGAATGTAATATTTCGGAAAAGGTAAAAATATTATTATTACTGTACGGAAACAAATGAAAGTTTGATGAGGTATTATGTATAATAAATTACCATAACAGCATTGAATATTGTATGGAATGAGTTGTACCTCCCTCGTCTGTCGTTATTGATTATTTGTTTTTCGCTGCCTCTACGGCAGTCTTTTAGGTTCCGCAGTCTTCAGCTTCTATGGAGCTTCGTAAGTTCAATATGGCCGCCTAATCTTGGTATACTCAACTTTCAGTTGGACACTAAACCTGAGTTTACGTGTGTTACGGTCGCTACAAGTCGTATTAAGAATTGAATTACCCCAAATAATTGTTATGTGCACAAATGTTCGGCAACTTCGTTGAGAAATAAGGGCATAAGTAATGACGCTATCACACAAGATAAGAATCTCATCATTCCGCCTAGGGGGGCATCCATAAATTACGTGAGGTGAAATAGGGGGGGGGGGGGTCCGGCGAAATCTCACCAGATCTCACCAAGGGGGAGGGGGCGGTCTACGGAAATCTCACGTTAGATTTTGCGACAGTAGAAAAAAAAAAAAAAAAGTCTACAATTTGCGGCAAAGTCGAAATTTAGGAGGGTATTTCGTCAAAAAAGTTAGGGTGTGACCTAAAAAAAAAGTCTACAAAAGTTTCCAGGGCGATATTTCTAGGGGGGGGTTCTCACGGACCCAGATCTCACCAGAGGGGGGGGGGGAGTCCGGCCAGATCTCACGAAATCTCACCAGGGGGGAGGGGGGGTCCAGAAATCCGGAAAAAACACCTCACGTAATTTGTGGATGCCACCTAGTCAGATTTCAATTCAGCGCTAGGTAACTGGGGTAAATTAATTTTTAGTTTTATTTACGCGTTTCATTAGGAATACGATTCTATTAGAATTCAATTATTTATGTTGAAGTTGTACTTAGACAGCGGCAATCTAACCGTTGATCAGCTAAGGATTGTTTACCAATTTCAGCGACGTTCTGTGACATAGTAAATCTTTAAAAAATCACTAACTGAAAATCTATTTAACTGACAGAAAAAAACATCAAATCGATTTGTCAAGATACTTGTATTAATGTGTGTGTGTGGTTTTTTTTTTTTTTTTTTTTTTTTTTTTTTTTTTTTTTTTTTTTTTTTTTTGCGATGACGAAAGCAATTCACAGTAAAAAAAAAATTCTCGTATTTTGATCAATCATAATATAAATAATATTTTTTATGCAGATCCAGCTGGATAGGGATGACGTGAAGCCTGAGAAAATTCTTTAGATTTTTTATGGAGCATCAGAGGCTTATATTATCTTCATCAAAGTTCGATAATTTATTTTTTGGGGTGACACACAAACCTATCTTTTGTAAATTCGTACAACAGCCTTCTGAGAATCAAGTTCAACTTTTACGGGTGTTCTTTCATACATAACTAGTAAGTAAAACGCAAAAACTTTTCTAAAAATAGTGACCTAAAATGAGGAATTTATACGTTTTGAAAATTATTTCAGGCAGTTCTACAAACTAGGAAAGAAAGGCCGGTGTAAGCTCCAAATATAAGGGTATATTCAACGATTAATTGGCTTTGATGCTGAGAAATCTCTCCTGTTATTTAAAAGTTTCAGAAAAGCACGTGTGAATGTAGGAAGCTGTTTCGGTAATGTGACAGAGATTACGGAAGCTTAGGAGGCGAGCGAAACCAGCCTCGCCCAGCCTGAAAGGTGAAAGGACCCGTCGCACAATGCGGCTGCTGAGCAAACAGAAGCCGACAGCGAAGAAAGGCTTCTCCGCTGGGCGCCTCACAGAGGAAGGGAGGTATGTAAATGAACCGTGGCGACGGGACGCGGTAGATGGGATTGCCGATTAAATGCGCTCCGCCATTTCGGTGCCCAGGCAGTGAGGACGCCTTTACGGCCTGTAAATGCTCAGCAGTAATCGCGGGACGCTTCCCGGAACAAGACGCCACCTGCCGGGGCAGTGGTACCTCGAGATGACAGGCCGAAATGGAAAAAAAGACAGTTACTGGCAGTCCAGATATGTTGCGCAAGTGTAATTGCACTGGTACTGGTTTAAACGTCCGTCAAAATTATCGGTATCATCACCAATGCTGGTACTGTAGTAGGAATTTACTGTGTGAAGGTTTCCAAGGATAAACGATTAATCATTATCTTTTTTATTCGTGTTTTTCGGTTCTTTACGGCTGTCGCCGTTTCCAGTTTTTCGATTTGCATTGCATTCGGTCCCACCAGTCGCATTCCCGAATCCCTATTGTCAGGATCTTTGGGTGGTTTAATTAATATAGTAATTAATTAAGTAGTCCACCATAAAGTTCAGTTTAACATTTTTGTTTATTTTCAAAACAACGCCAGCGATATTGTTTACATGCAAAGATACAATCCAGAGATACTACTGACGCAATCTTTGGCAGTTCAAAAGTGAATCTGTATGAAACTAACTGTAAACTAAAAACTGTCCTTCTGCCGATTTCTTTATATAGGCTCTATCGAAATTTCTGGAAAACTTCAAAAGCTTCCGCGAGATATTTCTCGAACATTAACAATTACTCAAACAATTAAACATATTAATAACAATCAGAATTAATACATAATGACTTAACATCATTACAAAATTGTCAGAAATGTAAATTAAAGATACTTAAACACAAAATTATTTACAGTAATCATTTTAAACTGTAGAAAATTGTCCTGGAGACATCGTAACTTGTATTAATACTTGGAATTACACACATTCAAGCAACTCTCTTGTACAGTTCTGTTCTTAAACATATTAAATGGCCTTTAAATAATTTCTTTTCATAAAACAAAGTCTATATACACTGATTTAGAAGAAACTGTGAAACAAACATACAAGATCATATTCAAGCAAACTTTAGCTCATTACAAATACTTCATTAAATACAATTCTACTTAAAGTTCAGGTATGAGGTGTCTTATAATACGTTCTTCTTCCAGCTTCGTGCTCATAGTGGCTGGCGGTCAAGATGATGCAAACTATATGTTGAGAAAATTTGAAGAGGAATTTGAAGAAGAATTCGAAAAATATCGGCGTATCTAGGAAAACACGGAGTGTATGCCAGTGGGTGAAAACCTTTTCACTGACATCAAAATTGGATCTTCTACAGTTAAACACTGCTCATGTTTCTAATACCTAGGTGTTACAATTTCTTCGAATGGCCAAAGTAGTGAGGATGTGCTGAACAAGGTAGCACAGGGGAGAAGAGTGTTTTGTCAGCCTAACTCGCTATTGTGTAGCAGCAAAATTACAAAAAAGGAGACAAAAATTACAATATACGACAGTATGGTGGAAAAGTGTCTCTACTTATGATTCAGAAAGGTGGAAAATAAAACAAAACGAGATACAGATAGATTGTTGATCAGCGAAATGGACTTTTGGAGACGTACATCAAACTTAGAACGTGTTAGAAATGACATAATCAGGGGGAAAAAATGAATGTAGAAAGCGCTATTATAGGCACTGTAAAAGGAAAATGCCTCATATGGTTCGGTCACCTTCAGCGAATGACAGATACCAGATAGCCAAATAAACGAGCGTGGTGGGTGAGCGGTTAACGCTCTGGCCTCGTATTCGGGGGGGGGGGGGGGGGGCGGTGGTTCGAACCCCCAACCGGGAATCAAGATTTGGGTTTTCTATGGTTTCCCCAAATCAGTTCAAGCGAATGCTGGGATGTTACCTTCAAAAGGCCATGGCCGAATTCCTTCCCTTTCCTTGTCCCCAGTCCTTTTCCGCCTCTAACAACGACGACGAGGCGTAAAGCCATGAGTAAAAAATAAAAAAAAATCTCTCCAGGCAAATGTCGGGATGGTGTCTTCAAAAGGTCATTGCCGAATTTCCTCCCGTTCCTTGCCTACAATACTTTCCCGCCTCTAACGACCTCGGTGTCGACTAGGCGTAAAGACAGAAGAAGAAATAAATCAAACTTAGTAAATATTAGAATGCCTGTACTTCTAGTTAATTACAAAGAGTCCAATAAAACAAGGAATGCTGCAATACATCGTCTCCTAGTTTTGAACAATAACCTCACTTTGTCCTTGTAATAGCTTCAAGCCACATCTTTCATCATGAAGCTAGTTGTTTACACCTCAGTATTCTTAACATGTGTCGTTGACTATAAGTGTAGGATCGTATTTTACTATTGATTGGGTATGCCAGGATGACTGACACGTGGGTTCTAAGGGGTTAACCTACGATGCCCTATGACTTGCGCCGACTTTCTTCAGGTATCTTCTGCTCTTGAATTCTTGTTTCTTGAACCTATCCTCTCTTCTATTGTGCTAGTAAATAAGCATGAGCATCGAGGGTAAATTGTATCTAGGAGAGGGAGCAGACAGCTATGAGTTACTTGAAATGAAACAATGTTTATGGAAACCCGTTTAATCTGCACTGAACCGTAAATCATCCACAGTCGATGTTGAACAAGATCGGAGGTATTCCGTAACTCATGATACTGATCCTAGGGATGAAAAATAGCGCCACAGTTCTCAACTAACAGAGTATGGTAAGGTTGGTGCAGCGAATATCTATCTCTGAGGCCTAGATGTTAATTTGTAGCTTGTCAGTGAACTAGCGTCCCCGGCCTCGCATTCGGGAGGACGGCGGTTCGAATCCTCGTCCGGGCATCCAGATTTGGGTTTTCCATGGTTTCCCAAATCACTCCAGGCAAATGCCGGGATGCTTCTTTCAAGAGGAAATGACCGAATTCCTTCCCATTCCTTGCCCCCCCCCCCCTCCATCCTTTCCCGTCTCTAAAGACCTCGACGTTAAGCAGACAAAAGAAAAAAAAAAAATTGTCAGTGAAGAAGTGAGACTGCTCAATATATTCTGTCTTGCTGTAAAGTATTGGCTTGCGTGCTCAGCACTGCACATGTAGCTTGCAACCTGAACTGTCGATTGGCAGAAAGTCGAACAACAGGACGTGCTTACTCGACGTCTGGCTGCAGTGAAACTTAGCAAACTTACACGATTTCAATACTAAAATATTATAATAAATCACACGTGCATTTTTTGTTATTGAATACAGCAACTGTCACTTAAATTCAGTAATCGGTCCCAGAGAAGGCATTCAAGCAAATTTTCAGGAAGAGAAGTTCTGAGTGTGAGTTTGTGGAGGACGCGGGTGTGAGTTATAAGGCGGAGAGCCCAGGTTTCGCGCCTCAGGGCCTCAGCGCTTTGTGAAACTGCTGTTCATTAGGAGACGTCGTAAATGGCCTCTGTGGAATGGCGATTCCAATTATAATGCAGGGAACACAGCATGAATAGCAGGCCCATCTCAATTGACACGGCGAGGAAAATCTGCAATGCGAGGCCCTGGCGGTAGACAAAGGGCGGTAGCACTCAAAGAGAAACAGTAAAACGCCGCACCACCAACAAAAGTCAACAAAAAATAATTTACGAGGAATGCTGTAAAAGTCAGCTTGTGCACAATTTAGCGATCCATTGCTTAGTTTAGGCGCGTGTTAATTTTGTCCGTGATGCAGTTAACAGCCACCTATCGCAAGTTGCCACGAGTAAGAGTAACTTTCAACACAGTTCTCATAAGACGACATAGCATTTTATATATATATATACCATTGAATGTAAATAGCATATTGATAATGTCTTCTTTTTTTTACTTATTGCTTTACGCCTCGTCGACGGCTAAGGTCATTAGAGGCGGGATGGGACTGGGGACAAGGAACGGGAAGGAATTCTGCCATGGCCTTTTGAAGGAAGCATCCCGGCATTCACCTGAAGTGATTTGGGGGGAACCATGGAAAACCCAAATCTGGATGCGCGGACGGGAATTCGAACCAGTGTCCTCACGAATGTGAGGCCACCCACGACGCTCGGTTTTAAGACTTCCATTCAATTCTATTCTACTCAATTTTAATTTTGGCTATTTCACTTCTCATCAAAACTGTCCAGCGTGGAAATATGTGGCGTCCATTTACAGTATTGCACACTCCATGTAGTGATCTATATTTTATGACTGAGGAAGTGTATTTTTTTAAACACAAAGAGCGGAGCTCACATCTTTATCAGCGATTCTAAACCTTAAAAACTTAATTGTAATTGAATTTACCGAATGTGGTGGGTGAGTGGTTAACGCTCTGGCCTCGCATTCCGGAGGACGGCCGGTTCGAATCCCCGTCCGAGTATCCAGATTTGGGTTTTCCATGGTTTCCCCAGCGCATCTCAGAGGGCCTTCAGGGCAAATGGGCGACTTTTTTATTTAGAGCCTTTTTTTTAGGGCCTTGTGAACCTAGATACGCTACTGTCTCAGGGGGCCCCAACTAGCAACATCGAGGAGCTAAAAAGAAAAAAAAGTCGGCTATCTGGTCTGACGGCCCAACATAATTTTTTTTTTTTTGCATCGGGGCCCTTGTTGACCTAGCTACGTCACTGGTTTGGTCACACCATAATTTTTGTAAAAAAGGATTTAAAAAAAATATAATTCGATTCTTTAGGGAGAATATCATTATTTCCATAACGCGGTTTTTTTTGTCAAGTGCCATGTATCTCCCTTGATAGCCACCGAAATCGCTAAATGTGGTATCAATTTAAAGATCGAGGTCTTCGCTTAGGTTCACACAATATTTTAAGAAAGGAATTTCTCGGAATTCGATCCTTAAAGGGCAAGAGTATAGTTATTCCTAGCCCTATGGTAGTTACGCCCCTTGACCAAAGCGGAGATCTTAATCTTTAAAATGATATCTCATTAATCGATTAGGAAAAACAATGATATTTTTACTCTCCAAGGATGGAATTCGAAAAAATTCCTTTCTGAAAATATGATGTGACCAAAGCGGAGACCTCATTCCTTAAAATGATACATCATTTATAGATTTAGGTTAGCTATGACGGGAGATAATAGCTCGTGACAAAAAAAGGCACATTTTAGAAATAATAAATATGATAATATCAACGGAGTACCGAAAGCACAACAGTCCTACGGGTTGGCACGACGAAGTGTTACGCAGTTGTCGGCAGCTGGCTTATTTCTCAGTCACTTAACTGTCCAGCGAACAATGATGACGTCGAAGGGGGCTACCGTACATGGCGCAGGCCAATCTGCAGTGTTTACAATAGCGCCGGCGGCTGTGGGAGCCATTTTGGACGGTCGAATTAAACGGGTCGAAACGAGTCGAGCGCTCGTTCCCAGAACGGTCCGGCGTCATAAATTGTGTGAAGGCTGGCGTCTCGTATCGGTACCATCTCTGTTCTGCTCGCACAATGCGCCCGACTTTCTCCTTTAGACTCTCGGCCCATAAATTAATACAGTAAGACAGCCGGTGCCAAAGCGCTAACAGCTCCAGCACTATGTCAAGCCTCTCACCAACTCCTTCTTACACGCTGACGTCATATCTCATTCGCCACCTGAGTGAGTTCGGTAGAACGTCCCCTCAGGGAGCGTCCATAAACTACGTGGCTCCATTTGGGCCTCAACTGAACCCGCCTCCCCCATGTAGCCTGACATGACTTTTGCCTCTACACCTCCCCTCACACCCTCACGTCGCACGTAGCTTTTTCTCCTATTGATTCCGGAAGACATTTTGTACTGTTTTTCTCTTGTCAGATAATTGTAAATTACATACGGAGATAAATTAAATGACGGAAATAAATATTCACAGGCTGCTGTGTATTCTGTACCTTATCTTAAATGTGACTAATATGTCTGAAAAAAGCTACGCGGCTTAGCTTCAAACCCCCCCCCCCCCCTCCCCATTTTACGTTACCACTCAACCATCCCGCTCGGTAATGCGACTCCCACGGTTTATTAAACTTAATGATATCACTGTCTCTGAAGGTTCATTGATGAGTAGCTTGAGTGAAGGTGAACTGTTTTTATAAGGTCGTAAGGTCAATAATTCAATAACATGGTAAACTCTTAAGATAACTTATTTTTCTAATCCAGTTTCAGAGCGCAAAATCAACCTGAATGCCATTTTTTTTTCATTATGCCCCATGGAAAAGAACTGAGTGAGGAACAACTTAAGCATTCAAATGAAAAGCGTCACAAAATTGGTAAACAGATCGGGCTACGATGTCTGGCAAACAGAGGACATAGGTTTGTTGGCAGAAGTGTAAAACATCAACTTTCTTTTACGACTGAGATGAAATACTTTGAACACCAACCTATTTGGATCACAGTGACAGGAGTGATGACATTAGGGAAATAAGGTGCCGTATGATACTTCTTTGAAATGTTTGTTCCCTCGTGCCATTCAGGATTGGAATGCACAGAGTAGAGATGTACCCTCTGACACCCACGATTTTTGTGAATTGCAGGGTTGGATGAAGGTGTAGATTGTAAACTGACTTCGAAATTTTTTTGCAATCTGCATGTTTATAAGGAGTTAATAAACCAGGTCTTTCAGAGTGTAACAGAATTCCAATTCAAATGTGTGTTACGTACAGGTAATTTGGAGAATTGGTAAGAAACTATCAAATTCCAAATAGGAACAGAGATTAATAATGGAAAGAGAATCTTCATTTTATAAGAAACACTTTTTTTAAAAAAAGGTTACAGTTTTCCACGTGCTATTAAGACCAAAACGTGTCTTAAAAAAAATCAAATTCAGTTCTATGGTTCATTATTTTTTGTTAAAGTTTTTAAAAAAAAATACTGTCTTTATCCAACATAATCCATCAAGTATCAAACAGGCGGCAGTACCAACTATACTTTTTGTTATCG